>CM064883.1:13653864-13997684 GCA_003313485.2 Penstemon barbatus | reverse complement strand
GTAAAAACCGATGTGTGTATCCTTCTTCCCATTTCATTAAGTAGGTACGTCTTCGGATACTTCTTCTCAAAATTGGAGGATCTTGTTGTTTCAACTCGAGTTGTGTGCACGTTGGATTTCCTTTCTTTTTATTTCGACAAAGTGAAGGTTCGCAATGATTTTCAATAAAATGTCCATTATTTCCAAAATCAACAATTACATTGTCCTCTGATAACTTAGCTAAACCATCATCTACCGTTTTACCAACTTCACCATGACACGTGGCGTCAACTCTCATCTCTTTAGAGCCCTGAAAAACAAAAAACACAAATGAAATATGATTTTCGCAAATGGTAAGTCAACAAAATGCATGACTTTACTAATATCACATAATTCTTTTCTAATATTCATTATAGCATCAGTTAGAGCTGAAGTTGTTTGTGTTGTAATGAACTTAAAATAATGGAAACCAAATTGCTATATCAAAAAACTTTTACACAGATTGTTCAAACATGTTGGGTGAGCTACTAAAATGAAATACCATTTTATGAAAGAAATATGCTGGCATTAAAACCAAATTTGATTTATATTCGAGAAGTTTAATATAACCATGTCGATATAGGAAGTTATATCGTGATCGCTACAAACACGAACATTGAGTTACTTACTGAATTAGAATATTTAACCATCAATTTATATTATGTCTTCCTTTGGAGAATACATACAACTTATATATCGTCGATTAGTATATTAAACTATTAATATTTTGGGAAAGAAACCATTGGTTTTAGATCAAATTAAAATGCATGACATACCAAAATAAAATCTAAAGTTACTCAATGATCAAATTACATGTCAAGGGAAACACATAAGCATGATGCTTGCTATATTTGCTACCCAAATTGTGAAACTTACAAAAGTAATATGGGCCTAAAGAAAACATCGAATGATAATTGGTAGAGGTTAGTTTAATCTATATGACGGTCCTAAACGAAATGTCGAACTAACATCAATAGAGACACTACAATTAATAAAGCATATGTTTATCTTCTTTTCAAGTTGAGTAGTTTCATCTCCTCGAAACATGAGTCTTTCTTGATATATTTTCTCTTTAGGGTATGTGTAGTTGTTTGCTCATCTTTGTAGATATTGTTATGGTTTTTGAGACTTCTTAAGCTAGAATAAACTTTAAGGCCTATTGGTTGATCTAGTGGATTAATATACTACAAATGGATAATCTAAAGCCATGAGCATTAATTTGCATGATCGAATTAAGCTAAAATGATATAAAAAATAACTCTAAATCACATCATATAATATATAAGTACTTTGATGTGTAGGCCTACTATAAGCTATAGGTTCAACACATAGAGAAATAAAACTTTCAAATACATATTTTATGTCTAAAACTAAGCACAAAATGCATCTTGTATTTGTGCTTAGTGTTTGTTACCACAAAAGAAACACACCGCGTTACGATTTTGAGTTGCATCCTTGAATATTGACGCCATGATACTACTGCCATAATGCTCAACTGAAATTCCCCAATAATCGAAAGCTTTTGGAAGATGTGGTTTGAGTTCATCAACACATTTCAAAATAACTTTCTCTGCTAGCTCAAATGCAATTGGTGAAGCAAGCTGGAAATAGGAACATAGTTTCTAATAAAATTTAAAGACATCATATGACAAAAAAATTGACGAAAATCCAAAACGATAAGAGATTTTACCTTATTTTCCTTCATAAGACTACGAAGAAGGACGATAACAACCTTCCCTAAGAGTTCATCGCAATCCGCACCGCCAATAATTAACAGTGTCATGATATCTTCCATGTAATTGAATATAGCATGTTGGTGGCTTGATCTAAAGTTTGCAAATAAGAAACTTACTAGTTAATATTTAGGTCATAAAAATATTTAATATGAAAAATGGTGGAGTACCTACCTTATGTTACTCAAAAACAAGGAAAACATGTCAGCAATTAGGCCATAAAACTCAAAGTCCAACATCAACCAGCATGATTTGGTAGATGAAACGGTTTCAATGATGGAAATGGCTTTTGAATAGGCTCGTCCACCCATGCTAGATAGTTGCCCGTAAGCAGAATTAGCGAGTTGAAAAAATACCTTCACGCAAACAAACATTCATTATAACCATTAAAATTTCAAAATAAAAAAGAATTACATTTTTAAATTTGGAATCACCTTCATTTGGTCTTTCTCGAATGGTTCGTTGGGTGCTGTTATTCTAATGATCTCACTCATACAAGAGGCCACTGAAGCTTTTACATCCATATCAACATGACTTATAAGGTCATTGGTATTTAGAACATCTTTTACCGATTGAAATGCCACTTCAACCAAATTATGGCTCCCTTGCATTATATGTGACAAAAGATGCTCTAATTTCTAATATTAAAAAAAAAAAAAGGATATTTATTATTTGCTCTTGATCATGACCAATGAAAAGAAACTTTTGAAATGATAGAAGTCTACACAATTAGGACTATTGAAAAAGTCAACATGGTATTTTATGTGAAGTTGATGACAATTTCAAGAAAATTATATATCATGTGGATACACAATATAAAGTATCAATGACAAAGGGGAAGAATATTACAAGAAAAACAAAGCCATATCTGCGAAGGGTCGCAGAAAAAATCTTATATTGTCTTCGAGATAACTTGTATAAAAATATGAATTTTGTAGAAGTCTTCGCAAAGGGTAAAGTTTTCTTGTTTCATTCTGTATTCCCTGTTATGGCCATAAAATAAAGAAGGAGAAAGTTGCCTCAATCATATATATTTTTCTCAAGTGAAAAAACTACAAAATATGAGATTATTAGGTTATTGATATTTAATACTCATATATTTGAAGTTTGAGAAGGCATCTTCTCTTGACTTAACAAACAATTTGATTAGACGGTTATCCATGAAAAAATCCTCAAATTTAATCTATTAAAAATTTTATCATGACTGAGCCACTTAGGTTGTTATTCGAAATGGCCATGCATGTTGAATTTTGAGACAACTGCAAAATCATAATACCATGCTTGATCCTAAAACTTTTTTGTTTTCTCATTTAGCATAGGACAACCAAGTAACACAGAGAAAAATATACATGAAATGAATAAAGGATGTTGGTCAATGATATTCTACATATCATAGACCATGGATTAAAAACAAAAACAAAAATCATCAACTTGGTAAAATAAAATAGTGTGATTTTCAGCCGGACCCCCTTAAGTTTACTGTAATAACATAAAGTCCTTGTGGTTTCAAAAATTATAAAGTCCTTGTGGATTGTTGAAGCTGTAAATAGTATTTTGTTACATAATCTAAATCAAGAGGGGAATCCTTGTAATTTTTGAAACTTATGTAATGTCACATCGTCGGGGATTTCTCGTAAAATGGCTAAACCTCTGGGTTTGTTGTAAATCACCAATAAAATATTTATAAACAACAAAAAGATAACAACAAAATCAAACACAAACATGTTGAATACATAAATCATTGCAAGACATTAGCATCGGTATCAATAGCCCCTTTAAGAAATTTTTATGCAAAAACAAATTAATCATTTGTAAGAAAAACTCTCCACTTCAAATAAAAAGGGAATAGAGGTTACATCAAGTTTTTGAAGAAGCTCATCCTTAGATCTACTCGGTCTAAGAATATCACTCCCATAATCAGTGAGTAGATTCTGAACCGTCATCGCCATAGATAAAGTATGATCAACACCAAAATTCACATTTGTTTCTTGAGAGGGCGAAGATGCCATTTTCGTGATAGTTCAAGAAGCTAAACCTCCAAACAAAAAAGATCTATTGTAGGTCCTTGATGAAGCGGAATAAACAAGATAATTAAAAGTTCAATTTAGTGCAAGGTGGAACACGTGCAAAAGCACCCTGCAGCGTGTCTTTTTTCCTTGCAATATTTTGAAATAAAATTCAAGTCATGAGTAAACAATTTTCTTATATGATTTTATTTTTTGGAAAATTGTCATTAATAAGACAGATGTGATGCAACAAACTATTTTGTCTTAATTCAAATATTTTGAATTGGTAGGTGATAATTAAAAAAAAAAAAGTTGGTAGGTGATAAATTTGACATAAAAGATTGTGCTGGCATGTGTGATTATTAGGAATATTATTGTAACTCTTATGAAATTACAGTAATCTTATAATGGATCGTGTAATTACAGTAATCTTATAATGGGATTATGTAAAATTGTTTGGTTACTTTGAATATAATAATTTTCTATAAAATCGAAAAAAATTACAAATCTTATTTCATGTCGATTAAACAATTTAAATTTTGTAAAGTACTAATAAATTAAAATAAAAAAATAAAAATTCATAATAAATACCACTCAAAGCCATTAAACACGCGACATACCCTCTGAATTTTTATTTTATAAATACTTTACAATCAATTAAAAATAATGAATTCGTAATTGAATCTTATAGATAGGAGTCATAAACCTCTTTCTCCATATAATCTTCATTTTGGATAGTAAATCTTCTAAATATTGGTTTTGAGTTTATTTTCATTATTACTTTGTTTTTGAAAAGATCCATATTTATAATTTATGGACTTCAATCACGTGTTTTTTGGGCTAATCTATAAAGGTTGGTCCAATTTCTTACATAATAAATTTTATAAAGTTGGTGGTTTGTTTTGCTATTATAGGAAGAAATGAAATTAATTGAGACATAGGTAATCAAATTAAGTTATTCTATATGTGAATGAAGTTGATTAAGAGATATATTAATTATATCAAATTGAAATATAGTTTGTTAGTTAATTATGGATTTTTGGCATTTTGCACCCTAAAATTATAGAGTTCTCCAATAATCAGTGAACAGATTCTGAACCGCCATCGTCATATATGATCAACACCAAAATTCACATTTGTTTCTTGAGAGGGCGAAGCTGTCATTTTCGTGATAGTTCAAGAAGCTAAACCTTCCTAACAAAAAAGATCTATTGTAGGTTCTTGATTAAGCGGAATAAACAAGATAATCAAAAGTTCAATTTAGTGCAAGGTGGAACACGTGCAAAAGCACCCTGCAGTGTGTCTTTTTTCCTTGCAATATTTTGAAATAAAATTCAAGTCATGAGTAAACAATTTTCTTTCATGGTTTTATTTTTTGGAAAATTGTCATTAATAAGATAGGTGTGATGTAGCAAACTATTTTGTCTTAATTCAAATATTTTGAATTGGTACGTGATGATTAAAAAAAAATTGGTAGGTGATAAATTTGACATGAAAGATTGTGCTGGCATGTGTGATTATTAGGAATATTATTGTAACTCTTATGTAATTACAGTAATCTTATAGTGGAATTATGTAAATTTGTTTGGTTACTTTGAATATAATACTTTTCTATAAAATCGAAAAAAATTACAAATCATATTTCATGTCGATTAAACAATTTAAATTTTGTAAAGTACTAATATATTAAAATAAAAAAAATAAAAATTCATAATAAATACCACTCAAAGCCATTACATACGCGACATACCCTCTGAATTTTTAATTTAAAAATACTTTACAATCAATTAAAAATAATGCATTCGTAATTGAATCTTATAGATAGGAGTCATAAACCTCTTTCTCCATATAATATTCATTTTGGATAGTAAATCTTCTAAGTTTTGGTTTTGGGTTTTAATTTCATTATTACTTTGTTTTTTAAAAGATCCATATTTATAATTTATGGACTTCAATCACGTGTATTTTGGGCTAATCTAATCAAGGGTGGTCCAATTTCTTACATTTTAATAAATTTTATAAGTGGGTAGTTTGTTTTGTTATTATAGGAAGAAATGAAATTGTTTGAGACATAGGTAATCAAATTAAGTTATTCTATATGTGAATGAAGTTGATTAAGAGATATATTAATTATATCAAATTGAAATATAATTTGTTAGTTTATTTTGGACTCTTGGCATTTTGCACCCTGAAATTATAGGGTTCTCCCATAATCAGTGAGCAGATTCTGAACCGTCATCGCCATAGATAAAGTATGATCAACACCAAAATTCACATTTGTTTCTTGAGAGGGCGAAGCTTCCATTTTCGTGATAGTTCAAGAAGCTAAACCTTCCAAACAAAAAGATCTATTGTAGGTTCTTGATGAAGCGGAATAAACAAGATAATCAAAATTTCAATTTAGTGCAAGGTGGAACACGTGCAAAAGCACCCTGCAGCGTGTCTTTTTTCCTTGGAATAATTTGAAATAAAATTCAAGTCATGAGTAAACAATTTTCTTTCATGGTTTTATTTTTTGGAAAATTGTCATTAATAAGACAGATGTGATGCAACAAACTATTTTGAATTGGTAGGTGATGATTAAAAAAAAAAAAAATTTGTAGGTGATAAATATGACATGAAATATTGTGCTGGCATGTGTGATTATTAGGAATATTATTGTAAATCTTATGTAATTACAGTAATCTTATAATGGGATTATGTAAATTTGTTTGGTTACTTTGAATATACTACTTTTCTATAATATCGAAAAAAATTACAAATCTTATTTCATGTCGATTAAACAATTTAAATTTTGTAGAGTACTAATAAATTAAAATAAAAAAATAAATATTCATAATAAATACCACTCAAAGTCATTACAAACGCGACATACCCTCTGAATTTTTATTTTATAAATACTTTACAATCAATTAAAAAAAATGAATTCGTAATTGAATCTGATAGATAGGAGTCATAAACCTCTTTCTCCATATAATCTTCATTTTGGATAGTAAATCTTCTAAGTTTTGGTTTTGGGTTTTAATTTCATTATTACTTTGTTTTTTAAAAGATCCATATTTATAATTTATGGACTTCAATCACATGTATTTTGGGCTAATCTAATAAAGGTTGTTCCAATTTCTTACATTTTAGAAATGAAATTAATTGAGACATAGGTACTCAGATTAAGTTATTCTATATGTGAATGAAGTTGATTAAGAGATATATTAATTATATCAAATTGAAATATAATTTGTTAGTTAATTTTGGATTTTTTGCATTTTGCATCCTGAAATTATAGGATTTTGGCACTTTGCACCCTGACTTAAAAGTTTTGGCACTTTGCACCTTGAAAATATAATTTATTTGGCACTTTGCATCCTAATGTGTGTTTTAGAGAGAAAATTTATTGGTAGAAGGGTTGAGTAGTTATTTTCAATTTTTTTTTTCACTTTGCACCTTGGCAATATAGATTTTTCACCCTTAAAATATAGAATATTGGCATTTTGCACCCTAAAATTATAAAATATTAGCATCTTTCTGCACCCAAAAATATAATTTGTATGACATTTTGTACCCTAATGTATTTTTAAAAAAAAAACCAAACTCATGAATGTAGGCAATTTGGAGATGAAATGTAGGGGCGGGTTTGGGACGGGTTTGGGGTTAGAGATATGGGTATACTAAATTTCGGGATTGACACTTTTCATCCCAAACCCGCCCCGTAATAATTTGGGTACCCGGAAGCGGGTACCCGAATTATTGCGGGTCGGGACGGCACGGGATTACAGGTCTCATATTATTTTTATTCATTAATTCTTCATCCATCTAACAAAATAATACAATATTACGTAATTATATTTCGTCATTTTTCTTTTGCTAAATAGTATCACTTTTAATTCATTAATACATAAAACATATCATCAAGTCATCATAACGATTATTTCTATATTCAAATATGACAAAAAGTAAAATCATATAATGAGCTATTGATAAGACGTACAACTTACAAGGAATTATGAGAGATTGAGAGTTTTTAACTTTTTAGGATTGACTTAATATTAATTACTAAACTAATGTAAGATTTAAAAGTAATATTAGGGTAAAATTAAAAAAGTTCATTTATTAGATAATGTTATACAAGTAAACTAGTAAATTGTATAAATTATATAATTAATAATATTATATAGGCGGGTTCGGGTATTCGGGGTTGGAGAGACCAATCCCAAACCCGTCCCGTATTTCTGTAATAAAATACGGGTATTCAAGTTCGGGTATCCAAACCCAAAAAATACTCGTCCCATTCGGGTATTTTTAAAAACGGGACGGGTCGGGTTTGGGTTACCCGAACCCAACGCCCACCCCTAATGAAATGGTCATTTCTATGCACAACAATCATAAATTTGTTATTCTAAATTTATTTTACTTTATAATAACTTATTTTAACATTTTCTCTCAGCAAAATCTAGATTTAAAAAAAGACTTTTTCTTCATTTTATTTTCAAGTATCATCTCGATTATTTACTTTATATCTAATATGCAAGTTTACATATTTAGCATATTATTATATTGCATGTTATTTATATAATTTATATTATCACATTAAGTCGGGTTTGAAAATGCCAGATTTTATATTTTTTGGGTGCAATGTGCTAATATTCTATATTTCAGAGTGCAAAGTGTCAAAATCTATACTCTTAGGGTGCAAAGTGCCAAAAAATTTCGAAAATAACTATTATACTCTTCAATCAATGAACTTTTTCTTTAAAAAACACACACTAGAGTGCAGATTTTCAACTAAATTGTATTTTCAAGGTGCAAAGTGCCAACATTATTGAGTTGGGGTGCAAAGTGCCAAAACCCTATAATTCTAGGGTGCAAAGTGCCAAAAGGCCATTTATTTTTTCTGTCTTAAAGAAAATATTAATTGGATAATTTTGTTTTTCCAGGTCCACATTAGTAGTTCTTGCCATTGCAACAGAGGCTCACATTGAAATCTTTCATATTTTCGTTGAGCAATTTCACTAGGTCAAAGACTTAAATATAATAGTTAGTCAAATAAATTAGTTCTTGAATGTCGAAAATAACGTTTTGGATAGCACATTCATTTGAAATAAAAATATACCTATATTATATCTAAATGGAATTTTTTTTTTGGTGTATTATGCCTAAAACGAACAGATAGAATAATAAGCAAATAACTTTGTAGTTAATCAGTCAAACTCGATAATTTAAAGTTATTATAATAAATATAATAACATTTAATAATAATTTGATAATATTATTATTAAATATTCTAAAAACAATTCAAACTTTAAAAATCTTAAATGAAAAAAAAAATTATGTGTCAACATGATATATACCTAGGGCTGTCAATGGGGCGGATTTCAATCCGGAACCGATCCGAATCCGATCCGATTTATTAGGATAATTGTCCGATTAGTGATCCGATGGACCTGATCCGATTGAGAAGATCCGTAATCCGAATTATATGGAGCGAATATGGATCTAGGCTGATCCGATCCGTTACATATCCGTATCCGATATATATTACTATATGTTGTTTATATATTATGTATTTAAATAAAAATAAAAATAAAACTATCTATGTTCCACTAAAATCTTTTACTATATTAAAAATAATTTTAAAAAGAAATGCATGAGAGATGTTGGTGGACTGACCAGATAACTAATTGGGTCTACAACATATTAATTTATACTATTTAATAAGAAAAATCAAACCATAACCATTCATCCTTCAATTTTTATCTTCTCTTCCATTTCTCAATATTGAGTTTTCTTCTTCTTTGTCCCAGTTTATATCTTTTTTACTTATATTTTTGTTTATTCTTTTGTTCTAATTTTTATCGTTTATATTTGTCCATCATATTCCATCTTCTACAATTTTTAGGCAATAGTTTTGATGAAGTAATTAAAATTTTACATTTTAATTCATGATGGTGGAATCTGCAAGTGATTTGGAGGAAAACGGAAAAAAAAAAAAAAAAAGCTTGCTAAATGGATCCGGATAATTTATCCGGATCCGGGATATCCGCCGGATTCGGATCCGGTTGCTAATATTCCAGATCCGAGCGGATCCGAATTCGGATCCGGATAGAAGAAATGGAAATCGGACTCGGATCCGGATCTGCCCTGATCCGGTCCGAGTCCGACCCATTGACAGCCCTATATATACCACACACCTAAATTTTCGTTTCTTTTACTTAATATAAACACTAATGTGTAGATCATATGAATGAATGTAAAATATTTGCAGAGAGAATATGTGGAGAAGAATAATTGAAAAAACTGTAAATACTTTGTATTGAAAAATAATTGTGTAGAATAGACTGGAATATCTATTACAAAGGAGTAAACAACTATATATATACACAACTAACTCTACCTCATGTAACCAACTTAAAAGTGTGACATGTGCAGCAGCCTATTTTGATATATACAAATAATAGCTGACAACAAACAAAAAAGAAAAAGAGAAAAAGGAAAATAGGAAAATACAATTAAACTATACGTATAATCTAAAATCCCTAAATTGAAATTAGGAACGAACTAATCCTTTTCTTCCTTCTTTATCAAATCCGATTCTTCTTCAATTTTGTCTTCTGAATTTTCTTCCTCTGATAGCCCCCCACAAGATGGCGCGTATATGTTCAAAACGCCCATCTTGGAGAGGATAAAATTGAACGGCTGGCGTGGTAAGGCTTTGGTGAAGATATCTGCTAGCTGCAGATGGGTGCGAATTGGGAGCAATCTCAACCGGCGTTGAGCAACATGGTGGCGAACGAAATGAAGATCAATTTCCACATGCTTAGTTCTTTCGTGGAAGACTGGGTTGGAAGCTAAATGCATTGCGGACTGATTATCGCAATATAAAGCAGGAGATGGGAGTTGGATTTTGAAGTCTTGAAGCAATTGAACCAACCAAAGCAGCTCACTTGTAGCAGCAGCAATGGACCTGTATTCAGCTTCGGCTGATGACCTTGAAATGGTATGTTGTCGTTTTGATTTCCAAGAAATAATTGAATTTCCTAGAAATACACAGTAGCCTGTTGTAGAACATCTTGTATCTGGACATGAACCCCAATCTGCATCACAGAATGCAGATAGGGACATATTAGTATTAGGAGAATAAAGTAGACATTGTCCAGGAGATGCCTTTAGGTATCTTAGTAAGTGATGTGCAGCAATTAAGTGAGATTGAGCTGGTTTAGCTAAGAATTGACTTAATTTGTGCACAGCAAAACTAATATCAGGTCTAGTGAGGGTGAGATATATAAATCTGCCTACTAACCGTCTATATGAAGAAGGATCAGTTAATAGGTTATGAGGATCATTAGCTAGTTGAACTTTTGGGTCCATAGGTAATAAAACAGGTTTACATGCTAAATAACCAGTGTCCTCCAAAAGCTGCAATGTATATTGTCTTTGTGATATAATAAGTCCCTTTTGAGAATGGGCTAATTCAATTCTCATAAAGTACTTCAACTGACCTAAATCTCTTAATTTGAAATGCTTGCTTAAAGAAGTTTTTGTGTGTGTGAGAATATCCAGGTTAGGACTAGACAACAGTATATCATCAACATAGATCAATAATGCAATAAAAATGTGACCAGATCCCTTAGTGAAAATTGAATAATCAGAAAATGATTGAGTGAATCCCATAGATAATAAGACTTGAGTAAGTTTCAAATTCCATTGTCTACTGGCCTGTTTAAGGCCATAAATTGATTTAAGTAGTTTACATACCTGTTTCCCAGTAGATAGAGAAGAATTAGTAGTAGTAGTAGGACAGTAACCTTGTGGGAGGTCCATGTAGACCTCTTCATGTAACTCACCATTTAAAAAAGCATTATTGATGTCCAACTGATGAAGTATCCAATTCTGAGTAACTGAAATAGCTAACAAGAGTCTAACAGCAACAAGTTTAGCAACAGGTGAAAAAGTTTCCAAATAATCAATGCCTTCAGTTTGAGTGAATCCCTTTGCAACTAATCTAGCTTTGTACCTATCAATTGTGTCATCTGATTTTCTTTTAGCTTTGAAAACCCATTTGCAACCTATGGGTATTTTAGAGGGTGGGAGGGTGGTTACTATCCAAGTTTTATTATATTCCATTGCCTGTAATTCATCATTTATTGCATTTACCCATTCTTGTTGTTTTATGGCTTGTTTATATGAAGTAGGTTCAATTATGGTAGATATGTTAGAAACAAATGTTTTATATGATTTAGACAAAGAACTATAGTCTAAAACAGAAGATATAGGATATCTAGAATTGTTTTGTGTGATAGCATGACAATGGAAATCTTGAAGATATGATGGTTGTCTTGGAATTCTGGATGATCTTCTTAGAGTATGTGGGGGGGGGGTAAGGTGGGAAGATGTTACTGTTGGGGGTGTGGTAGGTAAAGGTGATGAAGGTGATGGAGGCAAAGGGGCAGCAGGAAGTGTAGTGGCATTAGGGGTGGAAGGGGTGGAAGGTGTAGAAGAAGTAGGTTGGTGAAAGTCATAGAGTTGGACAGGTATAGTAGGATAAGTAATGGGCAGAATAGTGGGAGAGGTAGAGTGAGGTTGGTTAGACTGTGAGGAATGAGGAGAGGAATGAAAAGGGAAAGAATCTTCATAGAAGATAACATCCCTAGACATGAATATTTCTAAGGTAATGTTGTCTAGGAGTTTATATCCTTTTATTCCAGGTGCATAACCAATGAATGTAGAAGCCCTTGCCCTAGGATCAAACTTTTTCCTATGTTCATGGAGAGTAGAGGCATAGGCTAAGCAGCCAAAAGTTCTAAGAATGGAATAATTGACAGTTTTTTTGATAAAGAATGGAATAGGGACAAGAGTTCTTTAATAAGGGTGATGGTGTTCTGTTCGTTAGGAAGACAGAGGTAAGGACACATTCAGACCAAAACTTTATAGGTAACTTAGATTGAAAGAGGAGGGCTCTAGCTATGTTGAGAATGTGCTGGTGTTTTCTCTCCACAACAGAGTTTTGTTGTGGAGTTTGAACATTAGAGAATTGATGTAAAATGCCTAGGTCAGCAAATAGATTAGTGAATAGGAGTTCCTTGGCATTATCAGATCTGAAAATTTTTATATTTGAAGAAAATTGATTTTGAATCATTTTGATGAACCTAGGTATAATAAAACTTGTATCTGATTTTCTGTTTAGTAGGTAAATCCAAGTAAACCTGCTGTAATCATCAACTAATGTCAAAAAATATCTAAAACCATTGTGTGATTGAACATGATAAGGCCCCCATATGTCACAATGTATGATTTGAAAAGGAAAAGTAGCCATGTTATTAAAAAAAGGAAAAGGCAAACGTTTTTGTTTTGCAATAGGACATATAGTACAATGATGAGTTTTAGAACTAATAGAACTAGAAAAATTAAGTACATCCTTTAAAGGTAGAAGAACATTATAAGATGGGTGTCCTAGTCTAGCATGTCATGTCTCAATAGGAACAGTGTTATTGCAAAAAGATGAGATAATGTGTTGGGCAGGATTGGCCTGAAGGATGTAGAGGCCATGACAAAGTTTACCCTGACCAATCATCTTCAGGGTTTTGTTCTCCTGTATTAGAAAATTATCTTGTTTGAATATAATTGAATGCAATGTATTATGAAGTAGAGAGCTAACAGATAGCAGATTAAATTTAAAGCTAGGTGCAAATAGAACATTAGATAAATGTAAATCAGGAGAAATTGAAACAGTGCCAATAAAATGGACAGAAATAGTGGAATTGTTAGGAAGTATGATGCTAGTGTTTTTAGTGGGTTTTAAAGATGAAAACAATTGTATGTCAATACAAATATGGTTAGATGCCCCAGAATCAATAATCCAAAAATTTTTAGGAAAATCAGTATTGTGAGATAAGTTTGAAGAACAAGTACCTGAGCTTGAAATCATATTGAAAGCAGTGGTAGGTGACTCACTAGGAGACTGGCTGGATGCAGGAGAGGATGTAGGAGTTGAAAACAACTTGGATAGTTGGTTGAACTGGTCAGGTGAAAGAGTTTGGATAAATTCTTGAAGTCCAGGTTGAGTAGATGCAATGTTGATGGATGATGAGTTTGGATTTGAGGGTAAGTATGAGGGTTGTTGCTGCTGTCTGTTTGGGGGTCTGTATCCAGGTGGGTAACCGTGTATTTTGAAGCAGGTTTCAACAGTGTGTCCCGCCATATTGCAATGAGTACAGTATGGTCTATTTTTGCCTCTAAAGTTATTGGAAGGTGGTCTGTAGGTGGGGTTAAAATTGGGTCTTTGGTTGTTGGAAAATGGAGGTCTATATGGGGTAGAGGTGTAGGAGGGTCTGGATTGAGAAGGAAACTGTTGTGTAGGAACAGGGGTATTGGGGTTAATGGCAAAAGCCATTGAATTCTTGGGATCCAAGCTGGGAATTTGTGGTAAAATGGCCCTTTGTTTCTCTTCTTGAGCAATTAAAGATAATGCTTTGTTTACAGTTGGTAAGGGTTCTAATAGAAGAATCTGGCTTCTTGTTTGAGAATAGGTTTCATCAAGTCCCATCAAGAAAATGAACAGGTATTCGTTCTGAAAATATTCTTCCAACTTGCCACATTCACATACTGGTCTTGAATTTAAAATTTCATCCCAAAGAGCTTTGAATTTTGCGTAATATGTGTTGACAGTGTTGTGTTCTTGAGTGAGCTTTAGAAGATCTCTTCTAAGTTGGTATAATCTTGGACCATTTCCCTGTTTAAAACGCTCTTTGAGTTCTCTCCAAATGTCAGAGGCTAATTTGTGATATTGAATGCTAGATTCTATTTCACTAGAAACTGCATTGAGTAACCAAGAAATGACTATTTTATTGTTTCTTTCCCAAAAGCTGATCAAATATGTGTCTGTTGTTGGTTTTGGGATGGATCCATCCACAAAACCAAATTTGTTTTTGACAGAGAGGCTAAGAGACATGGCTCGGCTCCAAGATTGGTAATTATCCTCAGTCAAGGGTTTACTAACCAAGGTAAGGCCAGATCCATCCGCGGGGTGGAGGTAATACGGACTGGCAGGATCTTCAATGGGAGTTCTTGATTTTGATTTTGAGGGTGGAGTTCCAGTGGGATTTTCATCGTCGGAGGAAGTCATGATGAAAAACAAAAAAGAAAGACCAAGAAGGAACAAGAAGGAGAAGAAATAATGGAAGCTGTAAAAATAATAAAAGGGCAGAACCTGTAATCGAAATGAATGGAAGATTGCAGATGAATGAAGAGAATTCTGGCTGATTTGACGAAGAACTATAGGTAGAATCTTGTATTTACTGTTGATACCATATAAACACTAATGTGTAGATCATATGAATGAATGTAAAATATTTGCAGAGAGAATATGTGGAGAAGAATAATTGGAAAAACTGTAAATACTTTGTATTGAAAATTAATTGTGTAGAATAGACTGGAATATCTATTACAAAGGAGTAAACAACTATATATATACACAACTAACTCTACCTCCTGTAACCTACTTAAAAGTGTGACATGTGCAGCAGCCTATTTTGATATATACAAACACGCTTTTATAATAGCTGACAACAAACAAAAAAGAAAAAGAGAAAAAGGAAAATAGGAAAATACAATTAAACTATACGTATAATCTAAAATCCCTAAATTGAAATTAGGAACGAACTAATCCTTTTATTCCTTCTTTATCAAATCCGATTATTCTTCAATTTTGTCTTCTGAATTTTCTTCCTCTGATACTTAATAATTGGAAGAATTACTCTAATTAGGTTTATTGTAACTGCAAAGAGTACCCCTGAAGTTTGTGATTTCTTAGAGATAATGACATAATAAAATAGGGGCATTTTGGTACTTTCAACAGTTCATTATTCTGTATGGACGGACGTTATCCTCAAGGTTAGTTATAATTTTACAAGTTGTGTATGGTAGACGTGTAATTACACTAAACCTTGGAAATAGTTTGTGTAATTCTCTCAAATGTTAATTTATAAATGAATTTAAAAAGAATAAGTAAATTCCTTTTTTCCCCACCATACACCCGCCCCTAAACCACTTATGCACTGCGCATAGTGATGCAGGATTTATAAACGCAAGTATACGCAATCGCAGCAAGTAATATAATGATAAGTAGAGTATCGTCTCCACAGGGAATTAATGAACTAAACAACTAATTACTAAAGATCACTCTTTTTCTTATCCAAATTAAACGAATCTTTGTGATTATTATAACTAAGCAACAATGAAAGTAAAACTAAATTATAAACCGACAAGATTAACTATGTTGATTAAAGCCTAGGATTACAATTTCCTTCAATGTTAAACTAATTGCTTTTATTTTCCCAACAATTCTATTTTAATTAAGATTTATTGCTAGTCTAGGTCACTTAAGTTTTTACAATTTCTTTCCAGAATATTGTAAAACTAATCTAACCTAATCAAAGAGCTATATTCCTATGCCAATGAAGTTAGGCCAAATCGAGTCAAGAACAAGCCCTAATTATGACTACCTAAGGCAATTAAGTATATTCCTATCTTAATTGCTAAACAAATTACCCAATTCGATGTGGGTGCAATTCGTACAAAGGTTACCCAATCTTTAACCTAAAACCTAATTTCCTCTCCCGATTCAATTAGATTTGTTAAACAATAGTTGGCCAGACTAATGAAATTCAAGCACAAGAATGGGTAAACAATAAACCTCAATAAGATAGAATAAGGAAAAATAAACAACAATCAATTTAAACAAAGAAATCCATTGTAATCCTAGAAAACTAAATTTAGTTCATAGCTAAAACGGAAATAAACTCAAGAATCATCAAAGTCATGATTACAAGAACACAAAAGAGAAAAGAAATTGCAAAAGATGAGAAAAGAGAAGTAGATCTGTTTTTCCAATCTTCAAGAATTGTCTTCTCCGATGTTGTTCCACGCTTCTCAATGATATTTTCTTCTTCTTGGTCTCTCCTCTTGTCAAAAAGTGTTCCAAGATGTATTTTCTCTCTCTTCCTCCACTTATAAATAAGTTTCCAAGTAAAACTAGGACACTAAAAGTATGAATTCGCGGACAGCTTTTGCCCCAGCGGAAAATTAGTTCGCCCCAGCGGAGGTCTGCTTTGTGATTTCGCTCCAGCGGAGAGGTTTTCCGCCCCAGCGAAGAGCCTTCTGTTTGCACGTCCAAAAATCAAGAGAAAAATCTGAAAAATTCAAAAGAAAATACCAAAATGAATACGTGACTCACCAACGAGAAAAACCATGCTAAACCAAGTGAAAACAATCAAAGAATTCTAGAAACTCATGTCATTCCCCGCAAAAATACATAGAAATTAACTCTATATTGTAGAGTTAACACATAGGCGGCTAGGCCCGATCTCGGTTCAGTCAGGGTTGGTCTTGGCTCTAGGCAAGCATTTGGGGCCCCGACCTATTCTACACATAGTCCATATATATGGTATCTATGGAAAAAAACTTAGGTAATAGTCCATTTTAACTCATGACCCCATACTTATGTTTCCATCCTCCATAGGCATGTATCCCACACCCAACCCACTTTAACCTATCTGGAGGACCATTGTGTTCCTTTTATTTTCTTTTGTACTCGGGCCTTTGTTCTAGAAATAACATAAAAATTAACAAAACATATTAGTAATTGCATTTAGTTGCAGAGTATATTTATTCAGAATATTAGAAAAAGGAAAAAAAAAGTTGCTTTAAGAATGTCTCAATTTTCTCCCCCTTCCCTCCCATTCTCTATGAAACCAAGTTAACTTATCTTATCAATTTTTCTTAATCTGACTTTGAATTTCAATCCTATTAAGTTATTTTTTTCCTATCATCATCGTCATTAAGTTATTAAATAAAATTCATATTTGACACATCAAATTTTAATATTACGATATTTTCTAATAAAATCAGATTTGAATAATTTAAGAATTACATGAATATGTTTAAATTTTTGTTAGATATTTCAACCATGGGAGGATGCACATTGGGGTAAGGGCCCCCTCTCCATTTTTTTAACTTTTTCTTTTTTAATATAGTTGTAATATTTATCTTGTTTCCAAAATACAAGCTTAAATGTGATCATTTAATTCAAAACTCTTGCCCATCCCAGCCCAAACAAAATTATTGGTTCAATTTTTAGTCAATAACTTGACCCATCATAAGTCCATAATCATCCAAAGACTCTTGCCCAGTGACTATTGAATTTGATTGATTGCATCAATAGATTGCATTCGGTTTCTTCTCAGACAAGTATTTGCATTTCGAGTACATGATAGCAACAAAGGATTCCTTGAGATTTTGAGCTTTCTAGTGGATCAAAATGAGGTTGCTAGAGCCTTATTTTACGGAATGTCCCTGAAAAATCTTAAGTTGACGGCTCCAACAATTCAAAAAGACATTATTAATGCCTCTATTGAAACTATAACTATCAATTCTATTATTAGAGGGCTAGGTGATGGATTATTTGATATTCTTGTCGATGAATCTCGTTATATATATATATATATATATAACGAGATTCATCGACAAGAATATCAAATAATCCATCACCTAGCCCTCTAATAATAGAATTGATAGTTATAGTTTCAATAGAGGCATTAATAATGTCTTTTTGAATTGTTGGAGCCGTCAACTTAAGATTTTTCAGGGACATTCCGTAAAATAAGGCTCTAGCAACCTCATTTTGATCCACTAGAAAGCTCAAAATCTCAAGGAATCCTTTGTTGCTATCATGTACTCGAAATGCAAATACTTGTCTGAGAAGAAACCGAATATATATATATATATATATATATATATATATATTTAGGGAGCAAATGACGGTTGTTTTGAGATATGTGAATTTACGAGGATATGTGAGCACTACAAAATAATTACATTTTGCCACTAAAAAAAATCGTGGCAAATGTTAATGTGACGAAAAAAATTTATCGCATACAAAAAAAAAAAAAAAAAAAAAAAAAAAATTGGTGATAAAATTTATTTTCCTCACATAGACCGAATTTTCTCACGAAAGGTAAATATCAATTTTGGTCCTTCTTATGTACTTTATTTTACAGTTTGGTCCTACTTGTATCTTTCTTAATATTCTTATCCCACTATCAATTATTTGTTTCAGTGTAGTCCTTCTCAGACGGTTCCGGGGTGGCTCCGGTGTCACATGATTTGCATGTGACTAACATGAGGATTTTTTCAAAATTCATGCAAGATAAAAAGGATTTTGGGGCTTGTTTAACCACATCAATGATATGTTATTCAACATTTTGTTCAACTAATAATATGAAAAACCTGTTATTTTGCGTGAATTTCCCAAAAAAACCTCATGTCACGTGACATCGAAGCCATCTTGGATCTGTCTGAGGACTACAATGAAACAAATAATTGATAGTAGGAATTAAAATGTCAAGAAACATTTAAAGGGATCCAAACTGTAAAGAAAAAAGGTACATAAGAAGGACCATGGATTAAAATTTATCGTTTTGAATTAGACTGAAAATTTAGGATTTTTTGGCATTATGCATTCCGAATACATAGGATTTTGACACTTTGTACTCTGATTTTTAATACTTTGTACCTTGCAAATACATTGCATTTGACACTTTTCACCCTACTGTGTGTTTTAGTGAGAAAATTTGTTGATGGAATGATAGAATACTTATTTTTCGAATATTTTTTGCACTTTGCACTTTGTATATTGAATTTAATATTGCGTAGCTTGCAAATACATTGCATTTGACACTTCACACTACTGTATGTTCTAGTGAGAAATTTTGTTGGCGGAAAGATAGAATACTTATTTTTTGAATATTTTTGACATCTTGCACTCTAAACATATATATATATATATATATATATATATATATATATATATATATATATATATATATATAATTGGTACTATGAACTCTGAAAATATAAAATGCTAACACTTTCCACCCTGATAATGTAAAATTTTTGACACTTTCAAAAGTAATTTTCAATGGTCATGATCAAGGCGCCAAACTATTTTGCAACAAAAGAAGTTATAAAAGTTGATGGTTTGCAACAACAAAAAATTGATGGTTTCCGGCCAAATTCAAACATTAAAAGGAAGAAACAAGTAAATTAATCAAAACATTATGTTTTTGCTGCCACCTCGATTTGATTTTTGCTTCTAAAACTTTTTTTGCTTTGTCATCAGAAACTGAGATTAGCAATAATTTGCCATGATCCTGCATAAACAAATCCAATAGAATATCAAAAAAAAAAAAAAAAAAAAAAGAGAGAGAGAGAGAGAGAGAGATAGACAAAATAGACCTCGTGTTAAGAAAAGAATTTTCAACTCACTAGCATTAAATAAAGAATTGAATAGATTTAAGGTGAAAAATAAAATGCATTGACATATAGGGTGGATCTTCTTTAATAACTGAAATGCAACTTACTCGGAACAATATGTAGTATTCCATCTCATCATTGTCAAATAATCAATCCTCCAGCAGCATTAGTCTCCATCGTTCATGCAATAGTTATTGGTATTATAAAAATCTTTGATTTAAAATCTGAAGTTCTTACGAGTAAGCACATTACACGAGACTAACAAGGACTCGTTCATTTTTTTTTTTTTTGAGTGAAATGCAAAAATAGTCCTTATTCTTTGTCTAATTAGTGGAACCCCTGTATAATTTTTATAACCAAAAAACCCACAAAGCTATTTTTTTTAACATAAAAATCACATCTCAAGTCGGAGTATATATTTATGAAAAATGATATAACATCCCTGTTCACCTAAAACTTAGCTATAATCTCCTGCTAAGTTTGAAAATTACGAGATTCTTTCAACGAAAAATATGGCCTCTTTTAGATAACTCTACAAATGTAGCATAATATATATATATATAATTGTTGACAAACTACAAAAAAGACTACCCTCACTATATACATAATGTCCCTCAATTGATTGAAAATTTGGAAATTCAAAGAGGAAAGTTACAGTTAACTACATATCATTGAATTCTAGCAATCATATATCTCAGGATTCAACAATCAACACAGAGATTTATCTTATTATCATATAAGTATTAGGAAATCAGAATGCATTCTACAGTTGTAGTAATCTATACATAGAAAAAAGAAACTGACCTTCATTTCCCTTTTTGAGAGCCTAGATGACATCTTTCCGGGAACAGTTGTAGTATTATTCTGCTCCAGTTAAATAGTTAACAAAAAGAAAATAAACAGTTAAAATATCAACTACTTTACTTAGTGCTCACATCTATTTTTTTTTTTATTCACATGCAACTTACTTGTTCAGAGAATGACCACCCAAACAAAATTATCATCAAAAGTAGTAGGAATTTTACGCAGAAAGAATAATATTCTTCTTTTGTAAGTGACAATTTTTTCAATAACTGGTACATGTATTTTTTTAATTTAGAAACTACCAACCAAAGTAGCTTCTTCATGATTAGAAGAATAAATATGATTCAATTTTTACGAACCAAACAACTACAATTGTATGTGCATGTATCTAGATTTTGAGGAATAAATTTATGTGATGACTTCATTTGAATAAATGGTGGCGAGAAAGACCTTATAAACTTTAATTTGTAAGTTTGAGAATATTAATCTACGATCACCACATGAAATTGATAACATGTTATTATCTATAATTGGTAAAAAAAAATTACAAGATAATGGAAAAAGAATGCATTAACCTATGCACGTTTCTAACATTAATTGCTATGCAGTCTAAATGAAACCGATAAATAACTGTCTTAAGGACAAAACAAGCATTACGAGGATGAACTAGCAGAGAATTAATCAAACTTTTTTACTAACATCAAGATATTTGAAGCATATTAAACCATAAAAATATGCATTGCATATATGTCGAATATATTATGATGTGAACATACTAATAAGTATAGACAGAAATACAGAGCCACACCTTTTCCTTAGATGTGGTACTTCCCCACTTTTGGTTTGACATTTTGCCTAGCTGTACTTTGTCTATAGTCAATGTAGATTTTGATTTTAAATCCAAGGGCTAATATATAGCACAAAATGCATGACTTTACTAGTATCACATAATTCTTTTCTAATATTCATTATAGCATCAATTAGAGCTCAAGTTGTTTGTGCTGCAATGAACTTAAAATATGGCTACATAGCTAGCACAAGGGCTACAATATAGCACAAGAGGTCATGTATATATTAAGAAAGGGAAAAAGTTTGATTTGGAATACTATGGCTACATAGCATAAGAAATTTATTAAAGGATAACATTAAATTTAACAAATCTACTCAAATTAGTCATTACCTCAACCACCATATCTTCCATTAGATCCTTGGACATTTGCCTAGTTTTTGCATGTTCCCTAGTAGTATCGTTCTTTCGAGCATCTAATTTTTTACCAACAGACCTTGACGAGGAATATGATTTCTTGGAAATCACATTCTTATGTAGATGGTCAGTTCTTTTTCTTTTACCTTTCCATGTAAGAGAATCATCGCTTGAAGTCCTTTTGCCTAAAATCCCATTTGAGTATCCTTCTTCCCATTTCATTAAATGGTTAGGTCTCCGAATACTTTTTCTCAAATTTGGAAGATTTTGTTGTTTGAACTCGAGGTGTGTGCACATTGGATTTCCCTTCTTTTTATCTGGACAAAGTGAAGGTTCGCGATAATTTTCAGTAAAATGTCCATTATTTCCCAAATCAACAATTACATTGTCATCTGCTAACTTAGCTAAACCACCATCTACCGCTTGACCAACTTCACGATGACATGTGGAATCTACTCTCATCTCTTTAGAACCCTGAAAAACAAAAAAACACAAATGAAATATGATTTCCACAAAAGGTAAGTCAACAAAATGCATGACTTTACTAGTATCACATAATTCTTTTATATTATTCATTATAGCATCAGTTAGAGCTGAAGTTGTTTGTGCTGCAATGAACTTAAGATATAGCTACATAGCACAAGGGCTACAATATAGCACAAGAGGTCAAAGTTTGATTTGGAATACTTTGGCCACATAGCATAAGAGATTTATTAAAGGATAACATTAAATTTTACAAATCTACTCAAATTAGTCATTACCTCAACCACCATATCTTCCATTAGATCCTTGGACATTTTTCTAGTTTTTGCATGTTCCCTAGTCGTATCGTTCTTTCGAGCATCTAATTTTTTACCAACATACATAGACGAGGAATATGATTTCTAGGAAATCACATTCTTATGTAGATGGCCAGTTCTTTTTATTTTACCTTTCCAAGTAAGAGAATCATCGCTTGAAGTCATTTTGCCTAAAATCCCATGTGAGTATCCCTCTTCCCATTTCATTAAATGGTTAGGTCTCCGGATACTTCTTCTCAAAATTGGAGGATCTTGTTGTTTCAACTCGAGTTGTGTGCACATTGGATTTTCCTTCTTTTTATCTCGACAAAGTGAAGGTTTGCGATGATTATTACATTGTCCTCTGCTAACTTAGCTAAACCATCATCTACCGCTTGACCAACTTCACCATGACACGTGTCATTTACTCTCATCTCTTTAGAACCCTGAAAAACAAAAAACAAAAATGAAATATGATTTCGGCAAAATGTAAGTCAACAAAATGCATGACTTTACTAGTATCACTAGTCTTTTCTAATATTCATTATAGCATCAGTTAGAGCTGAAGTTGTTTGTGCTGCAATGAACTTAAAATATAGCTACATAGCGCAAGGGCTACAATATAGCACAAGAGATTATGTATATATTAAGAAAAGGAAAAAGTTTGATTCGGAATACTATGGCTACATAGCATAAAAAATTTATTAAAGGATAACACTAACTTCAACAAATCTACTCAAAATAGTCATTACCTCAACCACCTTATTTTCCATTAGATCCTCAGGACATTTGCCTAGTTTTTGCATGTTCCTTTGTCGTATCGTTCTTTCGAGCATCTGATTTTTTACCAACAGACCTTGACGAGGAATATGATTTCCTGGAAATCATATTCTTATGTAGATGGCAAGTTCTTTTTCTTTTACCTTTCCATGTAAGAGAATCATCGCTTGAAGTCCTTTTGCCTAAAATCCCATGTGAGTATCCTTCTTCCCATTTCATTAAATGGTTAGGTCTCCGGATACTTCTTCTTAAATTTGGAAGAACTCGAGTTGTGTGCACATTGGATTTCCCTTCTTTTCATCTCGACAAAGTGATGGTCTGCGATGATTTTCAGTAAAATGTCCATTATTTCCCAAATCAACAATTACATTGTCCTTTGCTAACTTAGCTAAACCACCATCTACCACTTGACCACCTTCACCAGGTTGATAAGTTCGCCATTAAGAAATACAAAATGCATGACTTTACTAGTATTACATAATTCTTTTCTAATATTCATTATATCATTAGTTAGAGCTGAAGTTGTTTGTGTTGCAATGAACTTAAAATATAGCTACATAGCGCAATGGCTTCACTGTAGCACAAGAGGTCATGTATATATTAAGAAAGGGAAAAAGTTTGATTTGGAATACTTTGGCTACATAGCATAAGAAATTTATTAAATGATAGCATTAAATTTAACAAATATACTCAAATTAGTCATTACCTCAACCACCATATCTTCCATTAGATCCTCGGACATTAGCCTAGTTTTTGCATGTTCCCTAGTCGTATCGTTCTTTCGAGCATCTGATTTTTTACAAACAGACCTTGACGAGGAATATGACTTCTTGGAAATCACATTCTTATGTAGATGGCCAATTCTTTTTCTTTTACCTTTCCAAGTAAGAGAATCATCGCTTGAAGTCATTTCGCCTAAAATCCCATGTGAGTATACTTCTTCCCATTTCATTAAATGGTTAGGTCTCCGGATACTTCTTCTCAAAATTGGAGGATCTTGTTGTTTCAACTCGAGTTGTGTGCACATTGGATTTCCTTTCTTTTATCTCGACAAAGTGAAGGTTCGCGATGATTTTCAGTAAAATGTCCATTATTTCCCAAATCAACAATTACATTGTCCTCTGCTAACTTAGATAAACCACCATCTACCGCTTGACCAACTTCACCGTGACACATGGCATCTACTCTCATCTCTTTAGAACCCTGAAAAACAAAAAACACAAATGAAATATGATTTCCGCAAACGGTAAGTCAATAAAATGTATGACTTTACTAGTATCACATAATTCTTTTCTAATATTCATTATAGCTTCAGTTAGAGTTGAAGTTGTTTGTGCTGCAATGAACTTAAAATATAGCTACATAGCACAAGTGCTACAATATAGCACAAGAGATCATGGATATATTAAGAAAGGGAAAAAGTTTGATTTGGAATACTATGGCTACATAGCATAAGAAGTTTATTAAAGGATAACATTAACTTCAACAAATCTACTCAAATTAGTCATTTCCTCAACCACCTTATCTTCCATTAGATCCTCGGACATTTGCCTAGTTTTTGCATATTCCCTAGTCGCATCGTTCTTTCGAGCATCTGATTTTTACCAACAGACCTTGACGAGGAATATGATTTCTTGGAAATCACATTATTATGTAGATGGCCAGTTCTTTTTCTTTTACCTTTCCATGTAAGAGAATCAAATTTAAAAATTTACATTTGTGTATTATTTTTAATAGTTAATTTTAGATTAAAAAATTGTAACTTTTATTTAGAAAACTCAAATTTAATTTATTTTGTATAAAAAATCTTATTTTAAAAAAAAATCCTTTGGTTCGTGTATTGTTTTAAAAAATCTAAATTCAGTTTTAAAAATGTAACTCTTAATTAATTAACTCAAATTATTTTAATTAATTTTTTATTTAATAAAAAAATTTTTAAAAAAAAACCTTAAACTTTGGTATTATTTTGAAAAGGTTAATTTTAGTTTTAGTTATTAGAAACTCAAATATATTTAAATTAGTAAAAATGAAACTTTAAGAGAACATAATGAAGCTTAAATTTAAACTTTAAAATGAAACTTAATTTATTTCTTATTATTAATGTCAACCTTAAATTATTTTTTATTATTTCCAAATCGGTTTGCGTATTATTATTATTATTATTATTATTATTATTATTATTATTATTATTATTATTATTATTAAGTGAGAGTGGGAAAATGAATATTGGAATTAATAGGAATGAGAAGATTGAATCACTGGAGATGACTATATAAATGGGAAGGAGAAGGGGAAACTGGATTGAAGTCAATGGAGATGGCCTTAATTCAAGGGAGTATATAGAGAGGCTAGCATCCTTGCCGAATGTTTATAACTGAATTTCAGTCATTTCTTAAACATTTGATGGTTAAATGTAGCAACACTGATTTTATGCACAAATATTTCACATGATAGTTTCGTGCATTTTTTTTTTTGGTTGAATTGGTGTGAGTTAGATCCATCAGACCTGACATGCAATAAACAGTGTTATATTACAGTATTTTACACTGTTATTCGATTTTCTTTGAAGTTATTTGAGGAATCAAAGTTTTACAAACAACTCATAAAAATGTTGACAAAACTACTTAATTTTATATTTATATTGTAATATTACACACATTTCTAAAACTAAAGTGCAATTATTAATTCTTTCACAATATCAAACTAATAGTTGAATTGGCTTAATCCCACTTTGCATCCTAGAAATGTAGCACTTCATTTTACACCTTGGGTGAGTTTTAGACCAAAAAGGAGGGGTATTTTGGCCATTCATTTCAAAAGTCAATTCTCCCTCCAAATATATTAATGTGAAATTCATGTGCAATTAAGAGCAAAAATTAACAAACTACCCATTAAATAACTCCCCAGAAACATAAAAATAAATGAGACGCCACATGTCGTAAATATAAATTTGAAAAGACCGATATCAAATGTATTTAACTCACTACAAGAAAAACGTCAATTTTCGATTTATTTTGACAAATTTTCGACAGGGAAAATTAGGACCGAAAATTTTTGTCGAAAAACATCATGTCGGATAAATTTTCCAATGATTTTTTTTCAACGGTCGTTCAAACGGATTTCTTGACGCCATATTTACTTACACTCTGTCACTTTACTGTAAAAACAAGATATATTTTAATTTTCTTATTAATATTATATTTTCTTATTTCAAATTATATAAACATTTTTTAGAATAATATTTTTTAGTAGGTCGAGTATGAAATAAGTATAGTATTCATTTGGTTGTCCTCCAAAACGATTTATTTTTCAAGTTATTTTAATGAATAATTTATCAGTGTTACTCTTAATTGCACATGAATCTCACATCATTATATTTTCGAGGGAATATATGTTAATTTTTTAAAGGGGTGACCAAAATACCCTAATTTTTTTGTTTGAAATTCACCCAAGGTGTAAAGTGAAAGATAATATATATTTTGAGGTGCAAAGTGGGATTGATTTTTTTTTAGATTCAAAGTGTCAAATTAATATATTTCTAGGATGCAAAGTGAAATTAAGCCATTAAATTGACTTGAGTGTGCACCAACTACATTGACATGGTATTCTTCTAATTTATTACTAATGTTTTAATTTATCCTCAAATTTCGAAAGCAATTGAAATAATTTCTGATTTACTACTTTATTTTACTAGGATGGGTCCAAGGTGCGTGGCATGATCTCAGCCGTGTATTCTAAACTCTTCTGCATCCGTCCGATCTAGGTGAAATTTTTCTAGGGTTTTAACTCTGCGCCTCTTCCTAAACAGTCTCCTTCATCCCCATTCTCAACAGAAATCTCGAGAGAGAGAGAGAGAGGTTCCGAAAATGGTGCAGCGTCTTACATACCGCAAACGCCATAGCTATGCTACCAAATCCAACCAGCATCGCGTCGTCAAAACCCCTGGTAATCTATTAATATATGTATCAAATTCTTTTATTTTCATTTTTATTTTAGAAATTAAAATGTTATAGATCTATATGTAATCTAATGTCTCTATGTGTAGGTGGGAAGCTGGTTTATCAGACCACTAAGAAAAGAGCCAGTGGGCCGAAGTGTCCTGTGACTGGCAAGAGAATTCAAGGGGTAAATTTTTAAAATTTATTATTTTGGAACTTTTATATGGTTAATTTTTAAGTTTAACTCTTTAATCCAATTTTATTTGAGTTAGTTGTTTATACTTTCTGTTTAAGTGTATAATTTAGTGAAATTCTAGGAAAGATCTACTTATAGCTCACTTGTCTGATTCGTTATCATTCCAAAAAGAGTGTCAAATCAGAAGTGCTAATATTTTGCCATTGCTAATTTTCTGTGTAATTTGTAGCTACATTGTAATGCTTTAGATGTTTAAAATCGAGAAGTGTTTGGTTTTGAAAATCATTTTGATGTGACAATTCGCTTCAATTTTGAGTCTGTCTGTATATTCATGGAAAGTTACAACCCACCCCCCTCCCCATGCACACTTGATAAATGAGTTTATTATTTTTTGCTGTGTTATATTTTGTCTCCAATGATAGTTTACCACATGATCTTATAAAAAATGGGTCCAAAGCTGTTATTGACAAACCAATTGACCCTTTCGTCAATATGAATTTGTTCTTTTAATTGGTTGCAAGACCCCTGAATGCTCCCCCTCCCCATTGAAAAGTTGTTGCTTCCTCCCTCGTCGATCATAGATTCTAAGTGAAATGACATTTCATGGAAAAACTCCAATCATATTGGAGGTTTCATTGGGATCTGCTTTTAACGTAGTCATAAACTTAAAAGGAGATTAAGATGATTAAGATGAACGTAAAGCTTATATAATTAGTTTGCATTAATTGCGAACTTCGCAATTAATACAAACAAATGATATAATCTTTACATGCTTCTAAATCTTCTCATCATCTTCTACACACTATTGATACCCAAAGGTACATATTTTGCTATAGTTTAGGGTGCTCCTTAACCAGCACATCACTCTAAAGCACAGAAAGGACACACACATTTTGCCCTAATGTTCTCCGTGCTCTTGCTCTTGGTTAAATTGTAATTTGAATAAGAAATTATACGCAGTGTTTAGAGATAGATATGGAGCATGTTGATGAGTCTTGAGTGCGCAAGAGTGTCATTTTTTTTGTAGAAGTTACTATTTTTCCACGTAAAATACCAGTAGTTCTCATTAAAGTCCTATTGTTTTGTGGTTGATATATGTTCTCATGCATTAGAGTCCCAATCTCATGTACCTAGTTTGTTACCATTACTAGGTAACCTAGACTATATAATAAGACCTGTCACCATCCTCTCATTTTTTCTAATTTTTTTTTTCCGTGAGGCATATCCTTTGGTCATCTTTATCACCCTCATTCTATTCTTCCTTGTTTTGAGTCTATATCTGAACCTTTGGATATGCATCACCCACATAGTCAGTATTTGGAAAAAGCTCTAACTGAAAATTTGAAACTGTTGTGCTGTGATGGAGGTCTTAACAGCTCTGGCTGTGCACCTGCACTTCAGTCAATAATTGGTGATCTGAGTGTCAGTACACCACCCTAACTGGACAAATCAATTAAACCAAGATATTACACTAATTCAAACCCAAGTAAAACCTAACGAGATTTAAACTAATGCTAGAAGGATTAATGTTTTTCTCTGCTGCTCTAGTTTTTGTATCTTCTTCACACACTTGAATAGGAAAGTTTTAGCTACCATCTGGTGTAGTACCACCCCCCCATGTTTTGTGTCTTGGGGGGCAAATGTCTCATGCCTGTGCATGTGTTCCTCAAGACACAAAAATTGGGCAGATGGTACTACCCCAAAGGGTAGCCATGAAATACCCCACTTGAATCACAATGACTCTGCTGTTGCAATTGTATAAATATAGTTTGGGTAGATGCTGCTATACTATACATAATATTATTTCCTCTCTTTGATATTCTCACTCTGTGCTTCGTTGTATGAGCATAGCATAAGTAAAATTGACATTATCTTGCTCGTTAGACAAATTGAATCTGATTATTTTTTTGGTGTAGATTCCTCACCTGAGACCTACTGAATATAAGAGGTCAAGGCTATCAAGGAACAGGAGGACTGTAAATCGTCCTTATGGCGGTGTATTGTCCGGAGGTGCTGTAAGAGAAAGGTATGTGCTGAAGAACTAGATTTTTTTTTGCAGTTGATATTTTTAGTTCTTATGATTTAAGCCTTTATTTTGCTTAAATGCTGATTCAACAGGATAATCCGAGCTTTCCTAGTCGAAGAGCAGAAGATTGTGAAGAAGGTTGTGAAGATCCAAAAGGCAAAAGAAAAGCTTGCTGCAAAGAGCTAAGGAAACTGAGAGTTTTTGTTTTAGCATTTGAAACAAATTTTGACATTCCAAGTGATTATGAATTAATTCTGCAATTACTATTATATTGACTTTTATTGTTTGTTTTTGGCTTGTTATCATCTTTTCCTGTCTAAAAGTTATCCATCCAGCGTCATCTTATATAATCATCAAAGCCGTCCCAATCATGGTAGTTAGTATCGCACGATTCGCAATATGATACGTTCGATACTGGCTCAAAACGATACGAGTCGGATGGCCCAAAATGATGCGATTTGCGATACTATACGTGCGATACGATTCGATACAAGAGGAAAACGATACGCGAAATGACACACGGTTTGATAATTATGGTCCCAATATATCAGGGGGGGTCCTAGGCGAAATTTTAACTTGGGGGCCTTGTTCTACCAAAAATAATATTACTACTACAATTTATTACGTCGCTTTTAAAATTGTAAAAGTATTTTTAAGTAATTATATGGTTTATTTCTAAAATATGTGTTATAGATGGATAAAAAATTAAACCGTAATATGTTCTTAAATTATAACATTTAATCCTTAAAAAGATCTTACATAGAAAAATAAATATTACAAGTATTGTGCATATAATTATATAATTAACATACGTAAATAGAGTAAATTTTTGTTCATGACAAAACAATAAATAGGTACATGTGAAAGTAATATCATTATGCTCTTACAAGTATATTACAAAAGGGGCTCCTCATCTTATGAGGGTGTCAGTAAAATTGAATTGAGGCATTGAGCTACTGATTAAGGTAATTTGAAAAATTGTATCGAATGCCAATCCAAACACTTAGGGTCTGTTTGTTTGGCGTTTCCCAAAAAATTTTCGTGTTTGGAAAATGCCAAACAAACATGTTTTCTATTTTCTGAAATAAATTTTTCATCTCTCAATTTTCTCAAACTACTCTCTCAAATCCAAACAAACAACAATTTTCTCATCTCTAAACAAAACTTATACAAACTCTACTTTGATTTGACATAAAGTAACCTATATTTTACACAATTTATCTCACAACAAACATGATTTGACATAAAGTCTTACACATCTTACACCTACAACTCAACTCTTCCAAAAAAAACATGTACCTATTTTATTTCTCAAACCACTCTTCCAAAACTCAAACAAACAATATTACGCAAATCGAAATTATTTCACAAACCTCTACTACTCTCTCAAACTACTTTCCCAAACACCAAACAAACAGGCCCTTAGTAGCTTGACAAAAAAATTGTAGTTTTGAGATTTTTTTTTTTTAAATTTTCTAAAAATTATTTTTAAAATTTATAGCTTGACCTATACTCATCAAGTTATCAAACATAAATTTTAAGGTGATTCCAAATCTTGGCACCTTCATGCCCAATTATTTCTCATTGTATGCCTCCAGATATGGTTGAAAATCAAATCAAACTACATGATACTTCACTCGAGCTCGTTCGATAAAAGTTTGTTTAAGTTCGGTTCGTCACACAAGTCAAAAAAGCTTAAGCATCAATTTCCGTTCGATGACTTTTAAAGCCCATCTCGAGCTCGACTCGATTAGTTAAAAATTGATAAACATACATATAAAATATGAAAGTGCTCGATACTCGGCTCGAGCTCATACTATAAAAGCTCATTTGAGCACAACTCGTTTAACAATCAAATCAAACTCAAACGTGAAATTTCAAAATTGATTATTTCAAACCAAACTCATTAGACACTACTCGACTCGATTACACTCCTATTAGGAACTATTAAAATGACAACACAAATTTGTATTTGGTAATAAAATTTTGGCATTCTACTCTTTTAGGTTACTTAAAAGGAAAAATATCAACTTTTCAAACAAAATTGGATTATATTTTGCCGAGCAAACTCACTAGAGGCTGTACATGAAGGCGGCTAATTTTTCAGCGAAAGAAAAGAAAAAAATAATCTTGCACTGTCAAGAGTGGGATTTGAACCCACGCCCTTTCGGACCAGTACCTGAAACTGGCGCCTTAGACCGCTCGGCCATCTTGACTTCATGTTGTATTGGTGCCGATTTAAAAGTTAAAACTCTCCTGAAAATATTTTTATTTTGATTCTTGTATTTTAGATAAATTATTTTCACTATTTGATTAACATCTGAAATATTTGATAAAGGAAACCAGTCTTCAAAATTTGTAGTGGACACCCCCAAGACTAATCCTAATATATAAGGCTATGTTTTCAAATTCTTTTGCAATAGATTATGAGCTATTAATTTCTTGTATAAGGACATTTCTAATAACTAGTGAGGAGACGCCCTAGAGGGTATGTGGGGGAAGGGGGAAAAAAATCCATCTCTAATGACTAAGGGGAAGGGAGAGGGTATTCAGACTAGAGGGAGCCTGGAGTTTCCCCCTTCCAAGCCCCTCCCTCACATGCTATTTGTTTTTTTTGGTTTTTTTTTATCTTTATTTAAAAATAAAAAATTCCTAAATTTTGTATATTATTTGGAGATAATTATTTTTAATTATAAAAATATAATTTTCATTTAATTTAATTAACACTATTATTTTAATATTGATTTATTTTACTAATTTTGGGGTTGTATTTATCACCCAAAAATAATTCTTTCTAAAAATTTAAAATAATACGATACAATCATGAAATCATGTTCGACTACAACTCTACGAATTACATACGGTGAAATATAGTGTCAGATGGCTCATACATGACCCCTAATGCAAAAGAATATTGGCATGAGGTGAGTACTGAAATATGCGAAAAACATCGTCGGGCTCGTTTATTTGGAGATTCGACTGGAGGTTAGATCAATTTAGACGGTGGCGGTAGCAATATCAACGACAACAATAATGGTGGCAACGAATATGGCGGAGATGATGAATTTCCTTATATGAATTAATTTAATATTTGATGTAATTTTTTATAAGTTCCCTAATGTACTTATGATTTTAAATTTATTTTTGGTGTAATAATAATAATAATAATAATAATAATAATAATAATAATAATAATAAGTAGTGAGAATGGAGAAGGATAAAAATTATAATTAAATGAGTTTGATAGAATGAGTCATTGACTAAAAAACTAGGGAGAGGGGTGGGGGAGGGAAGAGGGAGAGAGTATCCATTTTCGGAGTCATTAGAGATGCTCTAAGTATTTGGAAGAAAAAAAACTTCTGCTTACTTAAAATAACTCTTTTAAGTTTATAATTTGTAAGTTTATCTAAAGATTCTTCTTATTATATTGAACTTAACACACAATCTACAACTTTAACTTATTTACAAAATAATGCAAACATAACCTAATCCGCCACCAAAAACCATTCCGTTTCTTCTAAGTAGACGAATATTTTACCATTTTTCACATATTTCAGGCCCACCCTGATCAGCCTGGAGCTCATAAAGTAGAATGGAGAAATTGGAATTAATTTATATCATCATTGGCAGTGACAGAGCTAGACGGTTTTTGTAGAGGGGACGGAGAATTTTTTGATTGCAAACTTGATAATTTTTGATATTTTGATAAATGACTAAAATAACACTATAATTTTATTGAATAAAAGTTAAAAAAAAAGTTATAGCAATTTTTTTATCCAACAAAAGATGAAAATATATAAAGCAATATTTGATAAGAATTCATTAATTAAATGGTTCAAGATATTGGAAAATTAATAAAGCATGGAAGCATTTAAAACATAAATCTAGTTCATTACAGGCTATGAAATGTACCAATTTTTTTTCCTTCGGGATTTTTTGCACTGCACTAAATTCTCTCTCTTTATGAGAATCTCTCTCTCTTTATGAGACTGTATCTACCTTTTAATGAGGGTTTTGCTTTTAATCTCTAGGGTTTATTAGATTGTTTAAATCTTCTCTTCACGTGCTTGGTTTCTCCTCAGGGTTTACTCTTTTATCTCTAGGGTTAATGGAAGACGTTCTCAGCCGCCTACGAACAAGTTTGAAATTGACTGAAGAAGAGGATGAGGAGACAATCCCGCCCGAAGAAGCATGGAATAACATCAACTTGGACTCGGATCTTAAACTAGTTGGCAGAATTTTAGCGAAAAAGGATATTAATCTCGAAGCCCTAGAACGAACTATGTCTAAGGTTTGGAGTCCAGTTCATGGTATCACGGTGGAAAAAATAGGAGAAGGGCGCTTTATTTTCTCTTTCAAACATAAGATGGATTGGACGAAGGCTTGGGAGGAGGGTCCTTGGTGTTTTGATAAAAATCTTATTATTTTGAATAAGATTGGAGATAATGAAAACCCAAGGAACATTAATCTCGATTGGTGCGACTTTTATATACATGTTATTGGATTACCGCTTCGTAAACGGAATAGGATTATGGCTTCTCATATTGGTAATACGATGGGTGTGTCAAGAATGGGATTTACGAAGGATAGTTATCTGGTTTTTGGGGATATTTTGCGAATCCGGGTTGGATTAAACGTGACTAAACCACTACGTAGAATTATGAAATTAAAAACGGATAGGGATGAAGTTTTGGAGATCGGTTTTATGGTGGAGCGGCTGCCTAATTTCTGTTACTTTTGTGGCCATATGGATCATGTTTCTGGAGGTTGTAAACTGAAATATCAACTCTCGCTAGAAGAAAAAGAAGGTGACACACCTTATGGTGCTTGGTTGAGGGCTACAACTCCTCCAACAAAATTAATTCAGAAACTAATTAAGGAGTTGGGTGATGTTGATGGGTCGCAAGACTTAGCCGGAGGTTCTACTCCACCTTTGAACGGTGGAAGTCCGGAAGGATCAGTATCTACGAAGACCATGAAGAACAGACCGAGGGGCAATTTGGTCATTAATCTGGAAAAAGAATCTCGGAACTCTATGAGTGACAAAAGCATAGGTAACGAATCCCATAATTTGAGCATGATTCCTTTTAAACAAGTTAACGCTTTTGGTAATCCGAGTGGTGAAAACTCGAGTTACGGGTTTTGTGTACAACAAGTTCCGGGTGGGACGGGTATTGGTCCAAGTTTCCAGCTGAATAACTCAATGGACCTGTCACCTCTTTTTCGGTCGGTTCCAAAACAGGGTCCATATGGCAATTTGATTAACACTTTTGAGAATGAGTTAACTGGTCCTATTTTACCACTGGATGCGGGAATAGAATTAATGCATTTTGAGGCGCAAGGTTCAGTTAAAGGAAAATCCCCTAGGGGTAGAGGGCGAGGCAAGGGAAGAAGAACTAGCCCGAGTCGTTTGGACCCAAAATCTGGTTCGGGTGAAAAAAGGAAAAGAAAGGAAACGGAAAGTAACTCTAGAACTGTTATTTCTAAAGGGAAGAAAAAAATGGTGATAACGTCGGATATGGAGATTTCTGATGACGATAGGAAGCACAAACAATTGGTGATTCGTACTCCGGGAGACCCTTTCTCAAATAAATTAACGGTGGAGGCTGCTACGCAGCCCCGCCGATCACAATGAGTTGCCTCGTTTGGAACTGTCGAGGGCTTGGGGGTCCTGAGACAGTTCGTACGCTCGGAGACCTTATCCGAGAAAATAACCCCCACCTCATCTTCCTGTCAGAAACCAAAATGACTGCTAGGAAGTTTGAGGCTGTTAAAAGAAAGTTAGATTTCTTTGGTGTTGCGGTTGCTGCTCGTGGTTTGTCAGGTGGCCTCGCCTTATTGTGGTCTAAGGAGACACAAGTTAGTGTTCAAAGTTTTTCTTATAATCATATAGATGCTCATATTTTTGACATTACTAAACATACGTCATGGCGTTTTACGGGGTTTTATGGGGATCCGAATGATTCGGAAAGATATAAATCATGGCAGCTACTTAGGCATTTATCTTCATTTTCTTCTTTACCATGGCTATGTGCTGGAGATTTTAATGCAATGCTGTCAAACTCTGAAAAGAACGGAGGGCAAGTACTTTCTTTCAGTGATATTTCGGCTTTCAGGGATTGTTTGGATGACTCTGGTCTCTCTGACTTGGGTTATATAGGTTATCCATATACTTGGGCAAATAACAGGGACCCCCCTGATTTCATTGAAGAGCGCATTGATAGAGCGTGTGGCTCAGACAGTTGGCGAGCTTTGTTTCCTAAGTATCGGGTGGTTCATTTAGATGGATTACATTCAGATCATTTGCCTATCCGTATCAAATTACATCATCGGAGTAGGAGTCGACGCAGCAATAGACATAGAGGTTTCAAATTCGAAGCTATGTGGTTGAAAAATGAGGATTGTGAAAAGATTGTTGAAGAGAGTTGGGGTCCGAGTACGGAACAGCTGGAAAATCTAAAACTCTGTCAAGAAGGATTATCAGGCTGGAGTAAGCTCTCTTTTGGCGAAGTGAACAAACGAGTGACTAGACTAAAGGAGGAAATTTTTGCACTAAAAAAGGGGACACGTACAATTGAAGTAAATTAACAGATTCGGCTTTTGACTTCTGAACTTGATCAATTGTGTGACAAAGAGGAAATGATGTGGAGACAGCGAGCAAAGGCTCATTGGATGCGTGAGGGTGATAAAAATACCAAGTTTTTCCATGCAAAAGCTTCAGCCCGGCGTAAGAAAAACACGATTGAGGGGCTGCGTAATTCTTCAGGAGTTTGGTGTGAAGAAGAGAGAGAGATAGAAGATATTATCTCTGACTATTTTCGTGATATTTTTACATCAACTAAACCTACGGAAGAACAACTAGCTGAAGTTCTTGAAGCTATTGAACCAAGAGTGGGAAGAGACATTAATGACTCGCTTGTAGCTGCCTACACTGATGAGGAGGTTAAAAAGGCGTTGAATGAAATGCATCCCTTGAAATCTCCGGGCCCTGATGGTTTTCCGGTCGTTTTTTATCAGAAATTTTGGAGAATAGTAGGGAAGGATGTCACTAAATGGGTCTTAAATATTCTTAACCAGGGAGTGTCACCTTCGGGCTGCAACTTTACACATATTGTTCTTATTCCTAAATGCTCAAACCCGGAGAATATGACCCAATTTAGACCGATCAGCCTGAGCAACGTGGTGTACAAATTAGCCTCAAAATGTATTGTCAATCGCCTGAAACCGTACATGGACTCAATTATCTCCGAGTCTCAATCAGCTTTTGTTCCGGCAAGATTAATTTCAGATAATATTTTGATTGCCTTCGAGGTGATTCATTATATGAAACGTAGTTCAGCTGAACATATGGCAGTTAAGTTGGATATGAGCAAGGCATATGATAGAATTGAGTGGCTTTTCCTTCGGCAGGTTATGCTTCGGTTGGGATTGGATATTCAGGTGGTGGAGTTGATTATGAGATGTGTGACTTCAGTGACTTACTCTTTTGTTTTGAATGGGGGATCTTTCGGCTCTTTAACGCCCGAACGCGGCCTCAGGCAAGGTGATCCATTGTCTCCGTATCTCTTTCTTTTTTGTGCTGAGGCCTTGAGTGCTCTTTTTCGACGTGTGGAAATCAGGGGAAATATTGCTGGATTATCGGTTTGTACGGGGGCCCCTTCCGTATCACACCTTATGTTTGCTGATGATACTATGATATTTTGTAATGCGAACAGTCATTCGGCTCAAACTATTAGAAATATTCTTCATTCTTATGAGATGGCATCGGGACAAGTTGTTAATTTTCAAAAGTCTAGTATTATGTTTAGCAAGACTACATCTGAAGAATCAAGAGAGGCAGTTAGATCCTCTTTACCCATGGAGATTGTAGAAAAACATGAAAGGTATTTGGGTCTTCCTTCAGCCATTGGAAAATCCAAGAGGGCAGTTTTTGCTTATCTTCGTGACAGAATTTGTCAAAAACTGAAGGGTTGGAAAGAAAAGTGGCTTTCAAAGGGGGGTAAAGAAATACTTATTAAAGCAGTGATTCAGGCTATTCCATCCTATGCTATGGGGTGTTTTAAACTTCCGAGTTACTTCACAAAAGAGATTGAAAGTCTCATGGCTAAATTCTGGTGGGAAGGCACAAATGGGCGTGGGATCCATTGGGCGAGATGGAGGGACCTTTGTAAAAGCAAACAATTTGGAGGCCTAGGTTTTCGAGATCTTGAAGCTTTTAACTCGGCTTTACTAGCAAAGCAATTGTGGCGACTTTTAGAAAATCCTGATAGTTTACTTGGGAGAATATTTCGTGCGAAATATTACCCGAATTCATCTGTCCTGCGTGCCACTCTTGGTTCAAACCCGTCCTTCACTTGGAGAAGTATTTTGGGGGCTAGAAGTATTCTTGAAGCCGGAATTCGTTGGAGGATAGGCAATGGAAATTCAGTTTACGTGTGGCAAGATAGGTGGATTCCTAGGGAGTCAACATTCAAACCCACCACATTTCGGGGTGATTTACCGATTGAGATGAAAGTCAGTGAACTTATTGACCCGGAATTGAATTGTTGGGAAGAAGCCCTGATTAGGGATATCTTTAATGATGTGGATTGTCAAAGTATACTTGCAATTCCCCTTAGTAACAGCAGAAATGAAGACAAATTAATATGGCATTACAACAAGAATGGACTTTTTTCAGTACGAAGTGCCTACCATCTTGCGGTGCGACTAGAGGAAGAAACTTCTAACGGTTTAGCCAGTAGTTCATCCACTTTGAATACAGGGGAATGGAAATGGTTGTGGGCTCTAAAGATCCCGAATAAAATAAAAATTTTTATTTGGCGCGCTTGTAAAAACTATCTTCCGACGAAATTGAATTTACGAAAACGAAAGATTTTGACAGATGACAAGTGTGTTTTCTGCCAAAATGATAGGGAAGAAGTTCTCCATTGCCTTGCTTCGTGTTCTTTTTCGCGACAAGTTTGGGCCCTCAGCAATATTCCTTGGACGACTCATAGGTGCAACGAGACTAACGTGTTGGATTGGATTTTACATATGAAGCAATCCTCGGATTCAAGCACACTGGAGAACGGAATTTTGATTTGTTGGGCTTTATGGCATTCACGGAACAAAAAGCTTTATGAGGATACAAACTTTACAGCTTCAGAGGTAAGTCTCTTTGCACATAAATTCGGAGCTGAAATGAGGCATGCTTCTGCCCCAGTTCTTCAGCCGAGCGAAAGTGTAAGAAGTGAAGTGACACGATGGCTACCCCCAAAACCAAATGAGATTAAGATAAATTTTGATGCGACTGTTAATTTGGATGACGGTGTTTGCGGAGTGGGGATTATTGCTAGAACCAACTCGGGTAATTGTGTGGGATGGGCATCGAAGTGTATTCGTCAGGACTTTGGGCCAGCTATAGCCGAAGCCAAAGCTGCCCTTTTTGCGGTAGAGTTTGCTCTGGCGAATCGGTGGAATGAGATTGTGGTTGAAGGGGATGCTAGTTCGATCATAGTAGCGATTTCAGGAGCCTCGGGTGAAAGAACTGAGTACGGAAATATTATTGCGGATGTTAAATTTTTAGCGAGATCTTTTTCCTCCTTTTCAGCCCAATATATTCGAAGGGAAGGCAATAGAGCAGCTCATGAATTGGCACGTCTTTCATTTTTTGATTCCTATGTTTCTGATGTTTTACCTCAATTCATTCATGATATTGTATCCTCTGATTTTGCAAGTTGAATGAAATTTGATTTGATCTCAAAAAAAAAAAAAAAAATACTAAAACCTTGGTTATTGAGAAATAATATCAAATTGAATAAATAATTAGGAAAGAAATAATAAAAAAAATTATTGAGAAAAAATATCTGTATAAAAATAGAAAGAAAAATAATAACTGAATATAAAAAGGGAGACAGTTCCCTCTGTGTATCGAACGTAGGCACAAGGAAATGAATTTGACCAGGTCGAAGCCCATCAATGGGAACGTAGACACATCCTAAATTCCCTTTAATGTTGTCTCAAAACAACTTAAAAGTTGTGTTCCACCTATTAGACACATAAGGTTATTGTCCTCTTATGTTCTAGCCTATATTGATTTTGGGATTGGTCAAATTTTGACTTTGAAAGTGAATTTGCCTTGATCTCTCATTGTTTTATGAATTTTTCATTCAGCCCACTAATATGACAATGACTATGTTTCACAACTAAATTTAATGTGTGCAGCTTGATTCCTCTGCAACTTTCAAATGTCAAAGAACATGTAAAACTTGCGTTCAATAATTTTGTGATGGTGTCTTAAAGGCCAGGGTGGCAAACGACGAGTTAGGCCGGGGTACCAAATCTTAAATCAAAACGAGACACTTGATATGGATCATAACAAGTCGGGTTGAAAATGTGTCGATTTCAAAAGGATTTTGGTTTGATAGGCCTGTTTTATGTTTATTTTATTTAATATATAGGAAAGAGTCCATACTTATAAGTAAATATTGTTCAAATATAACTAAATGAGATTAGATTAGTGGTATTTTTTAAAGACAATATTTAATATTTATTTTAAAATTAAATGTATATATTAATTTAAGATTGCAACTAAAATTTTCATGAAATTATTAAAGAAAAATAAAATAATATTTTTAAGCCAAAATTAAGCCATTAAATATTAATTAATTTAACTAAATACGTATTCTTTACTTTACCTATTAATGAATAATGACTTGTTATGAGTGCATTAGAAAACCCAAGCCAACCAATCAACAATAAGAAACATATGGGTTTATGTTGGATTGGGCTAAACCGGTCAAGAACCAATCAATGGGTTTTGACCCATTTTACCATCCCTACTCGAAGGCATTAACACAAATTTATTTATTTCTTTCTTAAAATATATTATAGAAAAAGAAATAAAATCTATGATATATAAAAATAAGAGAGAAGATTGAGTTGTAAATTCGGAAAAAAAGATGAAGATTGAGTGATTAATTAAATAATAGTAAGAGATAATAATATAGATATTTTGACCATTGACTAAAAAAGACATATTAGGAAATTTGAATAGATTGCTCAATTTGTGGCAATATCGCCATCTTTTTTCAGAATAAATAAACACACATAAGCATTATTTGTCTCTACAATTATATACAATTATATAGAGTCGTAGACCAACGGGGTTTATTTAGGGTTTAAGCAAAGGCCCTCAAAAAGCAATCGGAAACCCATAACTTTACCTCCATTGTCCTCTAAATTAGTTGGGTTTCTTGAAGAAATGGGAGCAGACAAAGGGAAGAAGCAGAAATTGGGAGAAGGGGAGGAAGATAACAACGGCGTTGATGGCGACCTCGTTCTTTCAATCGAAAAGCTCCAGGAAATTCAAGATGAGCTTGAGAAAGTAAATCCCTCTTTCTTTTCTTGTTATGCCATTCTCGATTTCTGAAAAATTGAGGATTTTTAATTAAAAATCACATTTTTGTTTTTTGTTTTTATTGGTTTTATGGGGTTTCCCCAAAGATCCCAGAAATTTCTTAGCTTGTTTGTTATTTTTTTTGTAGTTTTTTTTTCCAAGTTGATTTATTGCTTGTTATTTTTTGCTGAAAACATATAAGCTATATGAAATATTCAATGGAGCTTGCAAATGAGATGAGTCGTTGGGTGATTTTTTAACTGAATCCCAAGAATTATGAAATCGTGTTGTGTTCATATGCGGTTGTCTTTAAGCACTTTTGCATATTAGTTTAAAATTTTCTTTTTGCGCTTGTTTAGACCAATAATTGACAAAATAAAATCAAGGAGATGTCTTTTTTGTTTATTTAGCTGGTAATGTGCTCTTGTTTTAGTATATTTTACAACATTGAGTTACATAAATTCTTTCATGTGTTTCATATAGTTATTCGAGTTTTTGATCTTCAAAGCTATATTTGTGGAGATGAGTAGCATTAAGATTTTAGCGAAGGCATCTGCATTTTCATAGTGTATGTATTGAATAATTAGCAAATAATTTATTTCTTGATATCCTTCCGATAATTAGTAATCTCAACTAAATTTCATGAGTTAGTTCATTTTTGTGTGCTTTAGGGACATAAAATTGATTTCCCATTGCAAAGGTGTCATCTTCAATTGTATACATGTCAATAATTTGCCATTTGATCAGATGCATAATTAAAACTGCAATTGAAGCTAGAGTGACATGTTTTTGTTTTATATTTTAGATAAATGAAGAAGCAAGTGAGAAAGTTTTGGAAGTGGAACAGAAGTACAATGAGATACGCAAGCCCGTCTATGATAAGAGGAATGATGTCATCAAATCCATTCCTGATTTCTGGTTAACTGCGGTTAGTAGTGATTATACCAACTAGCTCTGAGAATATTAACATATGTTACATAGTACTTGTGATTGACATTTTTTCTCTTTTTGCAGTTTCTCAGTCATCCTGCCCTCAGCGAACTTTTGACTGAAGAAGACCAAAAGGTTCCATCTTTTACCCTTCATTTTCTATAAGAATAAGAGAACATAGCAATATTTACCCTTCTCCATGCCTAAGGTTCTTTAAAGCATAACTAAGTGAATTCCTTTTCATTGTGTTAGATTTTCAAGTATTTAGGTAACCTTGAAGTGGAAGATAACAAAGATGTCAAATCTGGTTATTCTATAACATTCGTGAGTTTTCTCCTACTCTTTCAATTTTAATGCAATAAATGCTGATTCTATGTGTTAAAATTTGAAGTTGTGATTTTTTTTGGTTTCTTTATAGAATTTTAAACCAAATCCGTACTTTGAGGATACTAAGCTCACAAAGACATTTACCTTCCTCGAGGAGGGAACAACAAAAATAACTGCAACATCAATAAAGTGGAAAGAAGGCATGGTAAGCATCTCATACTTTGGTAGTTGAATAATGCCAGATCTTTGTTTCCTATCTTTTGAATTGAATGTTTGTGTGAGGTATCTACAGGACATTGCTGCTAATGGCGTTGCTGAAGAGAGTAAAGGAAACAAACGATCTCATGCTGAGGAAAGGTATGTCCCCTTCTCTTTATATATAGTGATAATGACGTATATATGTATACCGGCTTAATTCTTTCTCTTACTCTCACTATACATTTTTTACGTATATGTTCTGCCTCTCTCTTGGTTGTACAAGAGAGCTGGGTCTTTGATAAGGTCTCGACCATATGCGTGCAAATTGGGCCTACTCAAAATAGTAATTTAATGCTACTTCTCCTTTGTCGACGTTTTAATTTTTAGTTTGAATACCATGAAGTTTAGGTTACATTTAATAAAAATTGAGGTTCTTGTATATATTTTCAAGTTTTAAACATGAAATAAATGGTTCAAAAAGCATTGTTAATCAAATACATTCTGAATGCAAATTTCTTTTTCTTTGATTTGTAGAATGGCATCTCTTATGGTTATTTGTCCACGGTGTATTTATATCCTTATTTTTTGTTTCTATGATACCAAACCCATGGAAGAAATTGTCATTAGCACAGAGATTAAATTGAAGGTAGGGTCACAAAAAAATATTTATTCGTGAAATTCAGTTCTTGAGTATGTTTGGCTAAAGGATGCAGTCGAGGCCCTCCAAACAACAATTTGTTGTCCTTTTATATTAATTTAATAACATTAATATTATGGAAAGGTCGAAAATAAGATGTAAGATAAGTACCTCAGGTCCTCAGCTGGAGTTTGTGTTTCTAACTTGTTTACTTGGCTATTGTGATCAACTATTGGCCTTGTTTCCTACAAGTTTAGTTGTCTAAATTTTGTAGATATGTTGATTTATTTTTCATGATAATCAGATATTATTACAGTGCCTTACATTTTCTTGCATTAATATTATATCACTTGTTGTATTTCTTATTGACAACATTAATATATGTATTTTATTAATATTCATGCTTTAATTACATAATTTTATAGACTTAATACACCGTTCAAAAAATGCAGCTTCTTTACCTGGTTTAGTGACAGTGAGTTTAAAGGTGATGTAGATGAGATCCACGATGAGGTATAACTTCTAACCTCAAACATATAACTCTATGTGCTCGAACTTTTCTCTTAATTCATTGCATTAACTTGATGCCTTTTCATATAATTTTGAATTTTTATTTTTTATAGCAGGTTGCTGACATCATCAAGGATGATTTGTGGCCAAATCCCCTCTCATATTTTAACAATGTACCTATTTTTCCTTTCGAATATATTCACCTCTTGTCTTCTACGTGCTCATAGAAGTTCAATTGAAGCTTGACTTCTGATTCCTTTATATTTTCGTAATGTAGGAGGCTGATGAAGAGGAGATTGAAGTTGATGAGGAAGACGAAGATGAGGTATTCACAGAAATTGCCTTAAACTATAATATTTTTGCAGTTTTTGTGGATAAATTATGAACCATAATTATTTATGATGGATAGTTGCTTTAAACTTGTATATTCTTTTATTGCATAGCATGACAATTGCTTTGATGTTCCGTTTATTTCTAGACTTCCATGTTTACATTTTCCAGAAAATACTATTGTAGTGTTTTTTTTTTTTTTTCCAAAAACAAATTTTGAGCTAAATGCAAATACCCCATGTGTTATTTTTATTAGCAAAACCCCCCCTGTGTTATGTTTCTATTTGGAAAAAAATCCATTTGGAATTCCTTCATAAGTAAATGGGGTTTAACATGTGAATTATTGACCATTTTTTAGGTGAATAGGGGTGTTTTCGCATTTATGGTAAAGGGATAATTTTTATTTTTCCTGCAAAATTTGTACTCCGGCTTGAGAGGGTTTTTTTGCTAATAAAAAATAGCACATGGGGTTTTTTTTGCTAAGCAGAAGGGGTATTTGTTCATTTCACTAAAAAAACATTGCTCTGACTCGTGATTTACTTTTGTTAATTTGCAGACTTGATATTCATTATTTAGGAACTATTATAATAATCTGTAGCCGGGCAATTCAATTGTTTTGTCTTAGCTGTGTATGTTGAATCTGCAGGAAAAGGGCAGTGAAGATGATGACGAAGAAGAAGATGATGAAGAATAAGATTAAAGGCAACTGAACTTCTGTAGACAGTTTAATACTATCATCTTTTGTTCTCACTCTTTTATCTATGGTATGTGAAAATGTTTAAAAGGTTTATGAGACTAAGAGATGGTTGAAGATTATCGACTCTATTTATCTTCGTATTTTCTCTATCCTTGACTTGTTGACATGGTGTTACGGCAATATGATCAATTGAAAGGATAGGTTAATCTTTTATTTTGTGTAAATTTTGTTCACTCGTCCTACTTATCTGATTTCGATTATTCAGAATTGATGTTAGCATAATCAGTTAATAACTTATCAAATCTTCTCAGAAAGTATAGTCCAGTGGTCATTGATTTGTGTGAATCTACTACTGGTTTAGCACTTAAATGCCTAAATTTTTGGAAAATTTCACATGTTTGGTTGGATCAATTTTTTCCTAGAAAAATAGGCGGATGAGGCCTCTAAATACCGTTTTCTTTGGAGTACAATGCAACTATCCTTTCCTTCTTCTAAGTTGTAAGAAATAAGAAATTCCTGTATTATTTTATTATTAAAATATCATGTTTTAACAAGTTTAAGGTATTTACTCTTTTTTGACTTTTGAGATATCGATGTGTTTTACTCATTTTAAATGTGTATTTTGCGTGATTTGCAAGAGAAGTGATAAATATACTATTCGATGTTATTTTTCCTTATAGAAAAAAATGTGAAACACTGTTCACTTAATTGACAGTAGCACTTTTGTAAACTTAATAAAAAGGAGAAAAGACAAATTTGGTCTAATAACTTATGGTAACTTGTAAATATGTCTCATAAGTTCTTGGGTTGATAATTTTACCCCATATGTCATAAAATTGGAATACTTTCGGCCCAATTGAGCGAGTGAACTCCACTCACGAGTTCATTGGATAAAATCGACAGCTTGAAAACTTATTAGGCAGTAAGTTATGAGACTATTTTTAATTGAACAACTATTTTTATTCTATTCTTTTACGAGATTTTCCAGCGAAAATCTCTTTTGTGTCTTTGTCATTTGTTTCCAACCCTCTTCTTCTTCCCCGATTATATTTGTTCGGTTATTCATTTAAGAGTGGCAAACATGCGGGTTGGGTTAGGTCAGGTCCAAGCTGGTCGAAAATGTGTTTGGCCTAAAATATGTCACTTAATACAAGTAAATACGGGTATGGTTGATAATGGACATCGGACAAGGTCAACCCTTTTAAGTTAGCTAATTAATGTTGATCAGTTTATTTACTAAATAATTATAAATTAAGAACAATGCACCTTACAAAGTAATTATATATTGTTTTAAATCTTCACATATCATTAAACATCAAAATTTGGAACTCATTGTTTTTCTCTAGCTAGCTATCAAACATAGATCAGCTGAATTAGAATTAGAAGAGAGTAAGTGATCATATATATGGCCAATATTTCGACTCTTCCTACAATCGATCTCTCTGCATTCTTCAGAGAAGGAGATGAAGAAGGCAAGAAGAAATCCATGGCAGAAATTAGTGAAGCATGTTCTAACTATGGCTTCTTTCTTGCTGTGAACCATGGGGTGCCTATGGAGCTTATATATGAGCCAAGCTTTACAAGTTTCAAGGTCATTTTTTCAATGTAAAGATGAAGAAAAACTTGGGTATAGCCCTCAGCCAGAAGCCCCTATTCCAGCTGGTTATTTCAGAAAAAAACGAACACTTTCTTATGGTTTCACCTACCTCGGGCTTCAATCCCTATCCAACAAATCCGCCTCAATTCAAGTAAGTTTTTAGTTATGTAACGTTAACTTTGATTGATTTCGAAATATAAAGTCTTCTACTAGGTAGTTTGTTATCACGGAAAAAAATTTACATTTTTACCCCCACGTGATTGGATCTTTAACATTTTCTGTCTCGCGCATTACAAAATTGCATTCTCGATGCCAGTTTTTGAAATATGTTTTGTGATTTTATTCTTGTCACCTTCTCTGAGATCTGAAGTAAAAAATCGAGACAATTCTATGAGATGAAAAATGGTAAATGGAGACTGTTATGTTTGATCAAAACTGTATACGTTTTTGTAAAATACGGGATTCAAAAGTGAAACAATATAAGAAAGTAGACCAAAAATGTTGACAGTTAGTTCTTTGAGTTTCTTGAAACTGAAAATGCAATTTTTGCAACGCGTTGACTTTACGGTTTTGTAAGATTTGGAAATTAAATATACAGTACTAGCTAGTTTGTTTAAACAATTGCATTCTTGATACCAATTTTAAAAAAAAAACATTTTGCAATTTTGAGATTTGAAGTTCAAAATTAAGACGATTCTATAAAATCAAAAAATGCTAAATATTATGTAGTAATGAATTGGAATAATGAGTGCAAATTTTGTTAAATGCGGGATCCAAAAGTACGAAACAGAAAGTCCTATAATTGTTTGACTTCCGTTCCGTGATACTAAAAATGCAATTTTTGACTTTTGCGAGATTTTCAGACAAGTATTGGAAGAGATGTACCCTTACTTTACCAAATTAGGAATGCTGGTGGAGGGCATTATAAACGATTGCTTGGATCTTCCTCCTAATTTCCTGAAAGAATACAACGACGATAGGTCGTGGGATGTACTACTTGCTTTGCATTATGTACCAGCAGCATCCAACACTGAAATCAATATTGGGAAAACTTGCCACACGGATGCGAGCAGTGTTTCCTTTGTTTTTCAGGATGGAGTTGAGGGCCTTGAATTTTACAGACATGGGAAATGGATACCGGTCGTGCCTCCACAAGGCACATTGGTCATCAACTTAGGAGATCTCATTCAGGTCCCTTTTCTTACTTGAATTTTAGTAATTACATTCCCCACATATTTGAAAAATAGCACTTTTTAAACAAGTCATTTAGCCGGAGAGTGTAACTTACTTGATGAAATTGAGAGTGCACGTGAAAATCATTTTTTAACATAGGAGGTCATTGCTACATGTAATACTCGCACTTGGAGTAGCTAAAGCACACCACGACACTGCAAGGGGGTAAATGTCATTGACTTGTTAAGACAAAGAGTTTTTTGTTGATAAAAATAACACTTGAGGGTCTATTTGGATGGGTTTTGGCTCAGTTTAAAAAAATTGGTTTGGGTGGTTTCGATGAAATCTTTGAGACTTTATTTGGATGGGTTTTGGCTCTTGGGTTTTGTGATTTGAATAAGTTGAAACCCCACTTGGATTGAGTTTGGATGTTGGGGGTTAGGGGAAAAAGTAGGTGATAGGTGTCAAATCAATGTCTTTTTTAATAAGATTTGGGGAAAAAAGTAGGTGGTAGGTGTCAAATCAATGTTTTATAGGTTTGAAGAGTTTAAGTGTGGGTTTCTGAATAGGTTTTTTATGGTTTTATGGGTTTGGCGAAAACTCATTTGAAATGGTTTTGGCTCGGTCTCACGAAACCCGCGAGACCGGGCCAAAACCCATCCAAACACAGCCTAAGTTTTCTGCCAATCAGAAATAACACATGGGTGTTTTTGCATTTTTGCTCTATAATGTAATTGTAATAAAATTGTGGTTGATTTGGTTAAAGTATTGAGCAATGCCAAATTCAAGAGGGCCGCTCATAGAGTGGTTAGGCCGGTGGGAAGAAGTCGTTGCTCCTTTGCATTTTTCTACACGTTGAATGGAGACAAATGGGTGGAACCATTACCACATTTCACAAATGAAAAGGGAGAATCCCCAAAATATAGAGGATTCCAAAACAAGGAATACACAAAGTTGCGACTGAGAAACATGACACATCCTCCCTCAAGGCCCGAAGATCTTATTGGCATAAGTCACTATGCGATTTGAAAAACATGGAGATTGCATAGTAATTAGTCGAGGAATTTCTTAATTATTGTTTGTATGATCAGATGTAATGAACTTTGATGAAGGGAATTTTCGTCTAAGTGTCTGGTCCACGTCCAGTGTGCCACGTTATGATGTTTTCCGCTCCACAGTATGGAATCCTAAGCCGGTCAGATCGAGCTGGACTCCACTTCAAGGTTCCTAACCCTGTGCTCAAAGAAACTCGTCAGGTTGTGCCGGTGGTTGACCCGGCGCTGACCCTCCGATGCCTAAGTCAGATCAATTCAATGCATAGCAGAATATAGCAGAAAAGTAATAGTTAAGTCGATCAGAATCTACCTTTGGAAATCCATAAATGCCTTCTATTTATAGATTTCCAAGTTGGATATTTCGGGTCGGATCTTTCGGGTCGGATATTTTCGGGTCGAATCAAATGGTATTTTGATGTCGAATGGAGCAGATTAATCTGAACCTGGATGTCGAATGGAGCAGATTAATCTGATCCTGGATGTCGAACGAGACAGATTAATCTGGATTGGATGTCGAATGGAGCAGATTAATCTGATCCTGGATGTCGAACGAGACAGATTAATCTGGATTGGATGTCGAATGGGATCAGTTTCATACATAGTTTTAATAATGATATTGATTTATTTGTATGACGTGGAATATGCAAAGTCTTTCATCGAATATTTGGTATATCATTGGTTATGTCGAATTAATGCCCAGTCTGCTATATATCGAACATGTCCAGTCTGATATATGTCGAACAGGAGCAGATCTTGGCCTATGTCGAATAAGAGCAGATATTGGTCTATGTCGAATAAGAGCCCAATCTGACACGACCAGATCTGGACCATGTCGAAGAGAACCAGATCTGGTCTATGTCGAAGAGAACCAGATCTGGTCTATGTCGAAGAGAACCAGATCTGGTCTATGTCAAAGAGAACCAGTTTGGTGTATGTCTAATAGGAGCAGATTTCTAGTCTTAGTTTGACTTTATTCTGACGTGTAACTTGCCATGTCATTGATTGAATATTTGGTATATCAATAGTCCCCCAAGTTCGAGAGTTCTATTGTAAATCGAAGTTTCGAAGTTTGTAACTTGAATTTTTGAATTCCTAGTATATCAATAGTCCCCCAAGTTCTAGAGTTCGATAGTAGATCGAAGTCTGGAAGTTATAATTTTGAACTTTATGATGCAATTGTCAATTTAATGGGTGTTCAATTTTACTTTCTTGATCGAACATATTATTGAGGTCTCACTGGTTGAGAAGCTCGAGGCATTTATAGTACTTGGTGACCTTTTAGGTCGTCGAAGTTTTGAAGCTTTAGATCGCAGTTTTGGTCGATGTTCGACCTATACTTCATCGATATTTGATGTTGATCTACTCTGATCGATTTATTGAATGATGTAAACCTAATTTTGGTCGAACAAACAATGAACTCGTAGGTCGAACAGTTTTTATGTTTGGTCGAACAAACAATAAACTTGTAGGTTGAACAATTTTTCTCTTTTTGGTCGAACAAACAATAAACTTGTAGGTCAAAACAATTTTTATCTTTGGTCGAACAAACAATAAACTTGTAGGTCGAACAGTTTTTCTCTTTTTGGTCGAACAAACAATAAACTTGAAAGCTGTCGACAGTTCAGGATTCGATGCTTTGAAAGCTGTCGAAATGATTTATGCTTTGAAAGCTATCAACTGTTCAGGATTCGATGCTTTGAAAGCTGTCGAAATGATTGATTCTTTGAAAGCTATCAACTGTTCAGGATTCGATGCTTTGAAAGCTGTCGACATGATTGATGCTTTGAAAGTTGTCGACTGTTCATGATTCGATGCTTTGAAAGCTGTCGAAATGATTGATGCTTTGAAAGCTATCAATTGTTCAACTTATCACTTTTATAGTGTAAGGAATTAAAGCTTTGAAAGCTGTAGATCAGTTCATCTTAGTACTTTTTATAGTGCAAGGGATCGAAGCTTTGAAAGCTGTCGACTGTTCAGGATTCGATGCTTTGAAAGCTGTCGAAATGATTGATGCTTTGAAAGCTATCAATTGTTCAATTTATCACTTTTATAGTGTAAGGAATTAAAGCTTTGAAAGCTGTAGATCAGTTCATCTTAGCACTTTTATAGTGCAAGGGATCGAAGCTTTGAAAGCTGTCGACTGTTCAGGATTCGATGTTTTGAAAGATGTAGATAGAATTCTTCGCGTTTTTCGATGAAAAATTGATTTCTTTTTTCTTCTTTTGCTACATAATCAGTATTTCTAGAAAGTTGGTCAATGACCTTTGGCTTTCTTCATCGATCTCGTCAATGATGAGGTCGAACAACGCTTTTATGGTTGTTTGATGTCGAACAAGACTTTTATAGCAGATATGACATTTTTGCTATCATCTTCATTGATTTGATCATCGATAAAGTCGATGGAATGTTTTTCAAAGATGCTTTATGTCGAACAAGGCTTTGAAGCTGTTTGTGACATTTTTGCTCTCCTCTTCATTGATTTTGTTTATGTCGAAGAACATGAGATTTTGTTCCACTCTTCATTGAATTTGATATGTCGAAGAATATAGATTTTGCTCCTCTTCTTTGATATGTCGAAGAACATGACATTCTGCTCCAATTTGTTATGTCGAAGAACATAGATTTTGCTCATCTTCTTTGATTTGATCATTGATAATGTCGAACAACAGGACATTCTACGTCGAAGAAGGCATTTACATCGGACAAGGCACTTATGTCGAACAAGGCATTGATGTCGAACAAGGCACTTATGTCGAAGAAAGGCCTTTTTGGCAACTGATTTTGATCATTGATGATGTCGAAGAAGGCACTCATGTCGAACAAGACACTGATATCGAGCAAGGCACTTATGTCGAGCAAGGCACCGATGTCGAACAAGGCACTGATGTCGAACAAGGCACTTATGTCGAACAAGGCATTGATGTCGAACAAGGCACTTATGTCGAACAAGGCACTTAAGTCGAACAAGGCACTTATGTCGAACAATGCACTTATGTCGAACAATGCACTGATGTCGAACAAGGCACTTATGTCGAACAAGGCACTGATGTCGAACAAGGCACTTATATCGAACAATGCACTTATGTCGAACAATGCATTGATGTCGAACGAGGCACTTATGTCGAACAAGGCATGTCGAACAAGACCTCTTCTTATGTTGATGACAATTTGTTTACTTCATCATCGAGTTCATCCATCGATGTGGTCAATCAAAATCTTTATGGTCGATCATCCGATGTGTATTTGCTTTTATGTTCATAAAATATGAATGGGTGCTATCGATGAGTTCAGTTCTGGTCGAATAACTTGATAAAGCTTTGTTCTGGTACTGAAAGTCTTTATATTTGGTTGTTCCTCATCGCATATGCTTATTCAATCAACTTATATGTTGTCTCCATTCTGATCATACTCTAGCGTTACTGCTACCATCCTTGATATGATCATCGTTCTTGTTCGAGCATTGGTTAGAGGTTCCCACAGACGGCGCCAACTGATGAAGGGAATTTTCGTCTAAGTGTCTGGTCCACGTCCAGTGTGCCACGTTATGATGTTTTCCGCTCCACAGTATGGAATCCTAAGCCGGTCAGATCGAGCTGGACTCCACTTCAAGGTTCCTAACCCTGTGCTCAAAGAAACTCGTCAGGTTGTGCCGGTGGTTGACCCGGCGCTGACCCTCCGATGCCTAAGTCAGATCAATTCAATGCATAGCAGAATATAGCAGAAAAGTAATAGTTAAGTCGATCAGAATCTACCTTTGGAAATCCATAAATGCCTTCTATTTATAGATTTTCAAGTTGGATATTTCGGGTCGGATATTTTCGGGTCGAATCAAATGGTATTTTGATGTCGAATGGAGCAGATTAATCTGAACCTGGATGTCGAATGGAGCAGATTAATCTGATCCTGGATGTCGAACGAGACAGATTAATCTGGATTGGATGTCGAATGGAGCAGATTAATCTGATCCTAGATGTCGAACGAGACAGATTAATCTGGATTGGATGTTGAATGGGATCAGTTTCATACATAGTTTTAATAATGATATTGATTTATTTGTATGACGTGGAATATGCAAAGTCTTTCATCGAATATTTGGTATATCATTGGTTATGTCGAATTAATGCCCAGTCTGCTATATATCGAACATGTCCAGTCTGATATATGTCGAACAGGAGCAGATCTTGGCCTATGTCGAATAAGAGCAGATATTGGTCTATGTCGAATAAGAGCCCAATCTGACACGACCAGATCTGGACCATGTCGAAGAGAACCAGATCCGGTCTATGTCGAAGAGAACCAGATCTGGTCTATGTCAAAGAGAACCAGTTTGGTGTATGTCTAATAGGAGCAGATTTCTAGTCTTAGTTTGACTTTATTCTGACGTGTAACTTGCCATGTCATTGATTGAATATTTGGTATATCAAACTTATATTTTCATTCCTCGTAGACAATTAATCCTCTCCTAATTGTACGAATGTTTGTTTGTTATCCCAATTTCATGTGATATGTTGGTGTTGATTAATCTAATCGAACTCGTAAAACTCTAACATCTCGTGAAACATCAACAAGAAGCATCAAGCAGGGAGATTGAATATGTAGGACAAAATGGACCAAAAGGATCACCCCACGTTCGAACCACTATAAACTATGTGTTCTAACTCTTTGCTCCTGCTTTCCGGTGTTACTTATTCATATTTGTGCATCAATTTGATTTGAGTAAGCATTATTATTCTAAAGTAATTTGGACAACTGGACAAGTATCTAAGTGTTTGAAGAAAGAGTACAAATTAGGTGAGGTCATCGTACAAGAATCAAAGTGGTATTCTAAACTGATTATTCCGTTGCGTAAAACTCTTTGATTATGAAGTTTTTGTTCAAGTTGAATCGACCGAGCTGAATAGTCGATATTAAACATGACAAGTTTAATTTTATCTCTTAATATTTTAATCCTAAAAATCAATTTTCCACCCTACTTCGTCTAAGGGACATAAATCCAATATCCAAATTTTCAATCTACATCACATTTATACATATTTTATTGTCTAAATCATTTATTATAGCGCATAATAGTTAGTACTAAATATATGACATAATAATGGAACGACTTATAAAGTTGAAACCTAATAAATGGACTAATGAGCCCCACGCAAAATAAATAAATAAATAAATAAATAAAGGATAAATGCATGTTACTATTCTCTGTTATGTGAAACCTGCAAAATTACCATGTGATTTTTTTTATACCAAAATTTCTTATACTTTCAAAAATCCTAATAAAACATCTAATCTCAGTTAGTTACTAACATCGTTAATTTTTGCATAATTTTATTTGTGAAAAACTTCCTTGTACAGTTGTACTTTTGTTCTTTTGAACATCTGCACAAAACTTCCTTGTATTTTTTAATGTTTGCGTAAAATTGTCTTGTACTTTTGAACATTTGAACAAAACTTCCTTGTACTTTTAAATATATCTAGGGGTAATTTGAGAAATTTAATTAAAAATTAACATAATTTGTAATTAATGAAGATTGAGTGTATTATGCAAGATTTTTGAAAGTACAAAGGAGTCTGGTGTAAAAAAAAATTCACATAGTGGTTAAATGTAGGTTTCGCATAACACATGATAGTATCGTGTATTTTTTCCTAAAAAACAACAATATTTCATAGTATTAAGAGGCTTGGTGGAGGCACATCATGCGATTTACATCCTTCAGAGATCTAGGGCAAATGTTCTGATGGTCCAGGATTAGTCTAGTGTAGACTTGGACACCTGAGTTAAAAAAAAAAAAAAAAAAAAAAAAAACAAACGCTAGATAATACATATTGTCATTTGCAGCATGTTCTTGGTACCAATCATATTCTTCAGAAGAAGATTACAAACAAAAAACCGACAAACATAGACAGCAACGTCTAGCTTGTGAAAGTCAGGAATCAACCCAAGAGGCAAGAAGTGCAATATTTTATCTGAATGTTATTTTAAAAAACTTGTCCTTTGTGTTTTTATCTATTTGAATTTTTATTTTGTTAATTTAATAAGCAGTTCGATCTTCTCTGGACCGGACATGTTAATGATTTTCCCAAATTTACCGTTTTTTTCCTGAGGGTAATTAGCATTTATCCCAATAATATGCATAATAATGTAATGTTCAATTTAATTTTTCAATAATTTGAAAATTAGCATTTTATTCTTCTGTAAAAATTTAAAAAATTAACTTTTCTTATTCCGTTTAAGAGTATAACTTACTCTCCCAAAATTGAATGTGAGAGTAAATAACAAATTACCCTCAACATAAAGTGTCACATTTATAATAAGGTTAATTGCAGGGACCTTAATTCTCCTATAGTTTGATCCGTTTCGTTTCCAATCCACTCGAAAAATCATAATTACAGTGATCTCTCATAATGTTTGCAAAAGTTCACAAACAAAACCCAACTATAGTGGTTTCACATGGAAATTTTATGAGAGAATTGCATTTTTTGTACAGAGTTATAGGTCAATTCCCACTTTTGGTACTGAGCTTTATGGGTCCAACACATTTGGTACATAGCTTTAACAAATTGTGACACATTTGATACAGTCGTTAAGTGATGACGTGGCAGTTAATTATGTGTCACAGTTTGTTAAAACTCTGTATCAAATGTGTTGGACCCATAAAACTCAGTACAAAAAATGAGAATTGACCTATAGCTCTGTATCAAAAATGCAATTCTCTCGAAATAATAAATTTGCTGACAGTGTACACATTACAACATTTTGTCCTATAACACCTAATCCTGTTGTCCATTTATATATAGCAAATAATCACTAGACATGATAAATGGCTATTCCAACAGTTGACCTTTCTCCTTTCTTCAAAGAAGAAGAAGGAGATGAATATGAAGATGAGAGAAAGAAGGCAATAAAGATAATCAAAGAAGCCAGCTCAGAATACGGCTTCTTCCAAATCGTAAACCATGGCGTACCCCTCGATCTAATGAGTCGAGCCATACGACTTTCAAAGAAATTCTTTGAATTTTCAAGTGAAGAAAAGCTAAAGTATAGTCCAGGTGCAGGTGCACCTCTTCCAGCCGGTTATAGCAAACAACCGGATCATTCGGCTGATAAGAATGAGTACTTCTTGATGTTTCAACCTCAATCTGGCTTCAACATACTGCCTAGCAATCCACCTGATTTTAGGTATACCAAACTAATTAAGGGTAAATTTCATTTTGCACATTTAACTATATATTATTGTTGCACGCTTTGCTCCTAACAACTATTGTATCACTTTACCCCCTCCAAGTATCTATCAATTGAGCACAAATTGACCACTAAACAAGGGGAAACAAGAAAATATTGTCCATGGCTTTGAAATTATGAATATATTGTAAGACAATATTATTAGAGTTAAATAGAGACACTATCATAGTATTTTACATATATTTATAGATTGAATAGTAAATTACCTAATTGTGTAATTGTTATAAGGCAATTTATCCCTCCGTAATAAATAAAATGGCAAGATACGTAACTCCCCCTATTTTCACAAGGAGGTATAGTGTATATTAGACAACAATATTGGAGTAACATGCCCATTACACATTAACATAGGGGGTAAAATGTCGATTTAATAATATTATGACTAGAAAGGGAGAAAGTAATTAAATTGCCCGTTAAATTGATCATTTTTCACATTAAAATGGAGTGTGTGTTCAACATCTCCATGAGGTGAGAGGTAAAACGCTCATTATAATAAATCAAGCTAGCTAGGGAGGTGTAATAAGCCTATTAATTATTATAAATTGAAATAAGAGATGAACTATACATTCAAATATTCAATATATAATTAATGTAGTAAAAGAAAAATTGCTAGAGAACCAATTAATTAAAATGTGCATCGATCATGGATGGTTAAATTAAGGATTCAAAGTCACCCAAAAATTAATGATAGTGATAATTTACACTAGGGATTAATTTTTCTAAGTTCATATATGTTGTAATTAATAAGTGCTATTGTTTGTTCATTAATTGGTGGTGTATACTGTAATATATATGTAGGGATGTGCTTGAAGAGATATTCGTCTATTTTAGAAAGACAGGTGAAGTTTTGGAGACGATTTTGAACGATTGTTTGGGACTCCCTCCTGGTTTCTTGAAAGAATACAATGAGGACAGGAGCTGGGATATTTTGGTGGCCTTGCGCTATTTTCCAGCAAGCGAAACCGAAAACAATGGCATATCCGAACACGAAGATGGGAATTGTGTAACATTTGTAATCCAGGATGAAGTTGGAGGACTTGAGGTGAAAAAAGATGGAAATTGGATACCTGTAGTTCCTTCCGAAAGCACAATTGTTGTCAACATAAGTGATGTTATTCAGGTAATTAATTATTCCTTATTTAAATCCATTGTGTTCTAGTTTATAAGAAAAAAAACCCATTTGAAATTTCTTCATAAGTCAACAGAGAATGTTTATAAAAAAAATTAATTAGGTGAATGTGGGTAGTTTCACATTTTATCGTTAGGGAATAATTGTCAATTTTCTTGAGAAATATGTACTCCAGTTAATTTGAAAGTGATTTTTAGCTAATAAAAAATAACACAAGGAAGACTTTTTATAATGAGTGGCAATGCATGTGCGGATACTTTGGCGAAAATGGCCATGATCTGGAGAATGATTTATGTGTTTGGAGTCTATCCCAGAAGAGATCACTTATTTAGTTAGGGAATATAAATCTTAGGCAGTCTGCATGCTTTGTATACCAAAAAAAAAATAAAAATAAAATAAACTAATATGCAATCTAGGTGGATTTATTGCGAAACGATGTGGATTAACGCGTGAAAATTAATGGAACAATACCCGGGCCGGATCCAATTCATTTTGGGTCCATTAATTTCAAATATTGTTCATATGGGTTTGAATTCGATCAACTCTGATTTGATACATATGCCAATATATGAATCTGGTGGATTTTGAATATATATATATATATATATATATATATTTTTTTTTTTTATATTTATTTTGATTGAACTTTTGGATTCACACTACATGTTGATCCAATATGGATCTACAATGAATCAATGTGAATAGAGTACTGAAAAAGTGACAATGGAACAATTCATTTTGGTCCATTTCAAATCCGGTCCACATGCGTGTGGATCCGATCATCTCTGGCTCAATCCATTTCTCCGCCTACTTTGTTCTTTGTTCATATGGGTTTGAATTCGATCAACTCTGATTTGATACATATGCCAATATATGAATCTGGTGGATTTTGAATATATATATATATATATTTTTTTTTTATATTTATTTTGATTGAACTTTTGGATTCACACTACATGTTGATCCAATATGGATCTACAATGAATCAATGTGAATAGAGTACTGAAAAAGTGACAATGGAACAATTCATTTTGGTCCATTTCAAATCCGGTCCACATGCGTGTGGATCCGATCATCTCTGGCTCAATCCATTTCTCCGCCTACTTTGTTCTTTGTTCATATGGGTTTGAATTCGATCAACTCTGATTTGATACATATGCCAATATATGAATCTGGTGGATTTTGAATATATATATATATATATATATATTTTTTTTATATTTATTTTGATTGAACTTTTGGATTCACACTACATGTTGATCCAATATGGATCTACAATGAATCAATGTGAATAGAGTACTGAAAAAGTGACAATGGAACAATTCATTTTGGTCCATTTCAAATCCGGTCCACATGCGTGTGGATCCGATCATCTCTGGCTCAATCCATTTCTCCGCCTACTTTGTTCTTTGTTCATATGGGTTTGAATTCGATCAACTCTGATTTGATACATATGCCAATATATGAATCTGGTGGATTTTGAATATATATATATATATATTTTTTTTTATATTTATTTTGATTGAACTTTTGGATTCACACTACATGTTGATCCAATATGGATCTACAATGAATCAATGTGAATAGAGTACTGAAAAAGTGACAATGGAACAATTCATTTTGGTCCATTTCAAATCCGGTCCACATGCGTGTGGATCCGATCATCTCTGGCTCAATCCATTTCTCCGCCTACTTTGTTAGTTCGTTTTTTCCTAATCGACAAATTTAGCTCATTTTTTGGGCTACTTGATGAACTTGTAGGTGCTGAGTAACAATAAATTCAAGAGTGCTACACACAGAGTGGTGAGATCAAAAGAAAGAAGCCGTCACTCTTTTGCGTTTTTCTATAATTTACATGGTGACAAATGGGTTGAACCACTGCCTCAATTTACCGAAGAAATCGGGGCGGAGCCAAAATATAGAGGATTTCTGTACAAGGATTACCAGGCTATGAGAGTGAGGAACAAGACTCATCCACCTTCACGGCCTCAAGATGTCATCACAATAAATCATTATGCTGTATCTACAGAATGATATGTGAGACTTATGTTTTTTGAATTTTCTTTTTTGGATAATCCGTTCCTTCTAAATTGTGATCGCAAATAAATATCTTCAGTTTGTTTGAAATTTGTAATCTTTCCATAATAGCGAATGAATAAAGAATATATGATTTCTCTTTGTCGTTATTTTACGTCATTCAAGTAAGATTAGCGATCCTTCTTATATCTCGTGAAATAAAAAATAATGTCAAAAGATCATATCATTATCCTTGCAAAGATATCTTAGAGCCTTTCTTTGACACCATAGGGTGTTCAACATGGAAAAATAATATACTCTATGAGAAAAATTGGTTTATGAGATTGATCTAATGGTCGTTAAAAATGAGAAATGGTATATAGCATCCAAAATAGTCGTCATTATTGCTAAATATATTACTCCATCTGTCTCCACCGTTTTTTTCATTTTTTTTCTTTTGAAATTTCTAAAAACATGATATTTTATCCTTAAATGGAAAAAAAAAAAGCCCTTCTGAAAAGTATTTTCACAAATATAATATTGATCAAGATCATTAATTTTAATTAGATCACTACTTTTTGAGGAGAAAATGTAAAAATATCCAAAAGTTGCACTTTTTTAACTCTCACTTAAAACTTCGTTTCAAATGTAAAAAGAATAAAAATATCAAAATTGAGTGAATAGAATTTAATTTGTATTATAATCGACAACCACTCCGAATAAGAGCGGGAATATTAATCTCTTGATAGACTGGACCGGTCCTGACCTAACATGACCCAACACAACTAGGGGTGAGCAAATCAAACCGGACCGAACCGGAACCGACGGTTCAGTCCGGACCGTTTACCGAACCGGCCAACCGGTTCGGTAATCGGTTCCTGCGTGAGAACCGAACCAGCATCTATTCGGTTTTCGGTAAATAGAAATTCAGTATATATTTGGACCGAACCGGAACCGAACCGGACCGGTCGGTATTTGTACCGAACCGGACCAACCATTTCGGTCCGGTACTCGGTCCATCTTTTTTTGGGACCGAACCGGGCCATAACCGAACTTCGGTTCGGTTCGGTCCGGTTCGGCCCGTTTGCTCAGCCCTAAACACAACCATACCTATTTTAAAAAAATATATTGTTTGGTTTGATTCAATGTAGCTTGAGTTAAAGTATAGGGTTAATTACATGGACCTCCTCTATGGTTTGGTGAATTTCGCGTACAATCCCTTTGGAGAATCATAATTACAGAGACCTCCCTTCAGGTTTGTAAAACCTTACAAAACTCTAATGGAGACTAACGAAGGTGGACAGAATACGTGAAATTGCCCTCCTGTCCTCATCCAATTTAATTACTTCGACCTTCCCTGAGGTTTGCAAAACCTTACAAAAATTTATATTTGCATATTAGTCTCTAAACTTTAATAAAAATTCAAATTATAAATAAATAAAAAAAAAAAAAAAAGCAAAGGAAAACTAAGCCCACCCCAATTTATATTACATAAAAAAGAAAAAAAGTGTTATTAACTGTGCAAAATAAGAATTTGTTTTTATAAATTTTTATATATCATTTTCATATAATTTATCATTTAATTGTATTGTATTTAAGTAAGACAAAAATTTATAATTTTATTGTTGAAAATATTAAATATATATATATATATATATATATATATATATATATATATATATATATATATAAGTCTAAAACTGAAATAATTGTATATCTTTCTTTTAGAAAAAACCCATGAATTTAATTAATTAAAAATACTACATAGATAATTATTTTATTAAAAGGCTATTTGAATGAGTTTTTTAAATTTTTTGAAAAAAAATTTATTGATTTTCTTAGTTAATTTTTTCTAAAATGCATATCTCAATACTATATTATATAATTCATCAATAGCGTAAAAAATAATTTATTAAATATGCAAACAATGTGTATTTTAGAATTTTATAGTAAATATTATTTCATAGTAAGGTCTTGCTAACAGCAGTTCTGTTGGGATTCGGTAAGAAAAACAGCCCTAGGCACAGCGGAATATAAAAATTTTCTAGGGCCTCTTAAAGAATCTTGCCAGGATATTCTCTAGTTGTATATATATAAATATAATTAAACGACAGTATAAGTTTTCTCGCTTATACCTGTCTCCTTGCAAATCCTAGGCTAGCAATATGAGCTCTGAGTTCTCACCCCGGTTGATCGACCCACACCTTTTGGTAGCGCCCCACGTGTTGCGCCTCTACGAGTTGATACACCACAATATCACGAAAATTAATATACCTAATTGACTAGAACATAGGCTATATTAATATTTAGGTTTTAGGAACGATTTGGGAACAAAAATCGAAGACGAAAATTCTTCCTAACACTGGAAGGGTTCGGCCGATTTGGTGGGAGAGGGAGAGAGAATTTTTGCTCTTGCAATTTTTCTTGTAAGGTTGTATGGAAAAATAACTAGAAGAAAGCTATTTATAGTTTTCTTTCTATCCTAGTCCTATTAGGACTAGGTCTTCTCTCTCCTACATGGGCCATGGCCCTCTTCAATTAGAAGACTAAGTCTTCTAATTAATTCATGGCCCATATTAATTAATCTTTCAGGGCTTTATTTAATCTCCCAATTAAATAGCCCAATTAATAAAATCATCTCCCAATTAATTAATTAAACTCCAAGTCTAATTAATTATTCCATTAATTAATTAAATCCTAATTAATTAATTTACTCATAAATTAAATTCCAATTTAATTTATAATCTTGATCCAATTCCAATTGGATCCATTTTGTTCCACATGGGTCGACCCAGTCGACCCACCCATTAAATCGACCCAGTCGATTTTGACCCAGTCGACCCAGTCGACTGGCTCGTTCTTGTTTCCTCGCTTTCGCTACTTGTGTATTGTGTATGCCCCCGTAGGTTCACCACATAATTGGCCGTGGGTTGTAATTAAATATTATTTAATTACTCGAGCAATTAATACTCTAAATTAATCGAACACTCTGTCGATTAATCATTCCAAAATTAGCACCCCTGCTAATTTGGGAATTCTCCCACACTCCACGGTCGATGTCCAGTCACAAGCCCATGGAGCCCAATCACTGGTGAATTAATTCAGTGAACCTTTTATCATTTACAATTTCCATATACGACACAATCTCTCCATTGATCAATCTCCCAGTCGAGACTTAAGGGTATGGTCTTTCATCGGATTCCCTTTTCTTTTGTCTTGACCTTATGTACTCTGGTCTCGAAATAAATTCTCTTTGACTTAATCTTTATGAGCTACTTACATAAAGTCGTCAAATACCTTGGCCAAGGATTTTACCAGAATTAATTTCTCACAGAAATCCATAGGAGAATTTCCCAACCTATCAAGTCGGGTCAACGGATCCTTTGTTGATGATATGAATCTGCATACGAGTTCCTCTAAACCCAATGTGAGTCCACAGAGACTTTCTGGTGATCCCCAGTCAGTCGGAACTCACATCAAAGCATAGACGTTCTCGCACCAGATAAACCCTATCATCTCAAGTTGTTAGGGATCGTTCCTCGTATACTATTGTAAATTGGAATAACTTCAACCCCGATATGCGACTACCGCTTCCATGGTGAGTTATTTCCTAATTGGGGTATTCAGTGCACTTGCCATCCCAGCAAGCCACCCACTTATGTGTATCGACTATCCCAGTCACGCTCGTGGACCCCAGCGTCCTCCAGTTCATTGGAGTATACACAACAGTGAGAGTCTAACCGAATCCAACGATGTCCTATCTCGATTGGATTCTACGACTCTTGAATATGTTCTAGATCACGGCCTTAGAGATCAGTCCACGGGTTGTCCCATAGCCCTGTGATCTAAGGACTTCTATCTTTATGCGTAGACAAATATTACATAAGATAAAGTTGACCATTTAATAAAAGTGCATTTATTAATCTAAATTGAATAGTTCCTCATTAATTACAATTAATGCTAGCCATACAGCTGGCTTGCAGGACACTATTTCTATCAAGTTCGCCTTTGGCGGCACTGCTGACAGTTCTCCATTTATTGAGTGCCATGTGGCAAATTTGTAACTTGTTACCGGAAGAAAAAATACACTCAAGCAAAAATGAAATGACTTTTATACCCTGCCCAGTTAATTTATGCCCATCTTCTTCTTCACTCTTTCATTTCTCAACCTTTTCTTTTTCTCTCTCTCTTCTTTTTGCTGATATGGATCAGTGGCCATAGGTAAAAGCAAAATTTCTTTTGTGTTTATGTTCTTTACTCTCTTTTTAAGGTATTTTTGGGCATTGAAAAATTGTACAAGATAACAGATCTGCTTGGGAGCTTTAATCAACCGATTATGATATTGCTCCGATGACAGATCTGTAAACCTGGACATTGAAGACATTGAAAAAGTATGGAGAATGAAGAAGTCTGGACAGATCTGTAAACCCTTGGCTTCAATTTTGGTTATAAATCCAACACAGATCTGGACCCGAACAACCCGGAAGGAGAAGAACCATTGGAAGAAGAAGCTGAAGCGGAATCAGAAGAACAACGAATAAGTCTGGTCGGACCACTCGTCCGAGCGGCGGCGGCGGCGGCGGCAGCGCTATCCGACGATTTGAAGATACGTGTGTGTTCACTGCGACTAGACGAACAAAGCCCCTAAGCTAATTCTGGTGAACAGTCACCGAAAAATGGTGGTCCTGCGTGGAGGTGGTGGCGGCAAGGAAGAAGAAAGTCCTTTTTTTTTTCTTAAGAAATTCTTTTTTTTAAATATATAATTATATAGTTGATAATAGAGATTTTTTAACATTTTTAGAAAATAAAAAGTGAAATTAGAATAATCTTGTATATAAATATTGAATTTATAATGAAAATGTATATTTGCAAGCTAAATATGTTTAGTTTGAATTCAGTTTAAATTAATATCTATGGAAAAATATAACAAATTTTAATGTTGAACTATGATTTGTTCTACGGATGGCACAAAATTTAACAAAATATAATATGATTTTTTATAAAAATTTGTGGAACACATAATAAAAATCTATGTTTTTATAGTAATATATGTAAATATGATTTTTTAACATTTTTAGAAAATGAGAAGTGAAATTAGAATAATCTTGTATACAAATATTGAATTTATAATGAAAATTGGTAAATAGAACAAATTTTGTATACAAATACAAAAATTGGTAAATAGAACAAATTTTAATGTTTTTAATATATATTAATAACAAGGAGGGGCAGATATGTAAATGAAATAAATGAGATTTTATGATTTTATTATGTATTATTAATATACAGGGGCAATTATGTAAAAGAACAAAATGTGACCTGCTAATAGTGACCGGGTTAGCAGGTCACAAAAATAATAATAAAAAATTTGTCAAGTGTATTTTCGGGTGGAACTGTGGGCAGTTTTCCACAAGTGGAACTGCCCCTAGACACTCCCTTCATAGTATTGTATTTCATTCGAAATAAATAAATTAATAATTCTTATTTTATTAAATGGGGTATTTGAATAAGTATTATTTAATTTTGTTAAAAAATAATTGAATTTCTTAATTAAAAGTTTATGAATAATTTATCTTCATTTTTTCGTATAAATAACAATAATTTATTCACTTTTCTTTGTACTTCAATTTTAAAAACATTATTGAAAAAAAATTGAAATTAATATCTACACAATAATAAAATAATTTTAAGTTCACGTCATATTAGTTGTGAGTATGGTAAAATTGAAGAAGATGTTTTATCATATTTAAGCTAGGTTACTGAAAGTCTGACTAAATAAAATGAATATTATTAACCAACTTTAATGCCAGATTAAGACCGACCACAACCCAGCTCGGTTTTATCAGATCTAACTTGACCCATTTTTGCTCTCCGAACAGGACCTAACTATTGGGCTATTGGATGCACTGATTGGGCCTGAAATAGGCTAGGAAAAGAACATTGCGGTGGGCTTTGTACAATTAAAAATTTAATGTCAGATTTAACTGAGTGTGTTCATGATTCGACCTGATAGATTCTCATTTAATTTGAATAAATTGCATAGAAAAATTAATATCAATAAATTGTAACTGTCCTATTGTATTGGAACTTCTAGCTAGTTAGGTACCCTTGCAGAAGGAGAGATTATTTTGTATAACCGATGCATCACGTCATCAAGTACACATAGTGCAGTCCATCAATTCACTTGGGACATGTGGAGTGATAATTCATACCAACCCATATTCTGACCATGTTCCAAAAAAATAGGGATTCAAAAAATTGTGTTCACATTGCCAGAACATGGGTGATGTGGATTATTACTCCACATGTCCCAAGTATATTGATGAGTTGCACCACATGTACTTGATGACGTGGTGCAGCGGTTACACTAAATAATTTCTCTTGCGGAAGGCACCAATTTACTTAATTTACTTTAAGTTGTTGGGTCAAAATTATGATATTACTTTTTTTTTTTTTCAAGGGTTTAATTCCTTTCGAGACGCGTCAGATACATAAAGTAAGAATCTCTCCCAACAAAAATTCGAACATGAGTCCGCTACTTTGTAGTGACTAGTCCCTTCCACTAGACCAATCACCGATTGGTAAAATTATGATATTACATCACACATATATAAAGAAAAAAATTAGAAGAATTTTTATTTCTCATCGAATCACATGCAGAGATATCGATCAATGATATTAATAGTAATATGCCTAAATTAATGGTAAAATCCACCCTAAAATTGAATTTTTTTTTTGAAATGTTCCACATAAGAGATATATAGAATCCAAACCAAAATTTCCAATTAAACTAACCTGAAATCTCTTTTTGATTTTGTTCACTTTGACGATTAATTCCACCGAACATATGCAATGATTCTAAATAGTTCTCTATGAAAACTCATGTAATAATCACAAGGAGATATTTAATTTCATTAAAACTAACGGTTATATTCTTATTTAATTTTGTCATAATTACTCCATAGATTTACTATGTCGACGAGGATATGTAAATCAATTTTCGATCTGACTTTTCATAAATTTAAATATGAAAGGAAGAAAATTTAGTTGGAAACAGGGTCGTAAATTAGAGCTGTCATCTTCACCGGCAGAGGAGCAAAGGCTGTGGTCTCAAAATGAAGTAGCATGCATTTTGTAACAGGTCCACATCACATGTGGGTACAGGAGAGGAGACTCATAGTTAATTTCGCTGTCCTAATTGGAAAACATTTGGCAAACATTGGTTGGTTGTTAGATGTTGGGTTGATTAGACAAGCAACTTATCAAAAATGTTACTCCTACTTTTTAATTTTTTGAATAGTTTGGTTACATTATTTATCGTTCATTTTTTTATTTTATTTTTATGTAAAATAAAAACTATCAATTCAAAATTAAATTTTAGAACAATCAACACAAGATTTTGATATTAAACTTTCACATGCCCAAGACCAAATTTGTAGAGAAATTAGGGGAGGGGGATGAAGAAGACTTACGTAGTTCATTGTTCGTTTTAATTCGAAGAAAATCTTTTTGAATTTGATCAAAACACACAAGATCTTTTATCCTTAAGAAATGTTTTTCTCTCACGGAATTTATCCAACGTTATGTCAGTTTCTCTCACTGTATTATGACAATTTATCCTCGTGTAATTATCATAATGTTCAATTTACTCTCATGTAATACGAAAATCAACAATTTCTCCCCCTGTGATTTTAAAAATGATTCTCATTGCCTCCCTAAAAATTTAAGCCTTCAGAAAAAATTGGATTGACAATAATACCTCCCTTTATGTGGACCATTTACCCCCCTAAAGGGTAATTTCATCTTTTCACAAAATATTTTGCGCTCACTTTCATATTTCAGCAAGTGATATACACTTTTCAACTCAAGGACGTAAATTGCTCCTTTAAAAAAATCACAGATGGTAAAAATTGCTCATTTTCAAATCAGAGAGGGATAAATTAAACATTATGATAATTATAAAGGGTAGATTGTCATTAACCCAGTTTACACACTTTAAATTTCTTAGATCTAGATACCAAGGCGCAATTTACCCACAGGAATAACTCCAAGTTATTCTTGGTAAATAATATTCAGGCTTCATCCCATCAATGAATATTAATTAAGTACTCCTTAACCTATTATAAGAAAAAAAAAAAAAGTAACTCCTTAACGTCTGTATATTTAAATGTTATTCAATTAACTCTCACACTTATTTCACTCAATATTTCTTTGTGCCAATCAGTTGAACCTAAGTTGATCACATTTAATATGACTCCTAAAATGAAATAGCTAGCATGTCATATACGTTAAATCGACTACAATTATTCAGGTCTACATTAGAAATTTATCAATCATTCATCATAAAAATTCATTGAAAGGAAGAGGGGTTTTTTGCACTTTGCACCCCCGAAACATAGGAAATAGGCACTTTGCACCCTCAAAACTTAAATTTAGCACTTTACACCCTCAAAATATAAAAAATACAGCACTTTGCACCCTATTTTATTTTCAAGCAAAAACTCAAGGGCAAAATAGGTAATTCAATTATAAATCTTTGGCACTTTGCACCCCCAAAACTTGAGAAATTGACACTTTGCACCCCCAAAATAAAATTAGCGCTTATCACCCTCGAATTAAGAACAAATAATCAACTTGCACCCCCGAAACACAATAAATTGACAGTTTGTACCCCGAAACACAAAATTAACAATTAACACCCTTAAATTAAAGGAAAAAAAACTCAAACCCCTCCTATTCTCCGGCAACGTCGACCATCGGAGTGAAAAAGATCTAAGGCAAAGTTGAACTTACCAATTTTTATTTATTCAATTGTTCTGCATAGCACGTTTAATTTGTACAAGCTATAATTCATACTTGTTAATTTGGTATATGATATAATCATTCCAAATTCATGGTATTTAATTTGTATTTATGTATATAAACGTAGGTTGTTCAATATGATCGGAAACTTTTCTATTTTACCTTAGATTTTTTTCACTCCGATGGTCAGCTTTGTCGGAAAAAATGAGGGGTTTGAGTTTTTTTTTTTAATTTGAGGGTCTTAAGTGTTAACTATGTGATTCGGGGTGCAAAGTGTCCATTTATTGTGTTTTGGGGGTACGGGTGCAAGTTGCTAATTTGTTCTTAATTCGAGGGTGATAAGTGTTAATTTTATTTTGGGGGTGCAAAGTGCCAATTTCTCAAGTTTTGGGGGTGCAAAGTGCCAAATATTTATAATTGAATTACCTATTTTGCCCTTGAGTTTTTGCCTAAATATAAAAGAGGGTGCAAAATGCTGCATTTTTCATATTTTGAGGGTGCAAAGTGCTATATTTAAGTTTCGGGGGTGCAAAGTGCCTATTTCCCATATTTCGAGGGTGCAAAGTGCAAAAAACTCAAGGAAGAGAGCAAAATGAAATACAACAAAACGGATCTAACCGGCCAGTTCAAATTCAATACCAATACGATTACGCAAGTTTTTTTGTTTTTGTTTTTTGTGAGATGACGAATATATTGTTACATCAAACACTGTATCGAATCGAAACTTTACAATGATATCAAAGAAAAACAATTAATAGTATTAAACTAGAGAAAATATCCATATTCTTGGGAATTAAACTCATGATTTTCTAGTCATGGAGCCTCATTCTTAACCACTTGGTTAAAGTCTTATCAACAAGATTATGAGCAATATAGTTTATTCATGTCGAATCTCAATTGATGTATCATTAAGTTTTTTTCTTATTATTTACGTGGTTCAATTTGTTTTCATTCTATGTGAATTGATCAAGCTCAGAATGTATCTAACTGATTTATTTCGATAAATACAATATACTTGTAAAATACTATTTACAAGTTATTTATGTCATTTTATTAGTTTTCATTAAAATTAATTATAAATCAAAAACCTTCTTGCTGATTAATTCAAATCTAAATAATTTCAATGTTCACTGGCGTGGGTTAAAATGGGTTAAATAATCTAATTAAGTGTGTGCAATTGATCCAATCCAATAACATTTACTTTAAGTATGATTCAGCCTGGCCAACTAAAATTGAGCTAAACGCAAAAGTACACCTGTACTTTGTCTAATAGAGAAAAATCCATATGTACTACTTTTATTAGCAAATATTCCCCTATATTATTTTTTTATTCAAAAAATCTCATTTGAAATTGTTTTATAAATCAACAGTTAATTGTCAATTTTTTAAGTGACCAAGAGATTATGCTAATTTTCAAAGCTAATAGGAGAATTATTGTCAATTTTTAAAATGCATAGGGGATTTTTGCATATTTTTGTGGGTATAATTTTTTTCCTTCCTGCAAAATATATACTTCAGCTTGGGAGGAGATTTTTCTAATAAAAATTAGCACTGAGGTTTTTGGTAACAAAAATAATACACAGAATTTTTGCTAATTAGATAATTCATATAGGTTTCTTTTGTATTTCACTCAAATAAATATAATATTTCGACTAAGTTTGGCCTAGCCTCGAGAGCTCTTAAAATCACTTATGAACCTCAATCTTGATTTTGAAGATGTTTGGTCCCCAAATATTAAAATGACATTTGGCCAACTATGATATTTGTGGTGTTTGCACACGATATCACAATCACTTCAAGAGTATTACTTCAAGAGTGAAAATCCCACTTATTTCATTAATAACAAAATTATTATTTTTGGCAAAAACAATTATACAAAAGTAATACTTTCATAATTATATATTTTTTAATATAATTAATTATTTTTGTGATTACTTATGGTAAAAATATTTTTTGTAGAATTGATTTTTTTTAATCGATCGGCCAAACTCACTCGAATCGAGAAGAAGAAATGTTATGTTTTTTTTTTTCGTCTAATTTAGGGAATTTTGATTATTTACTGTTTTAAATTGATGAAAATAATACAAGTTTTGTACATATTTTCTAAACACGGGTGGGTATGCATGTTTTTTCCCCCTTATTTCTATTAGTAATTATTAGGGCTGTCAATGGGGCGGATTTCAATCCGGTTCGTCCAAATTCGGTCCGATTTATTAGGATAATTGTCCGATTATATAGAGATTCGATGGACCTGATCCAATTATAAAGATCCGAAATCCAAAACTCATGGAGCGAATATGAATTTAGGTCGATCCGATCCATTAAAGATCCGTATCCGACAACAAGTAAAAAGAAATATATATATATATATATATATATATATATATATATATATATATATATATATATACAAAATGATTTATAAAAATAAGTATAATTAATAATATTTCAACGTCAATTTAAGAAGATAGTAATATATAATTCGTTTATAAATTTATTTAAACCAATATATTCATTCTACAAATATGAATATAGTAAAGAAACTTTGAAAATGTGAGCTAAAGTTAAATAAAATTGAAAAGATAATAAACTTGTTTTAGGAAAAAATATTAATTTAAATTTTAAATACAAATTTATTGGATCCGAAAACTATCCGATATCCAGCCAAATCCGATCAAGATCCGTTGGATTCAAAAAATCTAGATCCGAACACAATCCGAGCAAGATCCGAATTCGACATGATTCGATCCTATATAAATCAAGCTAGATCTGGACGAGCCTGATTATTAGAATTCACCACATGGATTGGGCTAAGTCCACTTACTTGGTTTGGACCTAACTCAACCTCAAAAGCTAGCTTATAAGGTGAGGATTGCCCATGACCTTATAAGGTGAACTTAACTATTGTTCTCAATCAATGTGGAACAATTAGTCTCAATACTCCCCCTTCACGTGTGGGCGGGCTGAATGTGTGGGTGAAACAAGCCCAACACGTGACATATCAAAGCTCAAGCTTGCGGATTGCGACATGTGGGCCCCAACACACGAATAATGACCGTCCAGGACTTTGTTAACTGGACGAAGAATGACAACCCAGGCCTTTGTTATCTGGGGGAAATGTGTGGGTGAAGAATAAATCCCATCATGCGCACAAGGAAGAGCCCATCACAGAAGGAGGTGGCCCACTTCAACCTGGGGCTCTGATACCGTATTAGAATTCACCACATGGATTGGGCTAAGTCCACTTACTTGGCTTTGACCTAACTCAACCTCAAAAGCTAACTTATAAGGTGAGGATTGTCCAAGACCTTATAAGGTGAACTTAACTATTGTTCTCAACCAATGTGGGACAATTAGTCTCAATACTGATCCGACCAGAATCCGACCCATTGACAGGTTTAGTAATTATCATTCACAAAATAAAACCCCTACCCACAAAAAGTCTTATAGGTTTGACTAATCGCAATATATTATTCTTTTTTCCTCTTTTATAAAATAATTATTATATATCGTTATTATGTCACACATACTAATATTTGATGTAGATGTTTTTTATATGGATCGGATAAGGGTTTGAGCAAGTTCTTAGAAAATTGCTCTTTAGCAGACATATTATCATAAAATTACCGGAAACGGAAAAAATGGTAAGAATTTTCTAACATTCTTTCAACAAACATTATAAATTTATAACCAAGCAGCTTATCAAAATATTGTAATTTTGACGTAACTAATTAAGAATAAGGGGCAGGGTTGGTATTTTGAGCATTTTTAAACATTAACCGGTAATTTAAATAACCCAACCAAACAAATTACGTAGGTTTAATATCAAGTTAGATCTTAACAAAAAAAATCTCGAATTATTGTACTTAGGGTCCTATTTGATCTTGATTAGTCGCCAAATTAAATCTCTTTCTTTCAATTCAATTAAAAACGTACTATTTGGTGTGTATTATATTCTTATTACAACACGATTGTAAATCATTGTTCATATCCTTGCAATTCGTCGTGACATAAATAAAGTAATAATTAGATATTTTGGACTTATTACAATAATACTATAAAATGATTAGTTTCTAGTTTACGCTTAAAAGAAGGAACGTTGATTATAATTAGCGAACGCCAAAAGAGAAAAGGAGCGAATTAATTAGACATATATATTCCAGCTGCAGGAATCCCGAAGGTACCCCTTAATGGTGCAGAACAAAGGCAAGGGGCCAAAGGCAAAAGGAAATGATTACATGAATGAAGGTGTTTGCCCCACTTTTTATTTAATAATTTAATTTCTCTTCTATTTTATTTTATTTTAATTTAATTATTAAGTCACTCTCAATTTTTTTTGACTTGGGTAGGATCCCACCTTGGCCACCATTGTCTTTATGGATTGAATGATAATGAGAGCACCTCACGTGGATTCTGAACCAAAGCTTCTGTCCATCCACAATAATAAAAAAGAATATTGAAAGAAAGAAATACTAATAAATAATAATATATATCCTCCCATAAATTCCATTTTTTCACTCAACCATAAAAATAAAAATCATACAATTAATCCCATTCATTCTTTCTTTTTGGTGCATTTCAACAAAGTTTTTTTTGTCTAAAAAGACATGAAAAAAAAGCCCAACAAAAGCTTGTAATTTCTCTTTCTCCTCCATTTTCTTTTTTTGCTTTTTAAAGCTCACCCAATATAATTCCCACTCATTATCTTTGCTCTCGATCACTCTTTCTCTCTAACCCAATTGTTGAAGCAAAAACACAATCAAGTGAAAGAGAGAAAGAAAATTAATAACGTTATATTTTTTTTTTCTTTTGTACCTTCACAAGAATTAAATTAATCCTATAGCTATCATTATTTTCTCCTAAAGAAATCAAAAATCCAGGAAGTGGGCTTTTCTTTTTCTTTTATATCTTTCTCACAACACCTCTAAATGTGATCATGGAAGGAGGCGATGATCATTTCCACCACCACCACCACCATCACAGCCGCCCCAACTTCCCTTTCCAACTCCTCGAAAAGAAAGACGATGACATCGAATCCGCCACCACCTCTGGCTACCCATCTCTCGCCATATCCACCGACACAAACACCCCTTCTACTTCCACCACCCTACAAATCACCGAAGAACCTTCCAAGAAGCCACCACCCAAACGTACATCAACCAAAGACCGCCACACCAAAGTCGATGGCCGTGGGCGGCGCATCCGCATGCCTGCACTCTGTGCCGCTAGGGTTTTCCAACTAACCCGCGAGCTCGGCCACAAATCCGATGGCGAAACCATCGAATGGCTTCTCCAACAAGCGGAGCCCTCCGTCATCGCGGCCACAGGTACCGGTACCATCCCCGCAAACTTCACTTCTCTCAACATTTCATTACGTAGTTCCGGTTCAAGCATGTCCGTACCATCTCAATTAAGATCATCATACTTCAATCCCAATTACACGATGCCACATCAGCGCCGGGGACTTTTCCCGGGAATAGGGTTGTCATCGGAGAGTTCATCCACGACGTTGTTGAATTTCCAAGGAGGTCATTCAAATATAAACCCTAACTTCCTGCAGGCTAAGCAGGAAATGCGGGAAAATAGTAATAATAACAATAACAATAATAATAATAGTTCGTTGGAGTTGACTAGTCATGAGACAACGACTACGTCAGAAGAGGAGAGTTTATCGAGGAAGAGGAGAGTGGAGCAAGATCAGATACACCAGCACCACCAGATTGGAAGCTACTTGGTGCAATCGAGCTCGGGAGCTATGTCTAGTGGGCTCCACGCTTCGATACCGGCTAACTTTTGGATGGTGGCGAATTCGAATAATAATAATAATCAAGTGATGGGTTCAAGTGATCCAATATGGACATTTCCATCAGTTAATATTAACAATAATGTCGCTGCTGCTGCTGCCGCTGCTGCTTTGTATAGAGGGACTATGTCTAGTGGGCTCCACTTCATGAATTTTCCGACGCCTGTCGCGTTATTGCCACATCAGCAATTAGGTGGTGGTGGGAATGGGTTGGGAGAAGGACAATTGGGGATGCTTAGTGGGTTGAATCCTTATAATAGGAGTGGGGGCGGCGGAGGAGGAGTTTCGGATTCTCAAGCGAGCGGGTCCCACGGCGGCGGTGGTGGTGGCGATGATAGGCATGATGCTACAAGCCACCATTCTTGAATTAAGCCATGGGATGGGATGCGACTTGGTGTGGTGGGTGTAGTTTGATGTGCAAAACACACACGTGAATGATCAAGTATGATTCATTTGTATTTTTTTTTTTAAATTGGATTTTTTTATTTGTTTCACTCTTTTTAAGATTTATTTATTGTGGTACTAATTTATTTCGAATTTTTTGTGTGTATGATTAATATAGGGTTTGGAGAAAGCGAGATTTTTTTACATGGATTATTTTTGTTGGTGTTCATTGGCACATTTTGTTTCATTCGTTTTGGTCACAAATTTCTTATCACTATTATTTGCTGGTTTGAGCATATTCTTGTTTAGTTTTTACAGAAGATATATACATGTAAATCTATTATTTGTTCTAAATTTCATGAGATTGCACGTATGACATAATTCAACTTGATTTGAAAATTAGTGTTTGGCTTCCAGCTTAATTTGTTGATTATATATGACTCTCCTTTGTGAATAAACAGGTTATGAAATGAATAGAAGAATAGAACCGTTAGATACATATGCATTAACAAATGCGTATTAATTCTTACTATTTATTCAAGGTAATAGAATTTGCCACCAATACTACAGTAAGAATTAAATTGAATGGCATTCGATTAATACATCGAAATTCCGTAAGTTCTAGGAAAACAATCAATTCGCACAAATTATATTGGGTCAACCTAAAAATATTAACTAAGACTTTTATTTTAGTAAGAAAAAAAAAATTAAAAGAAAATAACATAGACTCATAATCAAGAAAATTAAACATTCTATGAGACTTCGCCCTTGATATTCTTTTGAATTGAATTATTGACTGTCCTATCCATACGTACATCGTCTTTGATATATTTTTTATTGAGATTAAATGTTTAATATGAACTGAAAACACAGTCCATATAAGTGTAGCTAGCCCAATCCATACGGTGAATTAATTTTAAAATATTTTAAATTGAATTTGTGCTAGAACATTTTAGGAAGAAACTATTTTCAAATATTATTTACATTAGATATAGATTGACGACTCAAACTCGATCTAAAAACATAAAAAGCAGAACATTCATGTAATAGTGAGTGAAAGTAAAAGCAACACCATATCATTGTAGGTGCAGAAGGAGCAGATATATATACACATATGGAACCTTGTTTCACGTTCACTGTGGCACTCACTCATGTGACTGTGACATGGAATCTTAGGGTTTTGCTTATGTTTTTTTTTAAACTTTTCGTATATATATATTTTTTTTATTAATTTTCTAAAAGTGAACCTAAATAAATTTTATTTTGCTTTGACATAACATATAGTGCTGTCAATGGGCGGATTTCAATCCGGATCCGTCCGAATTCGGTCCGATTTATTATGATAATTGTCCGATTAGAGATTCAATGAACCTGATCCGATTATAAAGATTCGAAATCCGAAACTTATGGAGCAAATATAGATTTAGATCGATCCGAACCATTAAAGATCCGTATCCGACAACAAATAAAAAGAAAGATATATATACAAAATGATTTATAAAAATAAGTATCATTAATAATATTTCAACGGTAATTTAAGAAGATAGTAATTTATAATTCGTTTATAAATTTATTTAAACCAATATATTCATTCTACAAATATGAATATAGTAAAGAAACTTTGAAAATGTGAGCTAAAATTAAATAAAATTGAAAAGATAATAAACTTGTTTTAGGAAAAAAATATTAATTTAACTTTTTAAATACAAATTTATTGGATTCAAAAAATATCCGATATCCGGTCAAATCCGATTAAGATCCGTTGGATTCAAAAATTCTAGATCCGAACACAATCCAAGCAAGATCCGAATCCGACAGGATTCGATCCGATATAAATGGAGCCGAATCTGGACGAGCCTGATCCGACCAAAATTCGACCCATTGACAGCCCTAATAACATATATCTTAATTTCCCTCTTTTTTTTCTTTTCTATACTTTCTAAAAGATCTTACATTTTTCCAAATCATTAAATTCATTTCATCTCCGAAAATCTAAATAAACAATTGTTTTCCAAATACACGAAAATAAAAATCATCTCAAAAGCTCTATGAAGCTCTAAAACTAATTTAGAACGCAGTGCACTAATTTTTTTTTTACAACTTTTTATTATATATATATATATATATACATGAAAATTATATTTAATTTGTTTTAGACTTTATATATTAGTATTACAAAAGGGATGGGCCGGGTAATTGGGCTGAGTGAGGGCCCATACCTTATCATCTCCAGGTGTTGGCTCAGGTGGTGAGACCCACATGGCTGGAAAAATTGGCTTAATAGCTGGCGCCATGAAGATCGGTGGTGGGTTTTGTTGGTCCCACTACCACTGTGGGACCCACACCAATGGGCTCACTGAATGATTAGTTCTGAGTTAAGAGTATCCTTGGAGTTTTATGCCACGTGTCTCTCAATCAGAAGTATTTCTAGTTGGGAAAATTGGATAATTAATTAATTTGTTATTTGCTGACCTATACTATATATACTTTCTCGTCCTGGATCTTTTCGTTTTCATGTTTTAGTAATCTTTTTCTTTTTCTTGAGGATGAGAATTAGGTGGGTCAGGTTAGGTTAGTTAATTAGGCCAAAGATCGAGTTAGGTAAAAAGCTTATTGTATGTGTGTGATGGCCGGGGCGCAGTCCAAGCCCGACCGTGTTATGGTGAGTTTTGTTCCGTTATATATGCTAGATTTATTTCATTTAGGTAAAAGTTGAAAATGTGGAAATTTTAGGTATTTTTACATAATTTGTCCTTAAAGATAATGGTTGAAAATTGAAAGTTAATGGTGTCAATTGTCAAATCAATATTTTATGTGATAGTGCATATTTGAAAAAAATAATTCGGTTCATAAAAAAATGAGACTTATTTTGGGATATCCGAAAAAGAAAAAAAAAAAGTGAAAAATTTAGCTAGGGACAAAAGGAGTATTAATTTTCCTTATTTTTGAGTTATAATTAGTTTTATGTGTTTCTTGGAATTTATTATTGTTGATTCAATTATGATTTAATTAATATGACCTTTTATAAGTTTATTCAATTGTTGGATGTGCTATTTGATTTTTATATACACGATTAAAGTGATCAAATTAATCAAAAGAGGTTTTGGTGCTTGGTTGGTTATTGTTTTGAAAACATTTTCTCTCTACCCCATTAGAAGAATATTTTGTGGTTTTCATCCATCAAGTGTTATCATAGAAGTATTTTGCTCGATTTCTATGGGATTTTGGATTTAATTTCATAGGGATTTTGATGGAATTTTTATAGTCTGTTGGATAATCTGTCAATGATGAACCTTTATGAAGTTTGTTCTTTAAAATCATGAAATTATGTTTTGAGGCATGAGTTTTGGATTGATGAAATACATTGTTTAATTTCTGTCATTGTTGATGTTTATGTATGAGTTCTCGTCTAAGGGAATTAACTTAATTGAAGTAGATAGCATGATTATGAATTGTGCAATTTATGCTTTTAATTTTAGTTTTTGGGGGCATCCATGCGAATAAATATTGTTTTCCAGATTTTTTTGGGCTAAATGGGTTCAATTAGTCGAAAAAAATAGCTGAAATCGGTGAAGTAACAACTTAAACGAGCAAAAAATGGTGAAATCAATGATAAATTCAGTATTGAAAATTGGGCTAAACATGCAAAGAAAAAAGTGAAATCGATGAAAACAAGTGAAAAACGAGTTAAACGGACAAAATGAAGGTGATATCGATGGGAATGGTTGGAAGTGAACTATGTATGTCGTGTATCTATTTCAAAATATTTGTTGTTGGATGAAAACAATTAAAAAAAGGTAAATGCAAAAAATGGATAAAATCTACAATATATAGTGAAATCGGCGACATATCGGACGATATTTATGAAAAATGACCTAAATCGACAATAGGGTCTTAACGGTAAGACGGGTGAAGTGGTAAAAATAGGAGTATTTTGGATATATAATGTATTCACGAACTTAATGTAAACTACCAAACATTATTATATAATTTTGTTTTTAATTTTAAATAAAGTTACACTCCAAACTTGATAAGCTAACTAATTATTAGCCTTTTATTAGGAATACAATTAGTTATACTTAATTTGTTTTTGTGACCAAACCTCCAAGAAAACCATCAATTCGTCTCCAATTAAATAGGGCGCCAAAATGGAAAAAAAAAAAAAAAAAAAAAAAAGAAAACTTATAATGGAAAAACATACGAGGAAAGAGACGAGAAGTTATAATTTATGGAAAAGGTAGAAGAGTGAAGAAAATATAACTTGTGGTATTTTGGTCCAACATCCAATTAATAATACAAAAAATATTAATACTTTAAAATTTTACGTGATACAGTAAAAGAAATTGGGCATTAATTATCATTGAAATGGCTAGAGATCCAATCAACACCAGCCTTTTTATTGCATTGTTTGGGTTATTAATATAAGTAGAGATCGAATTGGGGTGTCACACTCACATTCACACTATATATGATCATCATAATATTTGATATAGAGTTTGTCATATGGTCGTACCGAATTGGCACATGGCTTGGAACCAGATAGTACAAACAAACTGGTCCCATTCCATGAGATCTTGTAACCCGAAAATGGCATTAGATATGTCGTCTCTTTTAGAAGCTAAACAAATCAGTCGGCACCGGATTTCTCTCCCCCTAACTACATTACATTACACGTTCTTAATTATTAAGAATATTGCTAAATTTGGGTTCCTTAATCTCTTTCCATTTACTAATTGTTCTTAATTTATTTGTTTTTAGGAATTATATATATATATATATGTGTGTCAGAATATCTAAGGACCACAACTGATTTTGATGTCCCGCCTACACTGTCCAGTCACCATAGGAGAGGGGAAATTAAAGTCCAATATGATTGATGGATTACTTGTGTTGTCCAAGTGGAATTTAGACGAATGTCGAGTAGTTATTAGTAAATATTTAAACTTTTGTTTTTAATTATTTATAGTACTATGAGAGTTAAACTTTTTTTTAGTTTTTTAAATGACTTATCAAATTTGGTCATTTTACTTTACCACACTTAAACCTTTTTATATATTTAATGTGTATAGTGTTATAATGTTATCAAATTAGTCGCAGTAGTTTGATTTTTTTTTTTAAATTTAGTAAAATTGAATTAATAAAAATAGACCCTATTGTGTAGAATTAACAGTTGAACCGGTCAGCAACGATTCAACCATTTATTTTTAAATTAATTTCTTTAAAATACATTTTATAAAATTTGCAATATATCTCACAACCTCGTGGTTACAATGGTGACGACATTATAACCACCAAACCCACCACTTTAGTGCAATTATTTGGAAACATTATAATTTTATTTATGATAGTTAATCAAGAATAATATATAATAATTAACTTTAATAGTAAACAACTATATTATTTGATAGTGCTAAAAAGAAAATTTATAAAGCTATATCTTGTATATTGTGCAAACTTATTTTTTTAAATTTTATTTTGAAATATTAAATTTCAATCTAGCTCTAATAGTTATTTTAATCATCTTTTCATTTGTGTGTATTATAATATCAACAATTTTTTTAAAAATAATATAAATATGATTTTTATGATATTTTCTATTTGTTAGTCTTAAGTTTAGGTTCTCATTATAGTATAAAATTGAACAATATTTATGTTACAAGTAACTTGAAAAATATAAAATAAAATCTAAATTTCATCTATTATTTTATTACATCATATGTATTCACTAAGTCTTCATGATATCGCATATTTTAGTTAATTACTTGTTAGATCAGATTTTAAAATTAACTTAATAAAAGAAGATTTTTAAATCTATTTTTCGTTTTTTTGGATGATCTTAATTAAATCTAGCACGGTAAAAAAGTAGGTAAGCTAAGAGTCAGATCCCCACGAGTGTTGTGAGCTGTCCCATTTTGAATAGTTAAGAGAGTACGATGAAGTAGCTGTTGCTATTCAATATACATATATGTTGGGTAAAATTGAATTTGTATGGTACGTACAATATTCATATTTCATTCATCTTGCTTTCAATTTTTTGTGTGAGCAGAGATTCAAAGTAAAAAGTGAACTTTCTCCTTTCCCTTTATTCGTACATATCTATATACATCAAAGTCATCTGAATAAATGTGTGAGGTAATATTATTAAATATTATGCTTATATAGACACTCATTATTTTCACTTCGGGATTGACATTTTGACCAGTCACTAACTCAAAACTGTTCCTAAATTAAATGAATATCATATGATATATATACTATATATATAATGACAGATAATTTTCTATGATATAAAGGCATAAAACGGTCACATGTAAATTACATGATGTAATTCATAATGTACCTATGGTATTAATTAACGTAGTGATGTTCACTACAACATTTAAGGATTTTCCCGGCGCTTTTATTAGCGTCGGGAATGTATTCCCGGCACTTCTAAAAGCGCCCCATTGCCGCCGGGTAAAAGGGGCGAAGGGAATAAAAAAACCGCAAGGAATAAATATTCCCGGCGCTTTTTACGCGCCGGGAATAACTATTCCCGGCACTTTCAAAGCTATTCCCGGCGCTTAAAATGCGCCGGGAATAAGCCTGCTTTTAATTATAAATATAAAAGAATTTTCATTTTAGATATATTTTATGTTATTAGTGCATTTATATAACCCAAATCTAAATTCAATAATTTTTTTTTTATGATCTTTTAACAAATTCAATCACAATAAATTTTTCTAATCATCCAATATATACTATCAAAATATGCATTTTTTCCAAATCATCCAACAAATGAAATGCCTCAACAATTTGCATTAACAAAAAATATTAATAAAATATCTATCAAACTAAATACAAAATAATGTGCTATTTAATCCTCCATATTAAATCTTCTTCTTTGGCAATACCTTCCTGAAATAAAGAAAATGAATGTGTTAGAAATATAACAACAATGAAACACAAATTGTCAATCCAAGAAATGAAACTTATCATATAATAATAGCTAAACAAGTAAAACCAACAATAAATCCAATGAATTCTACCAAATAGAACTTAACATAGACATGAATTATATTACTAATAGAAGCACTTCCACAATCATAATTGCCAAAGCATATGGTAGTAGTTAAACAAGATGAATTCAACCAAATAAAACTTTAACATAGAAATTATATTCATTACCAATAGAAAAACTTACATTAACACAATTAGCAAACTTAGCATAGACATGATATTCATTAACCTTTAATACCTCACCGGTATTGTAACAACGCTAGAAAGGAGCATGCCATCCACTGTTAATCCGGTGAGAATACCTATAATCTATGACCATATAATCTAGAAAGGAGCATGACATCCACTGCTAAAATATTACATTCATCCACAAGAAAATTTAAGAGGTACTTAGAACATTTCATCACATGTCAGTTTATGCACTAAGTCTGCTCTTATAATCTATTATAGCCAGATGACTTCAAATACACCTTTGTGGCACAAACTTTTAGTTTAAATATCATTATGTATCATCATATCTCCCCTGACTATCCATGCCTTGGTGGAAATGTACAGAAAAATCAGAAACTACTCTTTTTATTAAAAGTTCACTGGACTCCAAATATTAGCAATTAACACCATATAGTAACACAATGTAGCAAATGATAAGCATATACATTACTGAAAAGAACCAAGGAGGTGTCACCCCTTAAAACATATAAAGTCCTAAAACAGAAAGAAGCAATAATTTCATCTCAAATCTCAATAAGGCATCACTGTGAATCAACTTAAACTGAAATCTAACCTCACAAGCAGTAGGCCATTTATTGTCACTGATCTCCAATGTCAGTTCAAAGCATCCATAATGAATATAATTCCAGTCTTGCATGCCACCATATATAGGATACCTACAAAAGGAGCACATGATATGTGAAATTAGCTGTTTTTGTAATTTTTAAACTAAGGAAAATTAGCACAGCAGAAATTTCAGTTTACAAACTTAATGGTTATACTCCTACACAACAAGATTAATTTCTATGCATTCTTATATGCAGCAAATTAAATAGGTATCAGTACAGAGCAAAGGAGGTGATTGAGATAAAAGAACAAGTAAAAGTTCATCTAAGCAGCAAGGAGCATGTAGTTTCTTAATGAAAGGCGTATAAGCTTGCTTTTGTTGGCATTTTGCTTAGTATTTGATTCTAGTGGTTTGATGTTTGAGGTTCCTGGTTTCTGCTGCAAGTGAAAGGGTAAATACTTATTGTTTATTGTTTGTCATTTTGATGGTTCATTTTACATTTCAAATGCTTCAGTATAAAATCCTTGAGCTTTGCTTATTTAAGACAGGTAAAAGAGCAAAAATTAGAGGTTGGTCGACTTAGGGAAGAATTAGACAGGTAGTTAAGGAAATCAGGGACTATCCTCATGAAGGGAAACCAGATTGGATCGACCTACGGAAGAATGCATGTACAAACAATCAACAATATAATAATCAGCAAGACTCAATCACCGGAATGATAATCTCGAGTTAACTAGCTATAATCTTTTCAAAAAACACAACTTAATTTACTGCCAAAACTCACTACATAATATATACAACGTTGTATATATTATTATTTACTTGGATATTTTAAATTTGGATATTGATGGAGTTGGAAATAATAATATTTGAAACAAATACAAATAAATCATCGAAAATACTATTTGAAGAATATAAAACGGCTTCAGATTATTTTGTGTATAATTATAAATTATGTGGTGTAAAACTATATAAAATGATAGTTTTAAATCTTAACAACGTTAATACTTTAAACTTTAATATTTATCGTGTATATTTTTTCGTGTTTTTCACATCCTCATCCTCGGAGAAAGTAACACTACAACTTACCCTTTAGCTAAACTTGTTGTCTGTACCTTCTTATTTAATTCGGTTCTATCGAGTGTTATGATATTGTATTATTTGAACTTCATGTTAATGAAATGATGGTTTTATTTCGTCAATAAGAAAAAAAAAAAAAAAAAATAATGGGCTTGGGCATTAGCCCATTTAAGTGTTACCTTCACTTTCTCATGAATAAAAATGTTTTATGATAGAATGTTGAGTAAGTTTCATTTGTTGTTCATGTTTTTTTTTATTAAATATTTCAGGAACTGTATTCATTAACATAGATTGGATTAAGCTCATTTACAAGAATTGAGTCTAAATCAATTTCAAAAGTTAGTTTGGGATTTCAAAATTATCCAAGACCTTATAAAGTTTACTAAACTATGATTTTCAATCTACGTGGAATATTTAGTCTTTTCAGGAACCCAACATAATCTAAGTATTTTCCGAATTTCAGGGGATGTTTCTAATTACTCGATGCTGAAGAAATGTTGAATATTGGATTTTTTTTTTCAAAATATATACGTGAAAGTAATTAGCCCTATTCAGGCGTAAAAAGTAGGAAGATTGGAAGTTTTATTAAGCTTTTATTTTTAAATCATTGATGGTACTTGACAATTCAATTTGAAGATCTTACAATGTATGTTTGTGGGGTACTTATCTACTGATACTAATGGATAAAAATTAATTTCAAAAAAGAAAAAGATTTCAGGGTGTGCAGCCAGCTGCATAGTTTATTATACTAAACCACAGAAAACGAAATTTAATATCAATAATAAAAGTTTTAGGTGACATGATCCCATCTACAATAACTCAATCATGTTTCTCTATTAGCAAAAAAAGTATTACAATGAGCTCTTAAAACATTATCAATGGCAAATCTTTTATGTTCTTTGAGAAGAAATGCAGTACGATATAGAGAATAACTCGAACGGTTCTTTAAGTAATAACGGACAAAGTAAGAATAAGGAAAATCCAGAAAATGCATTCCTTTTAGGCTCATGCAAACTCAAACTGAGCTTTTGATGTAAACAAAATGTGGAGCCAAATGTGAAGAAAATTAATCAAAGAGAGTTTAAAATGAAAAGAACACTACATCACTGCTATGTTAATCTCCGTGGTTCTTATAATCCTGAATTGATCACGCATCATCCTTGAATGAAGGTAGAACAAAAATCCCAAATATCCTAACGTGTTACGAATCTAAACTGATTGAGTAATTAAAGGGAACGCGTAAGTGAAAATGTTTATAGCACATTTTCTTTATTTCCTGTTAGTATTCAGTGATCATCATCTGAAAACTCGGTCTCTTCTACATTGACTGATTGGGACACGATTTCTTGAGCTTCTGTAAGGGCAGACTCTTTCTCGTCCGCAGTATATAAGATCTTCTTAATTGCCAAACATACTGGAAGATTTTCTACCTCAGGCGTCTGACAAAGTATTTCTACATCCCGTAATTTTGCAAAGTAAAAATCTCTTTCCTTTTCCAAAACGTCAACAGATAGCTTCAGTTCTGTGATCTGGATATATAGATTGTGATTTCATCAAAATTAAGAATACGAGAAAGTTTAAAACGGAAGCAAAACTAACTTTCAGAGATTACAATATGAGAAATCTATAGCAGATCATTTAATAGTGCTTATAAATGTTACCTTAACCTGTAAAAATTCCGGACGATGATGAATGTGATTCGGTTTAGTAAAAAAGAAAAAAGAAAACCTGTAAAAGTCCCATAGAAAGCCAAGACTTAAATATCTCGGATAGCCTTTGGCTTCGTTTGGATTGAGAGATTTGGATTTGAAGAAAGATTTGGAGAAAGGAATTCAAATGAGCTCAATATTGGGTGGGTTTAAAATTCAACATTTCAGTTCAAATATAGTTCAAAATGGTACAAAATCAAAACAATTCAAAGAAAGTGCCATATGGAGTATTTGTTATTACAAGTTCGAATGAGTGACATGCAAAAATACCCCCTAAGCTTTGCCTAATCAGTACAAACCCCCAGGTTATCTTTATTAGAAAAAATCCTCTTGTGATACTTTTTATTAGCAAGAAACCCCTCTGAAACCGGAGTACATATTTTGCAGGGAAAACGACAGTTATACCCCCACCAAAAAATGCAAAACACCCCTATTAACCTAAAATTTATCAATGATCCCCTACTAACTTTCAAGATTGGCAAAAAATTGACAATAATCTCTATATTGACTTATGAAGGAACTTCAAATGAGGTTTTTTGCTAATTAAAAAAGAACACAGAGTTTTTACTTTTTTGCCAATTAGGTAAAGCACATGGGGTATTTTTGCATTTAGCTAGTTCGAAATACTTAGGTAAATCCCTCAATAAAGAGCAAAATGGTTATAGAAAAACATAGAAAAAGATAACACTTGTTCCTGGGTTGAATAATAAGGCTAACAACTGACTCAGATTATCCCATGTAACATTTAAAAACAAGTCTTAAAACTATAATTACCTCCTTTGTCAATTCTTCAATATCCACTGAAGAATTTGCCACAGTAGATACAACACCGTTTTTTCCTGGTTTGGGACCTAAAATCAAGAAAAATATCAAAAAATAATTCTAAGGATTGAAATTTTAAAAAAGAACAAAGAAGAGATATTTATTAGTACCTGTTCCCTCACAGGAGCCAGAACCGAAAGAGTTGTTTGTTTGCAATGACTTAAAGCTCTTTTGAGAACCCTTTATATTTCGCTTCTCTCCGCCTTTAATTCTTCGCTGTACAGGATTGTAGTTCCTGGTTAACTCAAAAACACACAATCGTAAATGATAGTACTAGTTAAGAGGAGAAAAGTTTAAATTAAAAAAAAAACAGTAAATGGTGTATTACTCGTTCATTAAGCCACCATTTACAGAATCACAATAGCGTTTTAGCCATTGTAGAAACTCCAGGTTGTCTAATGGCCTTCCCTTCACAAGTCTGTTGACTTCAACATGCTGCAAAAGTTTGGATAATTCGCTAAATCTTTGTACATCATTTGTGTACGTTACTAGAAAATATACAATAAACATAAGAATGAAGGAAAGCTCGCATTGAAATTGCACGTAGAGGTGTGGCCAAGTTAGTCTGAAGTTGTCATTTCACACTTCATCCTCTTAGAAGTCAATTTCAAATAGTATAATTGAAGAAAGGAGAGTAAGTGATTTACGACCGGACCCCCTAAGGTTTAGTCATCTTACAAGGAACTCCCTAACGTTTCAGAAAGTACAAGGAGAACCCCTCTAGTTTAAATATGTACCAAAATACCCTTACAGCTTCAACAATCCTTACAAAGACACCCCCTACAACTTCTGAAAATGTTTACAAAAAAACCTCTTGTTGGGGTGTCCTTATAATTTTGGAACCACAGCGGTTTTTCTGTATTACGGTAAACCTCAGGGGTCGTGTGTAAATCACCCTAGAAGATAACATAAGTGAAAGATTTGTATGAAACAAGGGAAACAAAAGGTTTTGGATGAGACTAAGTGTAATAAAAAGTGATGCAGGCCAAAACCTGCAACTAAATGAAATTACTCAACTGGTGCTCAACGCAACCAAGTCACTCATTTGTTAAAGAATATTTACTCCCTCCAATTGCAAGAACACTTACATGTTGATATATTTTAACTCAACATATACTCAAACTTGACTTGTTCATTTCAAGGGTTTAAGAAGTGATGGACATGGAACGTCCCTCCGAACTAACTTGAATGACTTCACAAATTTTCTAACAAAGGAAATTATTAAATTTGTCTTTAGTCTCTTGACTTATAGAAAATGTAAACATATTATCCGCATATCTCACAATAATAATATATAAGCCTCGCAAAAAGGATTAGAAAACAATTGGAAACATCTAGAAACACCAAATGGCAATATGTATAATGTTTTCCCCTCTAGTCGTACACTCTCGTAAAATGGTCCTTACTATAAAGGAAAGGATTACCTTGTCTATCTTGAGTTTGTTAAAAACATCTTGAAGTACTTTGTAGTTCTGGATCATGTCGTATTCAGTCTTAGCATCGAAGTTCACCTACACAAACTTATACGTAAGTAATAGCACATAGCACTTCATCAAACAAGAAGAAGTAATAAATGAAGTGCTACCTTGTGCATAGGAACAACTCCTGGATAAGTCATGTCCATCATTTGACACTGCACAGCCCCAGAGGCGGCCTAGAGAAAATAATTTAAATCAGAACATAAAACTATGTCAAGAACACATGAATCTTATTTCATCGAGCATTTTAAATGATCTTGCATGAGAAGATACAAGGAGGTTACTACTTACTATACTCATGATATCTATAATGCAAACCAAGTAACTAGAGAAGCAATGAAGTCCTTTAAATTGGAAAATTCCTCTTTTTCAAGATCAAATACTAACATTTCTAATGGGATTTAGCAGCGTTAAAGCAATCGATCGGATGAACAACTTAAGTGTCAAAGCTGAAAGAAATTTAACAGTAACAATACACACAAAAATAGTTTAGAAAATGCCCAATTTTATATTGCCAAACAAACCTATGAACAAAAAAAAGATCCAAGGAATGTCACCAACAAATTCAAGCAATTCTTTCTATAAGAAAGATGTAAAAGCTAATAAAATAAGTCAAGGTAAACACAAGACCACAATTAGCACATTTACTCTAGCCAACCAACACATACACGTTTATATACAAAATTTGCCAAATGAGAAACGAGATTTACATATTTTTCCTTTATATTTTACCTCTTCAACACGAGAGAGATTAAGCTGAAGCCTGGCGTTGATCCAAGCAAGAATCTCATTCCTCCCCACAAAATATGCACTATCCATGATCCCTATATTTGCTGCCATTTTTGGATTAAAACAACAATTATCGAGAAAACAAAACTCAACCCTTTATAATTCTTCAAAAACTATTTCAAAAATTTCATGTGAAAACGCATATAAGCAGCATTATTTCTGTATATAATGTGGTCCTTCGTTGTATATATATGTGTATGTATACAGGGAGAGGAGAGAGAAAATGAAAAGAAAAGAAAACAGGGGAGCGGAAAGTTTTGAAATTTTGGTTTGAAGTTATGGTGAATTAATGACTGAATTGAATGGAGAGAGATAAATGCTCATACGATATTTGGATTTGATTTTTTATTATTTTATTATTTTGTTTTAATTATATAATAGAAATAGAGTAGATTAAAATGGAAGCTATCCTTTTCAAGGGAAAAAAGACTTGGGTAGAATATAAAAACTAAGAAAAAGAAAAGCTGACTGTGGCTGCACTGTGTGAAGCTTTTGTCTGTCGTATTCTATGGATTAATTAATTAATTAATTAATTAATTAATTAATTAATTAATTAATTAATTATCTTTTGGGCCAGATCATAGTCATACTCATCCCCTTATGTTTGGTCATTGTACGTTTTTGTCCTTAATGTTAAGCTTTTTACATTTTTGTCCTTCAACATCAAAATTTGTCTCCTCACACTTCACAGTCCTTTTCGGAAAGTTCCCAGCCAAATTGAGCGCATGTGCTTCACACATTTCTTGGAGGGCAATTTTGGAAAATCACACAAAATCTACTTTAATACATGTTTCTGTATAGTCCTTAATGTTTAGTTATTGTTACATTCTCGTCTCTGATATTCAATTAACTGGTAATAACTTCACATAAAAAACGATGTACCAATAACTGAACGTTAGGGACTATAATAAAACACATGTTGAATGAGTTATTTATGATCTTCTGAAATTGCACTCCAAAAATAATATGCATCACATGCATCCAATTTTGTCGGGAATTCGTCGAAAAGGGCTGCAAATAGACTAATTTTAGTGTACAGTGACGAAAGTGTAAAAAAAAAAAAAACATTAGGGACAAAAGTGTATCATTAACCTAACATAAGGGATGATAGATGTGATTTAACCTATTTACTTTAGAGCATTACAAATTGGGCGGTTAGCACTTAGCATATAAAGGAATCATTAGAATATTTTTATTTTATTTTTTATTGTTTTTAAGAAACAGGAATCATTAGAAGATTATTTATTTGATTTCCTTTTCTTCAATTTGGGGATGTTGTAAGTTGTGAGTCTTGTGACAAAACTCAAAAGCGCAAAGGTTGTAATAATGCTTTCTGGAGATTACTAGCAGATTATCGACATATTCCCTGCGCTTTTAATTATGGAATAGATTTTAATTACAATTTTGTTGGAATCCGGTTCTATTCATTAGGATTCTTATTTTGTGGGGATTCAATAAATCTAACCCGATTTAACTAGATCGTTATGTCAAAATATGTTGAACAAATACGAATTAGGTCTATTTGAATAAAGATTTGAAACTGATAATAATAAAAAAAATTATATAACTAATATAATAATACTAATACGAAATATTTAACAAGAAATGATTTTATATTCTATTTGATCAAATTTTATGCAAATTTTCACCCAACAACATGAATTAATTTCAATACGTCAAATCAATACCACTATTTTTCAGCATAGTTTGTTAGATATTAAAGCATATTAGAGTATGAAGAAAGTCCATACACGTGAGCTAAGTTGAGCGAAAGATTTAACAACCATGAAATACACATGAAAATTGGCATGAATTTTGGTAATGTATATTTTGTTGAGTTCGAATAATCCAAAATTTGGTGAAATCGGAGGCAATCCGATGGACTTGAGAGTTTGAATTCGAGCAAGATCTCGATTCGACCTGAGTCTAACTAGACATAGATAGAGTCGGAACTAAGTCATACCTGGTTTGATTGAACTTGACCCATTGACAACACTAGTTATTCCTATAAAATTGGCCCTATAACCGTGGATTCAAATTTCCTTTTCATGATATGTCTTGGTGATTATCTAAATATTAGAAAATTTTCGAGAAATTTTCCAAAAAAAAAAAAAATATTGAAGATTTTTGATAAATATTTGAAAAAAATGTAAATAAAAAACACATTGAAATAGAAAAACTCTATATTTTTCGTTCGACTAACTCCAATTATTTTTTTTCTATATTTTCAGTTAAAACTTATCAAAATTCTTATTATGTTTTAAACATACCATGACTTATTTATGTTATTTAGTTATTAGAGCACCAAACGATAAATACTATGATAAAAAAAAAAAAAAATTCAAGGGTTTAATTCCTTTCGATGCATATACAAATACATTAAGTGATAATCTCTCTCAATAGGGATTTGAACTTGAATTCGCTATTTTTTTTCTTTTTTTGACCAAATTTAGTATTTTCTAGTGACTAGTCTTTTTTCACTAGAAGCTTAGATCAATCATGTATTGGTATAATATGATAAACTAATTTATGGGAAAGCATAGCTATCCCTTAGAATGTATGTTAAAAAATCTACAGTTCTAATTCAAAAACATTCATGTGGAGGTGTAATATAGGCTGGTCTAATCCGGATCAACTTGACCCAACTCAATTATAAACCCAAGTTGGCCTAAGACCGGTGAAAACTAGTCCCGAGCTTGCGAGACAATCCCGTAATTTGGACTGGTGCACTCCTTAATTAACAATCCCGAGCTAGGAGGATCAAAACCGATCAACCCGATAGTAAACAGTGGGTTTTGATCTAGCTAAGTCCAAGAAACCCAAGACCAACCAAACTTGTGTAATATATTTTGACATTTTATCTAACTTAATAAAATTTGAGATAATTTTTCCATATTAATAATATATGGAGTATATGATATAATTAACGAATTAAATTACTTGAATCGAAAATGTAAAGTGAAGTTTTAGACATCACCTCCGTAAGATTCTCAGGAGAAAATAACTTTATGTAAGGTTCTTTTAGTAGATAAATAATGCCATTCCAAAACGGCGCATTATAGGACCAGGCCACAGTCCGAGCACAGGGCTGTTAGTTCGGTTGCTAGCCCAGGAATTGGGGCGGGCCCAGTTAAGACAGGTTTCATTCAGCCTGGACTGGGGGTTGACCGGGTTATTCGGTCCAAAACCCGGGTCGGTAGGTAGGAGACCGGCTCACTTAACTTCTCTACATGCATATCTCCTCAAGATCATCAGATATGTTAGGAAACTGGTATATATTCTGTCAGAAAGTCTCAAATTTTTACACTTAATAACCCACCAAATTACATGAATATGATTAATAAAATAAAAGTCCACAACCAGATGCAGTGTTCATTTTGGCCAATTTGATATAGATTTTCACCAACTCTCTGCAAAATCTAAAGACAGTAAGTATAGTGATGATTGATGATGCACTTCTAAGCCATTTCAAGTTGTAACCAAAAGGTATACAAGTCCCTTCAAATACTCCACTATTTCTGAACCCCCTAGCTTCGAGCTTCCATATACTCTATCCACGAATGTGATCGGCACCTTCAAAAGGCAAAAATGAAAACTAGAAACCCGCTTAAACATGAAAATCATATTTTAGACGCTCAACAACGCAAGATGTGATATGAAGAAAATGTAAAATAATATGAGAATGAATACCTCTTCAATGTGGTAACCCTTTCTTGAGGCTCTAACAATCATCTCCATTTGGAAAACATAACCTTTGCTCACACATGAGCTTATAACATCTTCTAGCACAGATTTCTTGTACAGCCTTTTTAACAAAAAAGCAAAGGTATTTAATAAGAGGTGAAATATGAGTGAAATGACTAAATTACTAATGGGAAATTGTAAAAATACCGGAATGATCCAGTTAAATCTGATACACCAGGCCAGAGAAGTGTTTGTGCGAGGACATTTGCTCCTCTACTCGTCAATTTACGCATCAAATTCCACCCATGGACCCCACCACCTTTAACATATCGAGTTCCAGTAACTATGCTTGCACCAGTCTCTATCTGTTTCCTGAAAAACATTTTTCAGCTAGTATATGCATATAAAGAGTATGAAAATCCAGGGAGCTTGAAATATGCTTACTTGATAAAGCTTGGTAAGTATTTTGGCTGTCAAAGAGCATGAAAGAAAAATTTCAGCTAAATAAGATAGAATTAAAAAAAATAACATTTCACTCGTAAAATGTAAATTAATTGCTGACTTGAAGTTCAGTTAGTGCAAGTTGGACTCCCCCGTGCTTACTATAAATGACAAATACACCCATGTTTTATAGTATTAATATAAATTTCTCTCGGGGTCATACAAATGTAGCAATTAGACCCCTCTGCGCATTAAATGAACTAAATATATTTAATATTTATAGATGGGTAATTGCATATTTCATTAAAACTTACATGAGTTAGGGGTTAGTTAGCTATATTTCTTTTAACACAGGGAGGTTCCCCCAATAAACATAGAATTGGTTTATTTACAAACTAGAACAAACACAAGGGTGTATTTCACAGTAACTCGAGCAAGTTGTGCAATTTTCCTACACATCATTATTGGTATGTCTACCACTTAACTTTCTGCTTTTTTTCTCTCTCTAGTTTCTTTACATTAATGAAGCTTCATATAGGTTTAGACGTTTAGTAGTTTGGTCTAGTGGAAGGTTTAGTAGTTTGGTCTAGTGGAAGGGACTAGTCACTACAAAGTAGCGAACCCAAGTTCGAATCCCTGTTGGGAGAGTTCCCACTTTATGTGCCCGACACGCCTCGAAAGGGATTAAACCCTTGGGAAACCCAAAAAAAGATATAGGTTTAGTAGTGTGTGAAAACATTCCCCAAGGTTACATGCAATGAGAAAAATCTATCTTCTTTTTGTATGTGATGGAGAATACTTACATGGTGCGATAAATCGGCATCCATTATCACGACAAAGTTTCCTGAGGCATGCTTTAGCCCATGAATGTAAGCAGTCCCTGTGGTGAAAAATCTTTAGGATACATACTTTTCCCTATCATCTGGCAAAATAGAGGAAGCACACATGCATACCTAATCCGAGCTTCTTAGGTCTAGGTCTTAACAACTGCATTAGTCATGACAAAGCACCACCAGTAAATATACAGCGATTGAAAATTTGAAAGATATAATTTTCAGAAAATATAAGCTTACAACACGATCTTCCCCGTAAACTTGCTGCAGCTGTTTGACAATGTCTTGAGTTCCATCTGGACTCCCATCGTCCACTACTATTATTTCAAAATCTACATTTCTGATCCAAAAGTAACATAAAAATTAAGACAAAGACGAGTTCAAAGTGTGCAATGAATACATATAATATTAACTTCCATACATAGTAAATATGAAAAATATTTATTGTGCCAACATAGGTTGAGTTCATGACAACTGTCACAACTCCAAAAAAATAATATTCTAGCTCATGTTCAAAAGGGACGATTATAAAAATTTCACGATGAAATCTTAAATTAAGTTGCCATACATCAAGGTGGGTAAACAAAACATGATCATGGTTGAGAGATGATGATAAAGCAACAAAAAAGACCAATAGCTGCTACCTATCACTACATATAATAAGATACCAAAGGTAAATAGCGCATAAAATAAAACAAACGTAAAAATGTGGCTGACTCTCAAAATATCTTCATGATTATGTTGTTCTTTGAATAATTTTGGTATGACTACTTGATGATAGAGCAAGAAATAGATTAGCTTCAATTAAAAGCAAAAATTTAGCCTCAATAATTAAAGCTAAACATGATTAACCACCGATTGATAAATTAAGCTAATAAAATTACTGGTCAACAAAATCGTATCTAAATTCTGACATGCCTTGGTGTATGTATAAGATGCTTCTTATTTCAGGTCAAATAAAGACCACAAGATCTTTATAAATTGAGGCACCATAAGAACTCTAGTACGAACTAAAACAAGGAGATTTGATTATTTGAACTTTTTCAGAGGAACAACAAAAGCAATACCAAGGAAAAGGAGTAAATAAGAGAAGGGCAAAAAAGTAGAGAAAAAACTCCCACTCTCCCAGTTCAGTAAAGAAAGAAGGATTATGGTGGGGATTGAAGATATGGGTTCTAACTAGTATTGAAGACGTTATGTATAAAATTCTCATAAAGTTTTGAATTCAAACTAAGAATTAAGTGTTTGGTTATCTTAGTTTAAGTTTCTGTACATTGGTATCCTAATTTTGCTTTATCATAAATGTAACATAAGAACTCTGAACAAGCTTGCACTACAGTGCTAATTTAAGCGTTTTGATGAGTACTAATTATTTTCAGCGCATAAAAAATGAACCACTTGTATTCATCATACTTTATTTTCCACTCACTTCTCTTAATTGGAAACATTGATTTAGGTCAAAAGAACTGTAAATCTCGAGAGGACCACAATTTTCAACATTTGCAATTCTCTGTATCACAGTTCGAAATCTTCAAGGAAACACTCATAAAAATAGTTTATATATAATCACACACACACACACACACATATATATATATATATATATACTTACTTACTTACTTACTTGAGATGCTTGAAAATGAGATAAATAATGAGTGCAATGTTGAGGCGTTCGTTGTATGTAGGAACAATAATGCTGTATTTGTTCTTCTTCATTGTTTCTTCCATTGACGCATTTCTGATCATCACCATTAACTAATTAAAACCAACTAAAGAGTACTTCCGGGAGATGTTTGAGGTTACTATTACAGACTTAAAGTGTAGATACCTCTAAATTACGATCCAAAATCCAAACATCACAAATTAATATATATCAGATTACTGTAATCAGAATATCTCAGATCAAAATATCTTTAATTCTTCAGAGTTCAAGTTTCAAATTTTGAAATTTCCAGTTTGCAGACATTAAAAAACAACACAAGTTCTCATCTTTATTCTCCACTCTTTAACCTTCATGTTATTTACTGATTTCTTGATCACTTTAAGACTTTAAGTTATACGGATAATTCGAAATGGTAGCATTATTTTGGACTAATATTAAACTTCTTTGTTACTAAAAAGTAACTAAATCGAAGAAGACAGGGCCGGCCGGACATATTACGGGGCCCTAGGCGATATTTAAAATTGGGGCCCTCTTTTACAAATTAGATGATATATAGTTTATAGATTCAACTATTATATAATTTTATGACATTTCATTCTTAAACTTTCTCTTAACAAAAGCAATATACATATATATATGTTAAAAATTCAAGTATCGAGAATATAGTTACATAACAAATGTAAGTTAACAAATAGTAAAAAAATTTTGAGAATCAGTAAATAGGTAGAATATGAAAGTTAAATATTTCTGCTCACACTACTATCTTAGGTAGGGCTGTGCAAACTGTAAAACCGAACCTTACCAAATTTAGTTATACAGGCTGGTTCGGTATTTAGAAATCTCTTACCGTTTGCCACACCGAAAATTTTGGTTTGGTTCAGTAAATTACCGATTCAGTAAGGTTCGATTTGATTCAGTACAAAAAAAACAGAAAAATTATTGAATCAAAAATAATTTGTCTTGAATACATAGGTAAATAATAATATGCTTCCTTCCACTCTAACCACTAACCATCCAATGAACTTGAAGAGAAATTATCAAGAATACATCAGAGACCCCCTAGCCTCAGTCCCCTCACCAAAACTTACTTTAGCATCATTCAAGTTTTGGGTTTTAAATGCAATTAGAACCCAATTAATTAAGAGAAAATCAGAAAAAGAATAAAATTGGGCATTTAGAATTTGGACTGTACCTCTGTAAATTGAAAATCTGGGCCGAGAGAGAGATGGTGGAGGCGCGATGGGGTAGGTGGTGCGGCGGCGCGGTGGGATTTTGAATTGAAGAAGAAGAATATTTGGGTTTTGCTCTAGGGAACCTTAGTCTTTACCTCGTACGAATTGGGAATTGGGATTAAAAAAAAAATTGGGTGTATCGGTTGAATTATGTAAGGTAAATCAATAGTTAATATCGAAAATCGAAATTTATATAATGGTTCGGTAATTAAGCTCATTTCGTGTACTAAATTGAAATTTTAGTTTATGCGGTTTATCGGATCGTGCACAATCATAATATTAGGGATATGATGTCGTTGCGTTCAATATAGTTGAATTGTACCAATTTTAATATACCTGAATCAACCAATTTTGAAATTATCATTTTTTATATCTAGTCTGACGCGATAATTTCAAAATTTGTAGAGTACATCAAACCAAATTATTCAATTTTATTATCAAACGGTTCAGTCCGTTATAAATAAACGAGACGTGTATGGAATTTGAGTATTGTTTATAATAAATAAATATTACATCAAATTCTAAATTTTATAAATTAATACAAAACAACAATATCATAACATACATACATATACATATATACATACATATATATATATATATATATATATATATATATATATATATATATATACTAGCGTATTCTCGTGCTATGCACAACATAATATTAAATTATTATTTAATATAATACCATTTTTGGTGAGATTATTGATATGACATACATTAACTTAGTTTTCTAGTATAAGCAAAAAAGGAGGTACTGACTATTTATCTCCATATAAAAGTTTTACATCATTTTCCTGACATTTTTAAACTAAAATATTATAAATTGAAAGTGATACCCCTCTTATATAATATAATTTGACCCAATCAACTTATAATATTGCACTTTTAACCCCATATTTAGATAAGTGTAGTATTTTATCTCATATGTTATGATATATGTGGCACTTTACCCCATATATTATGATAAATATGGGACTTTATATCCCTTTATGGGTACTTTAATCATTTTAAGCAATAATTTTCATGCATCCTCTCAATTTTGGAGTGCGTTATACTTTCCATTGGAAGGAGGCAAACTGCTCATTAAAAAATTTCATAAAACGGGTAAAATGCTATTTTCCAAATCGGAGAGGTACGGAGGATATGGGATCAAAGATTCTGCATTTCAGACAATTTACAGGGAAATAAATTTGCATTAACCCATTGAAAAAGTAAGTAAATCATGGATCAAATCCGCAAAGATTCTGCATTTCAGACAATTTACAGGGAAATAAATTTGCATTAACCCATTGAAAAAGTAAGTAAATCATGGATCAAATCCAGACATGTTATGTGTAAATGAAAGGCAAAATAAAAAAAATAAAAAGTACATTTTTTTTTAATTCAAATGCGACATATTTTGATTTATTCTCATATGTTATCATTTAATCATCTAATTAATTCTTTAATGACTTGAGTTCATTTTTATGTTTGTTTCTGTCTAAGACCTTCTAACTTGCATTTTTTTTTACAACTATTACAGGAAAATATTTGCACAGTTTGACCTCTTTATAATCTTCTTTTTAAGTAAATATAACATAAGCTTATATTTATTTTTGTCTTATACGTTTAGTGTATTGTGATTTTTTTTAGTATTACAATAGTTTAACTATTGTAGGACTTTTGTTTGAGTGGTTTATTAAATTGTATGATAATTTTGAGAGTTTTTGGCACTTTGCACATTGGAATTATAAGACTTTGAAACTTTGTACTCTGAAAATACAATTTACTTGGCACTTAGCACCCTAATGTATGTTTTGAAGAAAAAATAATTGATGGAAGGATATAATAGTGACTTTTTAATATTGTTGGCATGTTGCACCCTAAAAGTATAGATTTTGACACTTTACACCCTAAAAATATAGAATGTTGACCTTTTGCACCAAAAAATATAATTTTTGGTATTTTCAACCTCGACTTAATATGTTAATCTAAATATTGTAAATAACATGCTAAATTTGTAAACATGTATTTTAGATATAAAGTAAATAATCCTAGATGATACTTGAAATTTAAATGAAGACAATGTCTTTTTTTATAATCTAAATTTAATTGAGAGAAAATGTTAAAATAATTTATCATAAATAAAGTAAATTAAATTAATAATAACATTTTTATGTTTGTTGTGCATAAAAATGATCATATTATCTCAACACCCACGACATTCATGAATTTTCTTAAGGAAAGCACATTAGGACGCAAAATGTCATACATATTATATTTTTAGGGTGCAGAATGCCAAAAATTTTAAATCGAGGTGAAAAGCGCAACATTTTATAAATTTAGGGTGTAAAATATTAATATTCTATATTTCTAGGGCGCGGAATTTATATTGCCAGTGTGCAAAGTGCCAAAGAAAATCGAAAATAACTATTATGTCCTTCTACCACGAATAATCTCATAAAAACACACATTATGGTGCAAAGTGTCAAATAAAATATATGCAAAGTACCAAAATTTTTAATAGGAGAATGGTCTTTTGACCCAAATCATGCAACTTTGACTCAATTCTTTTTTCTCATAATTTTGAATTTTGTTTATTATCAAAAACAAGATGAAAGGTTTTCAAATTTTAAATCAATAGTTCAAAGTTTATAGCTAATTAATTGATATCCTAAGATCATGCCCCCAAAATATTTGTCCATAATTACGGAATTAAGTATTGGAATAGAGATCCGAATTATATAGTTCATTATAAAAATCGACTTTTTAAACAAAAGTTTGCTCCGAATGTAGCAATAGCAAAGAGTTATTGAGCAAATATATCTAAAAAAACGTTGGATAGATAATATATAAATAAATAAAGATTGACATAGCTAAATTATGTTGTATGTTTAATTATACGTACTCCATGATTCAATTATCTCTGCAAATTGCACGATTCTCGCATCATAATCAAGTTGGGTCAAAATAAATTAAAAAGGAATGTGTGTAAAATATGGCTAGAATTAATTCAAAGCAAAATATATATGCAAACGTGTTTTAAAAAAATAGTAATGTATTAATGTACTAACTTAAAAATCAAGATTCTTAATTATAATTTTCCTAATATAGCTTTGGCTGTTTAATTAGTTATTTGGCATGTTCTATTGCACGAATTATTTCAGTTAGAATTCATTTCAAGCTAATCAATTTTAAAATTTGAAAAACATTCCAAAATTGTGTATAACTGATTGATTAATTACCAATCAAATAATTTTAATAAAATAATCCAAAAATCTAAAAAATTGGCCCAGATTACCCATATTGGGCTAGGCTAGTAGACAACCTAGGTTGAATAGGAGTTCGTCGCGAATTTTGAATAGATCTCCTCATTGCTAGGGAGTCCCAGTAGTATTTATATTTAGTTTTGCTGAAACAGACAGATTAATTAGATGCACAACAAATTAAAGCAAGCCGCCTGAAAAATACCTCAAAATCCTTGGCGTCCAAGTCAAATTTTGTGAAGGTATTCAACCAAAATTGAATTTAATTTAGTGAAACTAGCTTTCTGTTTGAAAGAATTGTTTGAGTGATTTTATTGTTGTTATTTTTCAAATCAAATTCATTTGTTCACGATTAGTACTAGATCTCATATTCTGGGTAGGTTATAGCCCGTATTCACGTATTTAGGTTTTGGTTTACTATTTGGGGATTTATTTACGGATTAGCTCTAGATCAATATTCCTCCTTTTTAACATTCATTCTACTAGTTGATGTTATTAGAAATCTGTTCAGATTTTGGTTATTTTCGCTAGAAATTGAAGCTTTCGGAATTGCTGAATAATGATGCTCATTATCTAAAATTTATATATATACCCCAGTTGTTTGTAAATGTGATAATGTGTATGTAGGGTGTCGAGATAATTTTCTGATGTTGGGAAATCCATGTTTATGTTGTCCCAATTTTGATATTTTTGATTTTGGTTGGCACTCTCAATTTTTTTTATTGAATTATCTGGAATTTTTGATAAGTAAATATATTAAAAAAATAATATTATCTTATCTACAGCAGGAAACAATGGAGAAACAATAGAATGAGGGATCCGATGATAGAATTTTACTAGAGAATATAATAGTGTTGGAGATACTACCAAGATTGCCAGTTAAGAGTCTTTCAAGGTTTATGTGTGTTTGCAAACACTGGAAATCTCTTATCTCATCTTACTATTTCAGAAATTAACATCGTCAAAGACAAAATTCTTCCCCACCTTTAATTCTAGCTTTTCATAGTTCATACACTGGAAAATATGAACCTGGTATGCTATGTGATTATTTTCTAACTACCTTTGATCTCTATGGAAAAGTCGTTCAACAATGTACTCTCCCATTTTCTTCAAAATTTCTAAGCATCATGCATTTTCCATCCCAATCTAAGTTGGTGTGCTTCATCGACGATTCAACAAAGAGATGCTTCTCGTATAATCCTAGCACTCGGCATTTCTTTCACTTGCCCGCTCCCCCTTGCTTTTCATTACCAGACTTTAAACTTCACACCTCTGATTTTGGCTATATTCCATCCGAGGATGAATACATGATGATGCACTTGGTTGACAAAAATCCACTCGACAAATGGGTTTGTGAGGTCCTCACTATGTCCATATCCAATGATAACTTTCAATTGCATTACGATGCATGGAGATCCATTGAGGTCACAACAATGCTTAGCCGTGTGATTAAGGGCTCTGGTGTGTTTGTGTGTGGGTCTTTTTATTGGGACGCACGTGATGAAAATGGTAATAATTGTATTCTCTCCTTTGACATTGAGACTGAAGTTTTTTCGACTTTTGGGGTGCCGCAAGGAACATTATCTTGGAATGTAAATCTTTTGGAACTCAAAGATGAGCTATACCTCGTGAATGAACCATGTATGCCCGAAACTTTCAATGAACCAGTTCCCCCTCCAATTTTAAACCTGTGGAAGTTGTCTTCTGATGTCAATAACAACAAGCTGTGGACTCTTAACTGGACCATCAATTTTCAAAGTCTTGGTTATAGAGTAGCTCCTGAATATAATGAATTTGATTGGAAAATATTGATATACAGACTAGAATACCTCCAATATTACAACAAGCCACCCAACATCTTACGAAAAATGGGGATGTTGAAGCTAGAAGAAGAAGACGACTCCATCATGGACGAGGAATACTTCATGCCAGACTTCTGTGTGCAAATCCACATCAATCTCTTTACTCTTTGATTGAAACTATATATATATATATATATATATATATACTAAGACATAATAAAACAAAAACACTTATATATCAATTAACATATTCTCCCTCCATTTTATTTATTCGTTTTGAAGGATTGAACACGGATTAAGAATTATAATAAATAACCACATTTTTAAGTAATATTCTCAAAACACCATTTTAGTCTATATAATCATAGCATTAATAAGAAAGGTAAAATTGGTAAAAAAAATTTAATTCTACATTGAAATTCTAAAACGATAAATAAAAAACCGGATGGAGTAATCATTATCATTTGACACCAATAATATAAAATTATCATTTTTATATAAATTAAATCAATAGATCTTACATATCAAACATAAGAAGAATTTCAATAGAATGTGTAATGTTAATCGAAAAGTTAATTTGATAGGTTAAATTTATTTTAATGTCGCACTACAATCATTGTCCAACGCATCTTAACCAACAAATGACGCATTAATGTTAATATAATATGATGCAGGTAAATGGGGGCAGACATAACATAAATACATAGTCCATAAAGATATCGAGGAGATTCTTTTTGCATATAAATGGTTTTAGATTAAGGAGTAAAACATTCTAGATAAGTATATATGAAAAGTCTTAAGAATATGGTTATATAAACAGGGCAAGACCTTATTTGAATTTTTTTATTCTTACATTTTATTTGACAAAAAAAATTGTCAAATAGAAAAAAAATTGAGGCCCCTTTTATAGTCGAGGCCCTAGGCGAGGGCCTAAATTGCCTAACTGTAGAGCCTAACTATAGAGCCGACCCTTGAAGAAGATGAACATGACCCAAAGTGAAAAGGTAAAATTAAATAACTTTTTAGTTATACCAACACAATTTTATTTATTTTTCATTTATCCAAGAACTATCTGATATTCAGGAAGAGATAAAAAAGACACTATTAATATCCCGAATCAAATCAGATCAATACGCAATTGGCATCATATAATGTATAGTACGGCATCATCAATTAAGCATAACCATTCGCAAAGATCAAAACTTTACTCACAGGCTAAAATTAAATACCAATTATACTGAATTCCTTATTCATAGAAAAACAATCTCAAAATTCACTTTAGAAAATGATAATTGCATCCAACAATTCACATAACTCAAAAAGTAACTCATATTATTGATCTAGCGGTTGAATATGACGGTAGTAAAAATTTCGGCTAGTGGCGGAGTGCGGCTAGAGAAAGACGTCTTCAGGTACGTAGCTGCTGGGTGGGTGCAGGTGACTAATAGTATATAAGAAAATTACAAAAGTACCCTCTCCACTTTATTTCTCAATTCTCATCGAGCCAGGAGAAAATAGTAGTTCGATTCCTTAAATCAAGAATAAATTTTTCTTAATTTGAATATCAAATAAATTGCATTTTTTCTCCGGCTATATTTAGTAAGATAAAAAATAAGAATATGTCTTGTGTTTTAAATATTTTATTTTTATTTTTTAACGAATATTGCTATGTTATAAATATTTTGTGTTAATTAGTTTTTCATTGTGGTTAACATAAGTTAGAAAACATATTTCTTCCGATTCTACTTAAAATATATTGATTAAAGATTAAGTTGCGTATGCTTTTTTAAATCTTCTATGATATCATTTAAAATTGCTATAAACATAATATATATTTAAAAATTAAATTTAGTATCGATTATGACATCATCCAGTACAATTAGCTAGCGGCCAAACAAGTTCGACCGATCGAATAACTAATTATAAGACCATCAGTTCTTCCTCTTATTTAGTTTTTGAATACATTGCACTACAAGAAAAATGGATTTTAGTGACAAAATATTAAGTGACATTGTTGAAATTGTCACTTTTTGTATACATTTAGTGATAAGAATATTAATTTTGTCACAATATTAATAGTGACAAGTGCAATAGTGACAAAATATATTTTTAAGTTGTCACTAATGGCTATTGGTGACAAGTTTATGGAACTTAAGTTGTCACTATTGACAATTAGTGACACCCTTTCAGTGACAGTGATAACTTTCTAGTTGTCACTATTGGGGTATCACTAAATGTCAATAGTGACAACTTTTTTACATTTCTTGTCACTAGTGTGTCTATATACATCAGTTTAGTGACAATATTAAAATTCTTGTCACTTTATCATTTACTATTTTGTCACTAAAATTAAAATTTTTTGTAGTGTTGATAAACTCTAATAGCAGTAGGCAAAAGCAACCCAATACTGAAAATGAAGTTTGGGCAAGTTTCAAATTATTAACTCGGTCAACTTTAAATAATTCGTTTTACTTCCTAATTCTATTTAGGAAATTGTAGGTACTATTTTTAACTCCCTTATTACTTAGAAAATCATGAACAAACTCAGAGATTCAAGTTACATTTTTCAACTCCATTACTTGAAAAAACTTGAATTAAACACTATTGGTTTTCCTTTTTTTTTTACCAATTGACTAGTAAGCCTTTACGCATAAGTGATAGTAGAGGAAAGTGATGCAAGTGGGGCGGACCTCAAGAGGGACTGGGGGGGCCATGGTCCCCCCAGAAAAAAAAATATTTATACAAAATATATGTATATTATTGACATGAACGCTCAAATGGTGAAGTGGTTGGGGCACTTCAAGAAGGGTCTATGGGTCGCGAGTTCAAGTCCTCTGAAGGGCTTTATGTTGTATGTTGTATGTTGTAACTTCTTTATTTATAATTACTTGCTCTTGGCCTAGTAACTTCTTTCTATTTTATGGAGAATTAATTGATTTCTCTATTTTGATCAATTTTTTTTTTTTACCTCTTTGTGGAGATTTATTGCTTTTTTTGGCCCAATGATTAACTTTTTTTTTTATCTCTTTAATATATATATATATATATTCCATTGACATAAACTCATCTACTCATGTACTAATGTATTTATTTCTTTATTTCACCCTAAAATTTATCTAGTTTTTCCTTTTTAAAGTATTCTTTAATTGACGTTTCACGTGAATTTTGCCTTTGTGCAGGCTTCAAGTTCCTTAGTAGATATAATTTTATTGAATTATGAGATCATAATTATACTATATATATTTACAGAAGTCATAGTATAATTTTAATAGTATATTATACATATTAATGGGACATTCGACATTTATATGTCTTGATTAAACAACATTTATTTGTTTTTAATTCAGCTAGATTGCATCTTAAACATCTGTTTTGAGTGTTTAAAAATCCATATTCTTGAAATACTGAAAGTATATTTTTTTCACTTTTTCTTGAATAAAATTATAATATTACTTTTATCATAAGTTAATTTTTCTTATTTTATCAAAATATTGAAAAAATACCAAGTTTTTGTTACCAAAAAATCTTTGGCCCCCCAACAAAAGTAGTCTAGGTCCGCCACTGGATGCAACTATATTAATCTATATAAGATTGCACCTCCGGATTAGGTCACTTTGGCACACTACTAGAAAACTCGAAATTGCAACTGAATTTTGCAACCAAAATAAATCGGTTGGAAATGTAGATAAAATTGCAACAACATAATTTTGGTTGGAATCGGGGCACCTCAGAATATTTAAGTTATTTTATTTTTACCACCAATATCTTCAACCACCTTAATGTTATATGGAAAAGTCATTCCAACTGCTAGGAAGGGGGCAAGTTTGATTTTATAAAAATTATCACTATATTCTCTCTGAACATGCATTTTTTTCTAGTTAATTTAAACGTGACTGAAATCATCTTTCCCAGTGGAAGCTGGAAAAAGTCCAAATTTCAAACCAAAATTCACATCATTAAATAGAAGCTACTATATAAAAAAAAATAGAAATTCTTCATTATTTTTTCTAGAGACATACCAAAAATAATGATAAAATTATTCCCAAAAATCAATAGAGGAGTAAATGGCATGTTCAATAAAAAGAGGAAAATAGTTCATGAATACCAAATTTCTCATTTCTTACATTTGGAATGTCTTTTTCCTAGCAATATTAAGGTGAATAAAAACGTAAACGTGCAAATGAAATAATTATTAGAACAAGAAAAATTAATTTGTGACTCAACTCTAGATATGTAATTTGTATCTCGACCCTAGATGTGTGATTGTGAGTATTACATAGTTATAATAATTACTATTAATATGTGATTTGTTGCCTTGATACACAAGGTTCCTTCTTTTTTATATAGAATTCAACATTACCTGGCTTCTTTCATGTGTATCTAACTTTTTTAACCAAAATCAGAGTTTGTTTCTCAATCTCACACGCTTTTTTATTTTTTTTTTCCTTAATGGATATATATTTTTAGAAGAACCCCAACATATAGAAAGTTAGATTCCTAACAAGAAACTAAAATAAATTAAAGGTCTCATGTTTCTCTCACTAATTGATCAGAATACACAACATATATACTTAACTGGGACTTGTTCTTTCAAGCTTTCAACCATGGCTGCAGAGAAAGTAGACGGCCACATAGAAGTATTAATGTCCATACTAGTTCAATTGCCACAAAAATCCGTGTTCAGACTCAGTTGCGTGCCAAATAGATGGAACAATATCATCGCAAAACCGTACTTTCTTAGAAGTTACAGTACTACAACAAGAAAACGTTTGCCGCGTGGAGAACGTCTGCTAGCATTCACGCAATTAACTCGAAGTAAGATTTTGGAGAGTCAATTGTTGCTGCCAAGTGAATTGGGCAACTTCATCAATTCCTCAAAGGTATTCGTTCTCTGCCATTCAAAGTCTTTCGAAATTTACCACATTAAAAATCCCCTAACGAAAAAGTGGGTTCTTTTGCTGCCACCCGAGATTACTTACCGTACACATCATGGAATATCCACTGGATTAGCATGCGAGAAAAATATGAACGAACTCGTACCAAATTACACGGTTAAGGGGTGGCATAGCGTGGATCAGAGATGGACAGTGGGATATAGAAACTTATTCTTCCAGGACTGCCACGTGGGCGGTGTATCGACACTGATCAGCACTGGAAATTTCTCTCTACATTCCGCCTCTCATGTGGAATGGTGTCGTGCATTGGCTTGGATGGGAATCTATCGCCCTTTACGACTTAAATGGAGGTGAAAATGAAATCATCTGCAGTTGATAATGTTGCTAGTAGATGATGGAACTTATTATGACTCGAGTTTGACCAGGTCAGAACATGACAATGTCTTAGGGTTTGGGATTGCAGATGCATACATATATCAAATGATGCAATTTTGGATGCTTCCTAAGAATAAAGATGGAAGTTATAGGCGCTCCACCACTATACTTGCCAATGAGTGGGTCTTGATGCACACGTTCTCGAGTGCTTCCATGCAGAAATAGCTTGCCATAAAATCGCTAGAAAACAATAATTAAATATTAGAATCAAATTTTATATTTTCGCTCGAGGGATTGATTCCATGCAATCCAATTGTTGTTGTTCTGAGGCTAAGGGAAAGAGTATTTATTTACAACTTAGAGACCAAATGAATTGATCCAATTGTTGTTGTTCTGATCAAGGCTAAGAGAAAGAGTATTACATTACAACTTAGAGACCAAATCAATTGAGCCACTTCTTCGATATGATACTAAATATGGCATCCCTACATGGAAACATTTTATCTATCTTCATATGCTCTTTGAGCAAATCCAAAACCGTTCAAAAAGAAGCCATATAGCAAGAAAAGGAAGGCCATGAAAGCTAATGTTTTGAATCTCGTACAAGTAAAACTTTATCTCATACATATTAGATACCTAAAACAACATTTGAAACTTATGCTTCAATCTTGTACAAGTGAAACATTATTTATTAAAGAGTGAGTGTTTTAATTCATTATCTCATACATGCATATTTATTGGATGGATGCTAAGTCATTACATAGTTTTCCCAATTTACATGTACATTTAAGCTTCTTTCATGCTCCATATATTGGATCGATCCATCAAGTAGGTGCCACACATGTCGTTAGTTTGCACGAAGACTATGTCATCACAATCTTTTTAATGAACTACACATTTCACTATCAAATCGTTACAAACATGATCGGTCCAACACTTTTGGGGGTCCTAGGCGAATTCGATTTTGGGACCCTATTTTTCAAGAAAGACTGTAAATGTTTTTTTCTTCACTATTTAAACAAGAAATACGATTAAATATTAATATCCGAATTTTGGATACATAAAATGACAATATTCGACTAATCTTTTCTATAATATAGAATTTCGTACATATATTTCTCTCAATTTTAACATTGAAATAATTTTTAATAATATAAAATTTTATGAATTATTTTTAGTACTTTTATAATTATGCTACGAATCCACAAATTTGTCATAATGGATTAACAACCCTGTTTAGGACTTAATTCTAATCAAATTACTCGAAAATTCGACTCAAATTCGATCAATATGTTAAAATTTATTTAAGCTATATTTGTTATACAAATCACATAAAGCTTTAACAACATTGTTCGTGTAATAGCTTTTAAAGCTTGATTCGAGTTCGACTTCATAAGCTAAAGATGACTTCATATATATATATATATATATATATATATATATATATTAAGTTATTTAAGCTCATGTCAATTAAAACTCTTCTGAACTCTGTCATTTATATTTTAATAACAATCTCAAACTTGACCAAAAGATATCAAATCAAAAGTGACAATATGTTGTTCAATTTGACTCATTTACATCGTTTTTCGTTCCTACGTAATATTATCCATGCATACAAATATATATATATATATATATAATTTATTTACATATACAAATTACACACATAATAAAAAAATTGGGGCCCCAGGCTAACACCCTAGTTGCATAGGTCTAGGGCCGACTTTGGTTACCAAAATAGTTCCCCCCCCCCCCCTAAATCATAGGGCTTATATGTAAACATATTTAGCCAACTTTTGCGATATATTCGCGATATTGAGTCGAACACATTCCAAAAAAAGTTTGCAATTCAGGAAATTTGGTTTCAAATTAGAAATCATAACATGATAAACCTATTTCCCAAGAATTTGCCACCTCTTTGATGGTGCTACACTCGATCTGATCAATTGTGTGTTTGATGACTATTTTGGGCAGAAAGAACTCATTCACTAGTAAGATAATTAGCTCGGTTAGAAATTTGCAAACTCAGAGATTCAATTCAACTCCATTTCTTGAAAAGACCATGAACAAAAAACATTATTGTCTTTCCTTTTTTTGGTCGTCCTACATGGTCAAGAATTATGACAATCTTGGATATCTTTTTATTTAATATACAAATTAATTTATGACCCGAAGGGGATTCCCTAGAGAAATTATAGTAATTATTATTGGTCAATATTAATAATTATGGCAATACAATCATGGGCATATCAGTAACAAAAAGTATGCTCATTAATAATCTTTACGTGGTTGCCATTTATTATATGCATAAATGGAAATCTTCACTGTAAAATATCTGTATTACCAAATTTAATTCCTCTAAATCCCCTATATAGGGTGATACACATTTCCCTTTAACCCACCATCTATAATCTCTAATCTGTTTCAATATATATATTCTTTTTAACATACATATCTCTTAGTTTATTAATTTGAGCAATGGCAATGAAAGCAATGATTTTTATGTTCATAATTGTTGTAATTTGTGGAGTGTCGAAAGGTGAAGTTTACAAGGTTAATTGGACAAACACTGGCAATCAAGATTACAAATCTTGGGCTGCTTCTAAGAATTTTCATGTTGGTGACCAAATAGGTAATCCCTAACCCTTTTTTTTTTTTTTTTGGTGTTGTTTTTTCATTCCTTTCCTTTTAATTTTTTTTTTATGATTCGTATTTTTTGTTCAGAAGGTGTCCTTAATTTTGTGATTTGTATGCAAGGATTTTGTTTGAGCTCTTTTGGTGTCATATGTCGAGATTTTTATGAATTTTTTTAATGAGATCCATAAGAAATAGTAGAAATTCTCGAAACCCTTTTCAATTCGAAAACCCAAAACATGAATTGATGTCCTCTTTGATTTCTTCTCTTAAATTATTATTGATTTTATGAAAAAAATCATATTAATTGGTGTGACAATATTTCAGTGTTCCAGTACAACAAAGAATACCATAATGTGGTAAGAGTGACACATAAAAACTTCAACAGTTGCAATGACACGGCCCCTTATGCAACTTGGGCCACCGGTAACGATACGTTCGCTATTACAAAGACCGGCCATTATTTTTTCATTTGCGGCGTCCCTGGCCATTGTCAAGCAGGACAAAAGGTTGATATTCGTGTTGCGAGAAACAATAATGGGCCTTCACCAAGCCCATTACCTTCAGGCCTATATGCTCCCGGCCCATCACCAGCAGCAGTAGCGCCTTCCCCACACAAAAATGGATCCTCTTCTCTGGATTTATCTTGGAAGCTTTGGGCGTTAGTACTAGCATTTGGCCTTAAAGCAATTGCATTTTAGAAGTTGTTGGGAATTTGTTTCATGATATTTCAAAATTAAATCATTTGCTTGGATTTATTTAACTTATCAAGGACTAGGAAATATGTGTTTGTTTTATTTTCAATTTAAATTTAATTTTACCGAGGACTAATTTGGTTCAATATGATTTGTACTTTCTTGAAGATGTTTTGTTTGTATTTGTTTGCCTTAGTCCACATTCCGAATACTGATTACTGAAGCACCATTTTTAATATTATGTTTTGCTAGCTTAAACACTCGAACTTAAGTGAAACTAATCCGACATATTGGGCCTAAAACAAAGGAGTATGAATTAACTGATAGCCTGATAGGATGACTCGAAATGAGTTCATTCACTTCTTTTTGCAGGACTTTTACAATGATTCCTCACACAATTTAACGAATATTAATGTGGTATATCTCATAATAAAAGAAAATGAAGAGTTTCTGCATCTTATTTAAGTCGGGAACACGAGAAATACGTACTTTGCACTCTTGAAACACATAATTATCAATTAGTACTCTCGAAACACGAAAAACTCGGCAACTTGAACCATCGAGTATTTTCCGACAGAGTTGACCATCGGAGTAAAATAACGTAGGGGCAAAATAGGTAATTTATTTTCGAGTTTTTGACATTTTGCATCCCAAAAACACATATTAACACTTAGCACTCTCAAATTAGGGAAAAATGCAAGATACTCCCCTGTGTTATGCTAAACCTGCAAGAAACTACCCTGTGAAATTTTTATTGCGCCCAACTTCCTTGTGTTTTCAAAAACCCTGCAAAAAACATCCAATTTATAAAAAATAGGTCGTTTTGGATCAACAAATTTTGAGAAGTAATTTTTAAAATATATCACGTGAAGTTGTAGGGACCAACTTGAAGTACTTTACAAATGGTTTCTCGAAATATGTCGATCCAAAACGACCTATTTTCTACATATTGGGTGTTTTTTGCAGGGTTTATAAAAATACAAGGAAGTTTGGCGCAGTAAAAATTTCACAGGGTAGTTTCTTGCAGGTTTAGCATAACACATGGAAGTATTTTGCATTTATCCCCTCAAATTAAGAAATATTCAGCAATTTGCAAAGTGCTAATTTTGTGTACATATATATTACTTCATTCACTCATATTTCCCTTGATTAAATCAACTCGTGCACAATTCAGTTAACAATCAACCCCTCCACAAAATCAACAATATTTTGCTCAAATATAATTCTCGTTCTCATCCTTAAATTGAGCATAAGGTAATAAGACGAAAAACATTAGGGTTAATTACAGGGACCTCCCCTGAGGTTTGGTGAAACTCGCGTTCATTCCCCTCTAAGAATACTAATTACTCGGACCTCCCCTGAGGTTTGCAAAACCTTACAGCCGTTAGGGTTCCGTTAATTTTTGCTTACGTCATCATAAAATTTTTGAAGATTGCCAATTTTGCCCCCGATTTACTGTAGCAAATATGTATGGACTATATTACCCCTCTCAGCAAATGTTACATTGTTGCATTAGAATGGATCTAGTAGCAATGTCAAATTACATTTGTGGATTAAAATGTTGTTAAATTTATATAAAATGTGTAATGACTTTATTAATGTATATTTATATTTAAAATAACATTTTAAATATTTCTAAAGTATTTTCTTACTTATTGTAAAATATATGCAAAGAGAAATACACTACTAATCCTTAAAAAAAATTATTTTTATTCAAATAAATATAAACATTGAAATTTATTTTTAATGTATAGATTTCCACATTGTCCCTCTTATTTGTGTATATAAATTCAAATAAATATAAACATTCAAATTTATTTTTATTATTATTTTTAGTGTTCTTATATATTACTTGATAGAAAAATATTGAAAATACTCAAGTTTAATTTTTATGTCTATAACTATAAAATTTTATAATGGTCAATAATGTTTTAGAAAAAATATTACACATGTTTATAAAATTTTATATTAGCCAATAATGTTTTAGAAAAAATATTACACATATTACACATATATCAACTCAAGTTTTATTGATATGAAATAATTAAAGAACTTATTTGTTGGGAAATTATTATTTTTTAATTATTCATAAATATAACATAACTATTTTTAAAGAAAAAATATATATTCAATAATATTTTAATTTTTATAATAAAAATATAAATATAATTTTTTGTTTAAAAACCCTAAAATCACCCCACCCCAAACCCCCAACCCCGCCGCCACCACCTTCCCAGGCCGTCTTGACGGCCTGGGATATTGATTACTTAAACCCAATACTATTAAATAATATTTACTATAAAATACTAAAATAAATCTTGTTTACATAATTAATAAATTATTTTTTACGCTATTGATAAATTATACAGTATTGAAATATGTATTTTATAAAAAATTAACTAAAAAAATCAATAAATATTTTTTTCACAAAATTTAAAGATACTAATTCAAATACCCTTTTATAAAATAATTATTAATGAGGTATTTGTAAATAATTAAATTTATGGGTTATTTCAGTTATATATATATATATATATATATATATATATATATATATAAGTGTTTAATATTTTCAACTATGAAATCATAAATTTATATCTTACTTAAATACAATACAATTAAATAATATTTTATTATAAAATACAAAAATAAAATCTTATTTACATATTTATTATTACTATTAATTGCATAACTAATAAACTATTTTTTTCTTTTTTTATGTGATATAAATCGGGGTGGGGTTAGTTTTTCTTTTCTTTTTATGTGTAAATTAAATTTTATTAAAGTTTGGGGACTAATAGGCAAATATAAATTTTTGTAAGGTTTTGTAAACCTTAGGGGAGGTCGATGTAATTAAAATTGATGAGGGCAAGAGGGTAATTTCACGCATTCCATCCACCTCCGTTAGTCTCCGTTAGGGTTTTGTAAGGTTTTGCAAACCTCAGGGGAGGTCCGAGTAATTAGTATTCTTAGAGGGGAATGAACGCGAGTTTCACCAAACCTCAGGGGAGGTCCATGTAATTAACCCAAAACATTAACTCTGTCAATACGACGACCAAGCTTCCACTCTGTTTTTCTGCTGCACAAGTTGCAGGCAGCCACAAATTATTCCCACATATCGCTGAATGAAGTTAACATATCACTCACTAGGTAAATTGTCCACATCACTAGCTAGCTAGAATATTAGAGCAAAGCCCTACAATGTAATATTAGAGCGTGGAAAACACAAATGATCAATATATGCAACAAACTTGAAGTATGAAGTAACTAACATTATTATTGAAAAATTGGACAAGACTAAAAAATAATTTAAATGAAATAATAGAATTGATTATCGACGAGTGTATTTAACTTTTCTCCGCCTCTTCTCGATCTTCCAGATTAATTAAGAGAAAAAAGACTTTCCGTGTAAGTCATACCTCCGAAATCAATAAAGCAACGAAAAGGAACATGGTGAGACTTTTTTAACACAATTCTTTCACCCTTCCTAACTATAATCACTCCATTTTCAGAAACAAACAATAGCATAGGGTGTTCAATAAGTCGTCTCGTACAACATGGAAACGATACGAACTTAACCCAAGATATTTCTTTCAACATCCAAATGTCCACATTACCATCCTCGTATTCGTAAGCTATCATAAGATATTGTTCCGAAGCTCCCATCACCTCATTTACACAACCACGTCGTTCGTAATCAAGAACGGGATATGGTAAAGTAGCACTAACCTCGGATGTTAAGTTTATAGCAAGGATACACGATTTCAAACCTTGACCGTCTTGTAATAACGCTCTCCAATAAATAGTTCCATTGAAAAACACTTCTTGAGAAGAAAATATAACTTGTAATATTCCACTACTGGTCAAGTCCATAATTCTCCATGAATTGGCTTTTAAACTATAAATTTCGATGTTATGTATGGATTTGACAACTTTGAAATCATGATTCAACGAGTCGTAACCAAAACCATAATCAATAAAGTAAATATATTCTTTGTTATGATGACTACTAGGTAGAACCTTAGATTTTCTTGTAGCGGGATTACACAACATAATGATATTTGCGTCTTTAATAGCTAAGCAAACCAACCCATTACAAGAACCCACAATACTTATTTGCGACTCATACTTGGGTTTTTCTATAGGAAGTTTTAACGGCATAACATTGTCCTTGGAAGCTAATCTTGTGGTGAACGTTGGATGAATTATGTAGGTAGAAAGCGAAAATTCAATATTGTTAGAACTCGATTTTAGAGAGACGAATGTACGACAAGTAAGAGATTGGCGATTGGATTTAACGAATTGCAGGTTGGAAATCAACGAAAGCCATAATTTCGAAACGCACCTAAATCTCAACAGGGATTTCACGGATAACTTCAACAATATTTCAGTGATAACATCTTCGGGGAGATAGATTTTTTGAGGGTGTGAGGATTTGACCCGAGGAGTAAATTCTCGATCCATATATCTGTAATTAATTTTAAATAATTAGCTTATGATCGAGTTTTCTTCTTGTATTGTTCAATTCTTTAAATACATCCCAAGAGTCCTAAATATGCTAGCTTCGATATATACAGATTCCGGATTATACAGTTCTTTTAAGGATTAATATTATTAAAGCTAAAAGAAAACTTTTTTTATTTGGTTGTCCTTTTAATTAAGAATTCGTTGCTATAAAGGAACGTGCTTCTTTAGGAAAACTTGAAAGGTTATACATTCATATTGTAATTAATGAGACTATATATACGGATTCTCTTAGTACCTTTGGTATACTTTTTACATCTAATTATGTTATATTTTATTCAGGCTTAAGAGTGACATCTACAATTATATATCCTATACTCAACTAGTAAATGAAATCCCCTCTAAAAAATAAAAATAGTAATTAGAAACAAATGTGCGACACTAATACCATCTAAAAGCACTTTTAGTACATCATTAGGAGAAATAATTAGACTTAGACTTTCCCTGTAAGTCGTTCGAAACGCACCTGAATCTCAACAAAGATTTCTTGAGTAAGTACCTCAACAATATTTCAGTGACAACTTCTTCTAGGTGATGAATCATTGTTTGAGGTTACGAAGATTTAGAACTTTTGGGATACGGAGAGAATTCTCGATCCATCGTGCGTAACACCTGTTAATGAGAATATATGAGTTTTATTGTTCAATACTTTAAATACATCCTAAGAAAACTTGTTATAGATGGATGGATTGGATACATATTACAGAGCTTGAATGTATTCAAAGATGATTGAATTTTTGGCACTTTACACCATCGAGTATTTTTCAGCAGAACTGACCACCAGAGTAAGAAAAACCTAGGGACAAAATAAGTAAATTTTTTCGAGTTTTTGGCATCTTTTTTAAGTTGTGATGAATATGTGTTGGACCACATGATCAAACTAATTAATATTGGATTTGACCACGCTCACGTGCCATTCCGTTGTCCGATCGACCAACTTGGCACCTTGCATATTAAGTGGACATAACCTAACCCATTACGAAAATTTATTTTTTCTATAAATATACAAGAATATTTCTTCCTTTCATTCTCTTATATAGTTATAAATTTGTCGAAATAATTTTGTATGCGTAAGTTTGATGTAGGTTTTTATTTGCTAATATAAAAACTATGATTATGTTGTATTTTGGGAGAATATCAAGTTTAAAACACGTACATGCATCAAGACGTACTCAAAACTATTGTTAGACTTCTTCATTTTTGTTGTACTGGCACATGTTATTGATTCTAAATAAATATTACTTAGAGATTTTTTGCTTTTCTTATATACAATCTAATTTCATTAAAGTTACTTCACAGTTCACATTAGATCATATTTGTTACCAGGGTCGACTTAGGTAGTTTATGCAGTTTCTTACCATCTCCAACAGTTCTCTTAAATTTCAGCCTCTTATCTTAAAATATAACTAATGAACAGTGTTATACAATTTCACTTTTTACTCAGCCCTCCAACAGCTAGTTTATATTTTAAGAGACTACTTTTTAACAACCATATCATTTCACTCAAATAACTACTTTATATTTTAACAAATAACTTTATTTATTATTTTATATAAATAATAATATATTTATAACACTAATTGATTTTTATTTCATAATAGAAAAAACAATTTTTTTTAAAAAAAAAATTAATTTTTAGTATTGACATTTAGCGATGCCCCAAAAATTATAATCAAAATATTATCACTAAATCATCGTGACTCGTTAATTATCGCTAAAGAGATTCCACTATTTGTCAATAGTGACAAATTTTTTATAATGATATTCAAATTATAAAATTTGAATTTTAAAATTTTTATTCAAATTTGTATGCATTTGAATTTAATTAATATGTATTTGAATGTACAAGCAATATGGATTTAGTTAGTACAAACTATGAATTTAAATTTATTATTAATTTAATTAGCAATGCCTTCAATTCATTGTTTTGCATAAAAGTACAAAAGTTTTTTGTACTTTCCTATAAACAATTGCATATAGCAATTCTAATTTGGCCATGGGTATTTGACAAGCCAAACTTATAAAATTTAGCAACTCTTAAATTATAAAAGTGCTCTTGGAGAGAATTTTTTTCAAAATTTTAGCAAAACTCTTAAATTTTAACTTTTACAATAGCTCTTGGAGATGGCTTAGAGTCCCAAGATTTTGTGGCCCCCCAACCTATAATTCCCAATTTCCCATAATCCATGTGACCATGTATTGATCCATACAAAAATAATTCATAAGACTTACTTCAACGGTAAGGGTGGGGTTCGAATCCCATTTGGATCTTGGATGGAAGCATTTTCATGAATATGTGTAAGGGTCAATTGTGGTGAAGACCCCTTTATGTGCAGAGTGTACAACAGTATGGTGAATCCCGAGACTTAATGGAGGCACAAGAGTTCTGAAGGTCCATGATTAGTCTAGTGTAATCATGAACACCTGGATAATAAAAAAAAATTGCAACACCAAATAACCAATGTACATTCATAATTATTAAATAAAAAAAAACTTTGAATTATTATAAGAGATATTTTAATGTCTATTTTCTTTTAATGACTATTTTCTATTCCTCGCAAATAAACCATATTATTACTATTATTCTCTGCTCTCGTTCTCTATATCGAATTTTGAATTTTCGATCTTTTAAGACAATTATTTTATTTCTCTAATCCTACGATCAAGAGATCAAACAAAATCCAAACTTCAATCTTGGATATTGTTCTCTTTCTTTCTGCAAAATGATCTATGTTTATATAGAAAATTTTAATTTTATATCTAGATATAATATAGAGAAGTTTTTCAAAGAAGATTATCTTGTTAATTTTGAGAAAAAAAATTGATGTGAGATTAGGCATCTCTATCTAGGGGTGGGCACGGGGCGGGATTGGGGTTAGAGATATAAGTAAACTAAATTTTGGGATTGACACTTTTCATCCCAAACCCGTCCCATAATAATTCGGGTACCCGAATTATTGCGGGTCGGGACGGGACGGGATTACGGGTCCCATATTACTTTTATTCATTAATTCTTCATCCATCTAACAAAATAATACAATATTACATAATTATATTTCGTCATTTTTCTTTTGCTAAATCGTATCACTTTTTAATTCATTAATACATAAAACATATCATCAAGTCATCATAACGATTATTTCTATATCCAAATATGAACAAAAAGTAAAATCATATAATGAGCTATTGATAAGACGTACAACTTACAAGGGATTATGAGAGATTGAGAGTTTTTAACTTTTTAGGATTGACTTAATATTAATTACTAAACTAATGTAAGATTTAAAAGGAATATTAGGGTAATATTAAAAAAGTTTATTTATTAGATAATGTTATACAAGTAAACTAGTAAAGTGTATAAATTATATAATTAATAATATTATATAGGCTGGTTCGGGTATTCGGGGTTGGAGAGACCAATCCCAAAGACGTCCCGTATTTTCGTAATAAAATACGGGTATTCAAGTTCGGGTACTCAAACCCAAAAAATACTCGTCCCGTTCGGGTATTTTAAAAACGGGACGGGTCGGTTACCCGAACCCAACGCCCACCCCTATCTCTATCTTTCTCTCCTGCTCAGTTTCAGTTTGTTATAATTAAAAAGCATATCCTCAACTCAATCATATCACTGAAACCTGGGAAATTTGGAAGAAAAACAAGAGAAATGTAGCCAATATCAACAATCAATCTAGGACAATATTTGAATTATTTCTGTGTAATTAGACAAAGAATAAGATACATTTTCAACTGTATGTAATTGTAATGTACCAAATGAATGCTAGATTGCAATTCCCCCAAATAATGAGGTATCATCTTAAGGGGGTGTATAAAAAGGAGTAGTAATTACTAATTATACTTGTCCCAACAATTTGGCTGTATTTACAAATGTGGCACTTTTATTAAATCCATCTTTCACAAGAATTCGAACAGCTTCCAGGCCATTTTGAAATGTAAAATCCAACTGGGAAAAACATAAAATAAATTCAATCACACCACCCTAAATCATCATTTTCAAAATTTATTCAAAAAAGTCGTGTACCTCTTGACGTTCTTCTCTGGTGAAAGGGCGGAGTACATAACTCGCGGGGTTCATTTTCCCTGGAGGCCTTCCAATGCCTGAACGGAATACAATCAATTACTAATTAAAAAAATAAGAATTGTACAATCTGTTGGAGACTCTTATTTAATCAAGCGTAATAAATACCTATTCGTAATCGAGGGAAATCTCCTTTTAAGCGACTTTTAATACTCCTCATCCTGCAAGAAAAATTGATTAAAGACAATGAAGAGAAAGGTCGTTTATAAAGGAAATCGAAATATAACTACAGGCAGTAAATATAAAGAAAAGTCATAGCATTAGTATATAATACACCGTGGTGAGATGTCATAAATTTCACGAATGATCTTTTTCATTCTATGCATGCCAGCAGACTATCGGTAATATGAATTTATTTAATTCTATCATTAGTAACAAAAATATATTCCTCAAGTGTTTTATCCATTAAAATTCTAGAACCAACATGATTAGTTTTTCCCCTATCAGAATAACAGAATTCGTCTGCAACACATCATTTACTCATCAAAGTATTCGCAAAATACTTATCAAAGTAATAACAAAATTTTGATTGTAAGCGAATGGAGTGGAGAAATCCAATCTTCAAAAACATTAAGTGAAGTAAATATACTATATATATGGTAACATTGTACAGCATAATTTTGCATGTCCTCTCTAAACATACTCAATATTCATCAAAAAAAATTGAACACGCCGAGAGGTCAATACATGCAGAATAAACAAATGACGACTTCAAAATATCTAAGATTTTCTGAATTAAGAATACTAAATGTGAAATTCAATTTTCAATTACGAACTATTAATTTTTTTTCTTAAGCAGCACCAGTATCAGATGGAAACAGTTTAGACATATAGTAAATACCCATTATGTCCTCCATGTCCACCTTTGGGTAATAGTCTTAACTTCGCGAAAGGCAGATCCATGTCATCAAACATCTGACAATGATTACAAATAAATTATTAACTTGTATTGGTTATAAAGTCACAACAAAGTTATGCGCGATAGTTTATACTTTACCACGAGAACTTGGTTCTCTGGGATCTTATAGTAAGAAACAATAGCACCAACCTGTGAACACGAATAAATAACTCAAACCGATCATCATTTAATATAAATTATCTTTCGGTAAATGTTATGTTGAGTTAAGTAAACTTACAGACTCACCGCTAGCATTCATGAAAGTCTGTGGTTTAGCAAGCATAACTGGAACATCCCCGATCAAACCTTACCACACAATAGAGAAACGCAAAAGAAAAGTCAGACATGTAAAACATTGTAAACCCTTACAATAACAAATAATTTTAGTTTCAAGAATTCTGCTTTTTTGCATGTAAACTTTTAAACTAAAATATGGTTAATGCAGAATATGATTACATATTTTTCTCCTAAATAACTTTTATAGTGAGAATTTATTGACGCATACTAATCCACGAGCATTATTAGAGCAATTTAGGTTCTATTAGTGCTGTAAATATTACAGGGCAGACAAGTAAACAGAAGAGTAATCATTTCAAATCACAGTTTGAAGTTAAGGATCAAATAGAAACAACCAAATATGCTGTACTATATATACATACTAAACTACCTTCATCCGAAACATAGATAAGAGGAATTTACTTGGAATTTAATTGGTCATGAATTCAAGGAAAGTGTGCAATCATAAAACAAGTGTAATTACATAGTTATAAATTGGATTATTTATAGTTAAAAGACAAGGGGGAAACAAGGAACCTTTTCCGAAAGCAGCTTTGAAGGAGACGCTATCAGTTTTAATCCCCTCGGCTTCACCAATAAAATCAAGCAGCTCAAATCCCACCTGTTAAAAAATATTTAAAAGAAAGAAAAATAGCAATTCATAAACTAATTCTAATAAATTAGATGCATATACACATAGCAAAGTGTGGGAGTTTACTGACATTGTGGCGAGTGCGACTGTAAAGCTTTCCGGGGTTTCCGAGGCCGACGAGGAGCCAGGGCTTTTTCTTCTCCGCCTCCGGCTCTGCGGCTGTGGAAATTGAAGACATTGGCTTGACGGTGGGGCTCTTATATAGGGCGGTTAGGGTTTTTTGGGGGAGGCGGAGATACCCAACTGCCGCCGCCGCCGCCGATGGATAGCGAGGGAGGAAGGCGCTGGCTGTATTGTACATAATTTAATTTAGATTATTGCATAAAATCATTTCAATTAAATACCGAGTCTTAGCACTTAGGAGAAAATATTTAGAAGGGCCTGTTTGTTTGGCTTTCCCAAAAAAAGTTCATATTTGGAATACGCCAAACAAACATGGTTTCTACTTTCTGAAATAAAATTTGCATCTCTCAATTTTCTCAAATTACTTTCTCAAAAGCCAAACAAATGTCAATTTTTTTATCTCTAAACAGCACATATACAAACTCTATTTTGATTTGATATAAGGTAACATATCCTACACAATTTATCTCATCTAACAAATATGATTTGACATAAAGTCTCACACATCTTACACTTACAATCTGACTCTTCCAAAAATAAGATACATCTACTTTATTTCTCAAACCACTCTCTCAAAACCCAACAAATAACATTACGCAAATCGAAATTATTTCACAAACCTCCACTACTCTCCCAAACACCAAACAAACATGCCCAAATTATGTTTTAATAATTTAATTAAAATTATTGTATTTTTAGTGCCACAGTTTATGCTTGCTGCCATTTCTAACCCATAATTTATTAGGTTGGTAATTTAGATCCCATAATTTCAGTTTTGCTAGCAAATTTGAGGATTTTTTATCGCACACTCGTTTTGGGAAATAGACACTTTACACCCTCGAAATATAAATTTAGCATTTTCACCCCCGAAATATGAACAATTTAGCACTTTGCACTCTATTTTATTTTCCTCAAAATACCTAGGAACAAAATAGGTAATTTATTTTTGGATCTTTGGCACTTTGCACCCCAAAAATATGAGAAATGGGTATTTTGCATTTCCGAAATAGAATTAGCACTTAGCTCAATCGAATTAAGAACAACTCATCGATTTGCACTCCGAAACATGATAAATGGACACTTTGAACCCCTTAAACACAAAATTAGCACTTAACACCTCAAATTAAGAAAAACACAAAATTAGTATTCATAATCGTATTTTTTGCAAATTTTAAGAAAAAAGAAAAATGAAATTATCTATTTTTCCTGTAGGTTTTTTTGACCCCGATGGTCAACATTGTCGAAAAAAATGAGAGGTGCTAGTTGTTGAATTTTTCGTAATTTGAGGTGTTAAGTGTTAGTTTTGTGTTAAGGGGGTTCAAAGTGTCCATTTTTCGTGTTTCGGTGGTGCAAGTTGCTGAGTTGTACTTAATTCGAGGGTGTCAAGTGCTAATTCTATTTTGGAGGTGCAAAATGCCAATTTCTCGTATTTCGGGGATGCGAAGTGTCAAAGGTTCAAAAATAAATTACCTATTTTATTCCTAGGTTTTTTGAGGAAAATAAATGAGGATGCAAAGTGCTAAATTGATCAAATTTTGGGATGCAAAGTGTTAAATTTATGTTTTAAGGGTGTAAAGTGCATATTTTAGGGGTATAAAGTGTAAAAAGCCCCAATTTTGATTCATATCCCAATTTCAAAATTAGCCCGAATATTATTAACTTTGAATATTCATGTTTGATTTAAAAAAAAAGGAAGGTATAGAGAAGAAGAGAAAAAATATTTTTCAACCGAAATAGAAATAAGTGTTAAACAGAAAACCTTAATTTTAAGAATTAGCACAAACTGGAACTAACCACATAAAATCCCTTCTTAAAATTAACGGTAAATCTTTTTTCTTTGTAATAATATACTATGAATGTCTAGGCTATAGTGGCTGATGTAATTTTTTATTTATTTATTTTGTTTTCATTATTGAAGAATGTTCAGTAATTTTGAAAGAATTAAGTGGGTTGGTTAGTAAAGAAGGCTTAATGTCTTGCAAAATAATAGATTGGTTTGTGTTGAAATTATTTTCTTTATTCCGTGAGTTAATATTGGTATATAGATTTGAGGCCCAAAAGTTTGGGCCCAAGCCGGCCCTGTCAAAAGACCTATATATATTTGGGGAAAAAAATTGTGCTTCATGAGATTAATCAATTTATTAGAAATTTTTTCCTGTATAGCTTTAGCTTTCATGGCAAAAGATTTTCCTCAAATATCCTCTTGCTAGACTAATTCCTTGAATATACTTTTTTCTAAAAATCACAGTTTAGACCCGCAATTTTACATAAAAATTATGCTTTATTTGAAAAAAAAAAAAACATAACATCGCAGTTTAGGACTGCAATTTTTTGACTAATTACCATAATTAATTACGGGTGGAAGAAACTAATAACGAAAAATAATCGCAGTTGTAACCCTCGATTTGTTAAAATATCGCAGTTCTTACATGCGATTCTTTTAAAAGAATCGCGGGTACAAACTGCAATTTTTAAGGCCCTAAATTTAAATGAATCGCAGCCTTATTTTTCAATTCCACTTCCCACACTTCTTCCCCACAATTCTCTTCACTTCTTCTCACTTCCAGTCTGCCGCGCCGCCGTCCTCTGTCTTTCTTCCGCCGTCAGTTAATCAGGTAATAGTTTTATGTTTGATTATCGATCATGCATATATGAATTATGTTACCCTTTTGTTGCATTAACATGTTTAATTACTTATATTTTTTGTTTACATGTCAGTTTTATTCATAAATCGCAGTTTAAACCCACGATTCTTTTAACAGAATCGCAGGTTCAAACTGTGATTTTTTAGTAAATCGCAGGTTAAACTCGCGATTCCTTTTCGTTATTAGTTTATGCCCCGTAATTAATTCTGATAATTAGTCAAAAATTATAGTTATAAACTGCGATTTTAAGTTTTTTTTTCTTTCAAATTTTAGGTAAAATCGCGGGTCTAAACTGCGATTTTTGAGAAAATGTATATTCAAGAAATTAGTTTGACAAGGAGGATATTTGAGGAAAAACTTTTTCCATGAAGGCTATATAGAAAAAAAATTTCAATTTATTAGAATTTAGAACACTCATTTGTAATTTTTGTTTTACTATTCCTATTATAAAAATGCGAAAGAAAAGTTAATAGAAATTAAATTAAACTACCCCTTTGTTTGTCTTTACATCATTGGATCCGAACATTTCGACTTGATGAGATATTAGGATCGAACCAATTTGATGCAGTTGTGAAAACCTGGTATATTTATTTTTACATGATATATTTCTAAAATCCACTTACGCAAAATAAATAAACGAGAATCCTATAATGACAACTATTTTAGTTCTGTCAAAAAGGGAAAATAATATCATAGTATCGCATCAAAAGCTTCCACTCCCCCTTTCTTCAAATTGAACTTTTTTGTCACAAGCTTTTTCTCCTCCAGTCTGAAGTTGAACGTTCTTAATCTCCTTTACCTTTGATATCAACCTTATTCTCATTCTACTAGACTAGATGGCAACAACCAAATGAAATACTTTTCCTCAGTCCCATTTATTTTGCTCATTTTGCTATAATACTCGGTAATCAAACTTTTCAATCTTTTAAGTAACTTAATTATCATATTAGATTATTCACATTTGCGGAGTATTAAATCTGTTTTATATAAATATATATAGTGTCATATGATATTATTAACTTATTAATGAAATTGTTTATTATAATATATATAAATTTAGTCAAGTTGACTGATTAACTGTACCAAGGAATAAAAGGACGAACGGATTCGAAGAGGGATTAACACTTCTCCGACATGTACCGCTTCGACTCAAATAAACAGAGAAGGCTGGATCGTAGGAAGCGAGTTATACGTCTATGAATCCTTTATGTGAGCTCAATCGGTCAACAAGTGCAACATACGTTATTGATCAAAAAGGAAACGTCATGTTACTCTCCGAATACCTACGACCAAGAATGATAAGCGTAAGACTACTTCTTTCTAGCTCCCAGGGCTTTTGCTTTTAAGCTACCCTTCTGCGGGCTCAAATTCTTCGGTAGGAGAAGGGGTGTTTGATCCGAAGAATTGCCAAGTCAAGTAGTTGGCCAAAAGGGGGACAAGATTCACCGATTAGGTGGCAGCAAGGTTTGATACCACCTAAATAACTGCGGCCAGAGAGTAAAATAGGTCATCACATTTTGAGATCAAGATCTCAAGATAAAAATTGATCTCGTTTCTCGAACAAAGTGGGCGTGGAATTGGTAGGATCGGAGTGAGTACGTATAGGGTTGAAAGTTTTGCTTTTTAAGAGTTATTCTTATAGTTGTATTTAAGCCTCTTATATTTGAGTTCAAGTTATACATAAGATTTATACACGTAATATCGTTCAAGCTCAATAATAATATAAATCTAACTTATGCATATACACACATACACGAGTGCACATAGTCCAAGTTGTAAATAAAATGGAAAGTTCCCATGCAAGAATCCAAACAAAAAAATAAAAGATGATGGTAAGCCAATCGGAAATTTTAGTAATACAGAATCCGTGAGGCAAGTTTTCGTTTGAGTCTTATCTCAGGGAATATCCGTAATTTATCCTTTATAATATTGACAACAATTTCATATTTTTTTAACAATTATTTATCTCATTTTCTAGAACTAGCTAGTTTACGTATATATTTGTTATAAACTTGCAAGTATCTCGCTAGAATAATTACCTTGTTATAAAAGTTGTTAATAATATTATATTACAAATTGGGAAAAAAAAATCAATTTTTGCTCACTATTTAGATCGGGATCGAATTGTAAAATTATGAAATATTATATAATATGTCAATTTAATCTCCCACTGGACTTTAAGTCTTGGCTCCGGCTTTAATTAGTAGTAGCACAACCACAACGATGGTGAAATAAAATATAGTGTACAAATAAAGTTAGAAAAGAATAATTCTAGACTAGTATCAAATCAAATAAACTAATTTTTCAACAAGTTGGTCATTGACTCTGCATTAATAATATCAACTTACATATATGCCAGTAGCCAATTAAAAGAGAAATTGATCTCTCTCTCTCTATATATATATGTGCCATCGCCAGCTTGCCATGATAAGCACGGAATGTCAACTTATGCCACGGTCAAAGCTAGCCACTCCCAAATCACGTTCGCATTATCTCACAATTAATCTTCTTCCATCCAACGTTACTAAAACAAAGTCAATCCTTTTAATTTGTTTTATTATAGATTAAATGATTTATCATTTATTTATGCACAATTGTTAAATAATACTTCTAATTGTCTTAAGAATTTCTTTGACTTGTGCAAACCCACCTAATACAAGAACACTTCTAGTCTGTCATGTTAGATATTGTAATAAATGTAAAACATACGTACACATACTTCTACTTCTACATAAGAGCTGCACTAATAAGAACTAAAGCACAACCTAGCGAATTAGAAATCGGTCGAGGTGAATAACGATAAGTAATCTAGCTATGGGACGCCTAGATGCGAATACAACGCAATACCACCAAGGCCATCAAGAGCTCCCGGAAATCATTAACGATGCCCCGCCTCCCCCGCCCTTTCACGAAGAAAATCACGTGCCACCTTCTGAATATCAAGAGCCGGTCAAACCAAAGAAAAATGTCGATCATGAGCCACGATCCCCTTTGTCGAGCGAAGCCCAACATTTTCCTCCTCCTCCACCAAATCAGCCTCACTCATTTCCTCCTCCTCATCAAGGCCATGAAAATGTGACTCAAGCTTTTCCTCCTCATTACGAGGAAACCACCCCGCAATCATTTCCTCATGGTCAACCCAATATGCAGTTCCAACAACAGCAAGCTTTTCCTCATCAATTTAATGCTGGAGGGGTGCATATGGGACATCCCATGGGGGTAAATATGGCACCGTCGCCTTCGCCGTTTACTCCAAATAGTGTTCATGTGCAAAATCAGCTTCCTGATCAGGCTTGGAAGTCTGATCTCTTTGATTGCATGAAAGATCCACAAAATGGTAATTATTCTTATTCATTAATTAATGTTTGAACAGTATATGTATAGTATGTTCATGCCTCTTTTTAAATTTAATGTGATCATTGTTTGAATTAGGAGCATCAAAGCTTGATCTAGTTTATTATAAAACAACTGTTTCCATTTTATGACCTTTTGTAAAGTGAAGGAGAACAGTCCACTTTAAAGTTTTTCTTCCTCATGAACCAAGATTCAAATATTTTGTACACAAAGTATGATCTCAAGTACAATGCGAAAACGCTCTTTATTTACCTAATTGGTAAGAAGCCTCTGTGTTATTTTCATTAGCATATCAAAAAGTCACTTTGTTAACAAGTTAAAAACATTTACCCCACTCAACCCGCGGCATTGCCTGTGAACCCATGATGGCGGTCTGGCTTGCTATAAAACCTAATGTATAGGGACTTATAACACAACATTCATACTAACGAAAAAACTCAATCACTTTATACTAATTATTTTGCTGCAAATTTAAAATTTATTGAGATTAGATGTCCCACATGGATTGACAATCATGACCAAGTTTACTTTACAAAGTCTTAGCTACTAGCTTTTGAAAAGAGTTAGGTCCAAACTGCTTAACTTAGCTCAATTTATATGAAATCTAAAACTATTGAAAAATGCTTGTCTATATTAATTGCCTTACATGACTTTATACTCTATTGAAGCTCTAATGATCAGTTATATATATATATCTGTCAATCTTATTCAGCGATCATTACCATGTTCTTCCCGTGCGTTACATTCGGCCAGATTGCAGAAGTAGTGGACTCCGGCAATAGTTGTAAGTTGTTGCAATATGATTTGAAATTAATTGATTTGATGCTATGTACCTTATAATAATTAAGCTTGAAATTTAAAAACGATGACGTATATATATACATGCAGCTTGTGCTACGAATGGAATAATGTATTGGGCGATTGCGTTCTGCATAGGGATGCCTTGCATTTTGTCGTGCACATATCGAACAAAGTTGAGGAGTAGGTTTAGTGTGATTGAATCTCCTGCACCAGATTGGCTTGTTCACTGCCTTTGTGAACCATGTGCTCTGTGTCAAGAATATAGAGAGCTCAAGGACAGGAACCTCGACCCTTCGATTGGTAACTGTTTTTTTTAAATTAAATACTCCCTCCGTCCCTAAATTGCTAAATATTTTGATGAATTAGAAACCAAAACAATAGTGAGGGTTCAATCCCGTGGAACTAATTTATAACCCATGCAATTTCTGAATGATATTATAAAAAATCCTCTATTAAATTTTGACGATGGATCCACCTTACAAGTGTATGTATGGGCCCGTATAAATTTTAAATTTATTAAACAATATATATGCATGACATCAAAATATGAAATGCACCAGATGTGATTGAAGATCCACCCCGATTTAAGCATTTATTGCTTGAAATTCCAAAAGTAGTGATTAATAATTTATATTCTTATCTAGAGTTAATATTTCCTAATCGGCAGACAAAAGAATTTTCCAGTAAATTATCGTACATTATTCTAGAGTTTTCTTTCTAAAAGTAATTTTTTTTTTTTTTTTTTTTGATAACAAAAAAGTAATCGGAATTTGAACATTTTGTATGTAAAGTAATTGAGAACGTACACTTATATATACATTATAATTGGAGAGATTATTTAGATTTGAGAGTACGTACACAACACATGTATATTCTGCAATCAAATAAAAGTTGCTCTAAGATATAATATTTTGGGTTGATTATGATTTGTAGGGTGGGTGGGAAACGTAGCGAGGCAGCAACAGATGACGCAGTTTGCAACGGCACCTCCAATGCAGCAAAGGATGATGTGATGTGATGTGATGAGCTCCCTAGAGTTGCATAATTACATTACAATATAATTATCAAAAAAAAAAATTACATTACAATATTGCCAAGTTTAAATTATTATATGTGTTTTATTGTGCGTTCTTAAAATTTCCATATGATTTCCTTTGTTTATTTTCTCAAATTAATTAAGTTGCAATTATATATGTAGTCGACGCTAAAATAAAATAGATAGCTAGCTTGTCATTGTTTTTGCATTTTTGGTATTGGTTATGTAAGTGTAAAATAATTCATAGTATTGAAAAATAAATCACTTGCAATATTTGGACATGTTTGATCACACCAAGTTCGAATTTTATCTTATATAGATCCTGTCACACTTACATGTATCAAATTAACTACGATATATATATATATATATATATATATATATATATATATATATATATATATATATCAATTAGGAGAACAGTAAAACCATAATATTACTTTCTAGACAAATTATTTCTTCTTTCCATTCCATACCTTCTTGTTTTGTAGAGAGTTTTAGATAAAAGTGAACAAATTTAAATTTATATATATATTCATACTTTTGTCCTAGAATTAAAGTAGTTGTTGTAAACTTGTAATGTAGTAGTATCACATTATTACCCAAGGTGGTCGGATAAAAGTGAGAATTTTATTGGTTTGCCTTACACTAAAACAAGAAACCACATATTATATATATTCCCTTTTAATTTCTTCTTTTGGCTTGGTGAGTTTGAGCTAATATTATGTTGGCCAAATGTTTAAACGGATCTGCATAAATTCATGTGAATACATATTTGGCACAAACAAAGTACTACTTTTTTTAGGGACAATTGCAAAGATTTCATTAATTACGAAAAACTTCCGAATTACAATGTTTTGAATAACAATAGGTAAAACAATTTAAGAAATTAAAATCAGAAACTACTAGTTTAGCTAAATGGTGGCCAACCACATTACTTACACGGACAACACGATCAAGAAGCTCGAAAAGATTTTAACTTAAAAGAAAGACGTTTGGTATCATCAAAGATGTGGCCAAGTGAACCACAATACATGAATGGGCTCGAAATTCCTCCCGGCATTAATATTTTCTATAAAGCTTACACTAGATTAAAATTTAGCCACTTGCCTCTTTTCTATATTACACATTAAATGATTCTAATCTCCTTGTTAAATTTACCTCTATCTACAACATTATTAGGCAAATATTCTTTAAGTATGCTACAAAACATTAATATCTTTTATCCAAGCCTATTCAAATGATACATTTAAATTTGTTTCTCCTCAATCAAATTACACACCAAATAGAAGAAGAAGAAGAAGAAAGAAAGGAAAAATGAAAACAAGAATTTGTTTCTCATTCTATTACATTTTTATTTTGTGTGCAATTACGAATGCAGTGCAAACAACATGGAAGCTACGAAAGACATTTGTTTGGTATGCTTCGTATGGATCAAATATGAATAGGCAAAGATTCTATTGTTATATACAAGGGGGGCAGGTAAGTCTTTTTAACTTCAATTCCACGTTCACCTCATACAATTGTATATAATTTCAATTGGTCAATTTCAAACATTAATTGATGGATCTCTAATAAACCTGTTTTTTTTTTTAAATTTATATATAGGTTGAAGGCATGACTAGGCCTGGAAAAGGTAGTAGGGATAAAACTCTACCAAAAGACACAAAATGGATGACCGTTCCTCACCGCATGTTCTTTGGTTATAATCAATCAACTACATGGGGACCTGGAGGTGTTGCTTTCCTTGATTTACAAAGAAATAACAAGGAAAAAACTTATGTGCGCATATACAGAATCACGTATGTAAAAATGAAGAAGGAAAAACATTTTTGATACCAAACTTTAGTTAAAAAAACATATTTCGTATCAAAAATTTTCAAAAAATACATTTCATACCATAATTCACACAATCTTGACACATTTAGTTTTGCCGTCAATTTTTTACAGTGTTTTCATAACCGGATCGGACATTGAACCAGTAAGCTTACTGGTTACTAGTTCTATCGATTTAATCGGGTTAATCACTCGCTAACACATAAAACCATAAATAAAATCAACTGAGAAATTAAAGTAAAAAAAACTGCTAGTTTAGCAAATGAAATGGTGGGCAGCTATGCATATTATTTTCACGGACAACATGAGAAGCTCCAAATGATTCCGACTTAGAGGAAAGACGTTTGTGGCCAAGTGAGCCATGAGACATTAATATTTTTTATAAAGCTCACACTCGCGCACATTAAAATTTAGCCACTTGCCTCTTTTCAATATTAGATATAAGCTCACACTCGCGCAGCAGCAGCAGCAGCCCACTTGCCTCTTTTCAATATTAGATATAAAGCTCACACTCGCGCAGCAGCAGCAGGAGGGGGAGGGGGAGGGGGAGGGGGAGGCGGAGGAGGAGGGGGAGGGGGAGGGGGAGGAGGGGGAGGAGGCGGAGGCGGAGGGGGAGGGGGAGGAGGAGGAGGCGGAGGCGGAGGGGGAGGGGGAGGAGGAGGAGGAGGCGGAGGCGGAGGGGGAGGAGGCGGAGGGGGAGGGGGAGGGGGAGGAGGCGGAGGGGGAGGAGGAGGAGGAGGAGGAGGCGGAGGGGGAGGGGGAGGGGGAGGAGGCGGAGGGGGAGGAGGAGGAGAAGCGTATGTTTGCTGAGAAGAAATCAGAAGACGGCGGTGGTAGTGTCGGATCGGCGGTGAGAAGAAGAGAAAAAGAGGAGAGGGGGCGTATGTTTGCTGAGAAGACATCAGAAGACGGCGGTGGTGGTGCCGGATCAGCGGTGAGAAGAAGAGAAAAAGAGGAGGGAGGGCGTATGTTTGCTGAGAAGACATCAGAAGACGGCGGTGGTGGTGCCGGATCAGCGGTGAGAAGAAGAGAAAAAGAGGAGAGAGGGCGTATGTTTGCTGAGAAGACATCAGAAGACGGCGGTGGTGGTGCCGGATCGGCGGTGAGAAGAAGAGAAAAAGAGGAGGGAGGGCGTATGTTTGCCGAAAAGACATCAGAAGACGGCGAGAAGACATCAGAAGACGGCGGTGGTGGTGAGAAGAAGAGAAAAACTAGGGATCAAATATGCTTTTCTAGTAGTCTAGAACAGTTCAATGATGTTTTACAACAAGAAAATGATAGAGATATTTACTGATTTGAAAACTATTCTGATGTTGTGTAAAAATGTTCAGGGGTATCTTCGAGAAGACCTCCTCCTATCTTGATCGTTTTCCCCTCTCGTTCTGACGTCACGGGACGAACATTGAGGAAACTATTCAACTAGTCTTCACACTTCTGACCACTTGTCTTCCAAATGAAAATGAGGGTAGTATTTATAGGTGAAAGTGAGGAGGTGAAGAGTCACATATTAAATGGGGGAGATGAGAAGTCCACCATCAATTAGGTGGATAGGAAAAGTCTCCCACTAAGCCCAAAATTAACTAGGGGTAGGATGGTCATTTTAATGAACGTCATAAATGTAATTCTTGTTTAAGTATTTTAATAATCAGGAATTTGATAATTACTAAAATACCCTTATGATTTATATATCCACATCATAAGCCCCCCAATTCCATATGTAAATATCAAAGAATATTTACTTGTGGAATTTAAGTAATAATAATACTTAATAGAACATCATTTCGTGTAAAAATGATCTGACTTTAGTATAGGATAATTATTTTTCTTCTCAAGAGCGAATCATTTCATGAGTTAACTTTTCAAATAGATTCTTCAGCTTATAGTTTTCAAAACCTCAACATGATATTTTCCTTTAGAAGTTGTTGGGCCGAGACATTCTTGTCTTGACAGTAGTTTGGCTGAAGCATTCTTGCCTCGATAGGAGTTCTGCCGAGGCGTTAGTTCTGCCGAGGCACTCTTGCCTTGGCAGAAGTTCTGCCGAGGCATTTTTGTTTTGGCAGGAGTTCTGCGGAAGGATTCTTGCCTCGGCAAGAGTTCTGCCGAGGCATTTTTGTCTCTACAGGAGTTCTGCCGAGGCGTTCTTACCTCGGCAGGAGTTCTGCTGAGGAGTTTTTGTCTGGGCAGAAGTTCTGTCGAAGCGTTCTTGCCTCGACAGTAGATCGACCGAGGCTTTCTTGCCTAGGCTCGACAAAATATTTCTCGAATAAGTACTTGGATTTCGGGAATGGGTTTTTCTATATGTACCTTGGTTTTTATTTTTGTTTTGATTATTTTCTTTGATGTATGGTTAGTAACTTGTGATTGATCTCAGTTGCTTTTGGACTTGTAATATTTCACCTTCATATGTGTATATCATTGCATTTCCATTAGAGTTGTTTGTACAACATCTTGTCATTGTAGAAGAATTATTATGCCTTCAAAATGAAAGAGTTTTTGTTTGTTCCTTTTAAGAGGTGTTACACTTTTGGAGAGTTTCTTTTTGACCCCTTTTAGAGGTGTAACACTTTTGGAGGGTTTCTTTTTGTCTTCGCTATGAAAGCATTTTTGTTTGACCTCTTTTAGAGGTGTGATGCTCCTTTGAAGAGTTGTTTATTCCACCTTCGGTATGAAGGTGTTTCTTCATTCTGACCCCTTTTAGAGGTGTAATTCTCTTTTATCGAGACTTCTTTAATATGTCCCCTTCTAGAGGTGTAATGCTCTTTATTGAGACTTCTTTAATCTGACCCTTATAGAGGTGTAATGCTCTGTATTGAGACTTTTTTAATCTGACCCCTTTTAGAGGTGTGATGCCCTTTTATTGGGACCTTCTTAATCTGACCCCTTTTTAGAGATGTGATGCCCTTTTATTGGGACTTTTTTAATCTGACCCCTTTTAGAGGTGTAATGCCCTTTTATTGGGACTTTTTTAATCTGACCCCTTTTTAGAGGCGTAATGCCCTTTTATTGGGACTTTTTTAATCTGACCCCTTTTAGAGGTGTAATGCCCTTTTATTGGGACTTTTTTAATCTGACCCCTTTTTAGAGGTGTAATGCCCTTTTATTGGGACTTTTTTTAATCTGACCCCTTTTTAGAGGTGTAGTTCTTCTCTTTTGATATATCAAATATTGAAAATCTGACTCTTTTTTATTTTTCTTCAAAGGGGCAGACAAAATCAGGTACATTCTTATGTGGAAAAATAGGATCCGCCAGCAGATCTCATTAAACTTTCATTGATCGGTACATGGTAATGACAACTTTTATAGTTAAATCTTAGCGATTATGTAGCATAATAATTTTCTTTTCACTGCCTCCACCTGTAGATCCTCTGATTTTCTTTTCTTGACCTTCTCTTTTTGATAATTGTATTTTCACTTATTAATTGATTCACAATAGGATTTGATTGAGATCTACCAAAATTCTCTAGGATATTGGTATGATGTTCTTGAGATATTATATGATCCAACATCACTTCTTCCACTTTGTTCGTTGTGGAAAATTTCATCTTCATATAGTATGTGGAGATAGAGCCTTGAAAAGGTTTAAAACTGGGTCTTCACAATATCATGTTATAAGCGGAGGGTGCCTTAACCACCAAGAATTTCACAATTCTTGTAGCCTTTCTCGGACAGTTTTCCCAATGAGATGGACAACACAACTTCTCCTAATGCTCCTAGTGTTTATCCTGTGAATCCTGATAGTGCATTGTTAACTTTGTTGAATTCGGCAGTGTCAATATTCAGCTGCTTGAATGCATTGTAAAAGATTATATCTACTGAGCTTCCGGTATCAATCAATATTTCCTTCACATAATAATTTGCAAGAATAGCAGAGATCACGAGGGCGTCATTCAGGGTAGGTAATTGCCCCTTTGTTGAATCTTTATCATTAAATGTGATAGAATCGATGTTCTTCTCAGCTTGTTGAATCTGCTGCTCCGCTTATAGTGAGAGTTCTGGAAATGGTTTTCCTGAACTCAACAAAGCTTTTCTAGCACTTGCTGAATCTCCTTCAGCTGTTCCTCTATATATCACGTTGATAATGCCTGCTCCGAGCAAACTGTCATCATGTCTTCCTTGCACCGAACCACTCTTGATGAACTTCTTTGGTCTTGCTAAGAGTGTTCAAGAGTCGTTGGGGGTTTTCCTGCCAAAGACCCCTTCAGGCATTCATCTAGCAGTGTTTGCTGGAGTATACTTGTGAGGAGCTCTGGATCTACTTGAGGTACTTCCAGAACTGCATTAGTAAAGTGTTGTATATATTCTCTTAGTGGTTCTTCTGCTCTTTGCGTCACGATGAACAAATGCATTGTGGTTTTTTGTGTCTTCATGTTCATGGAGAATTGATGAAGGGAGCGTTTACTCATTTGCTCAAAGTTAGTAATTGCGCCCGTGAGTAACTGGTTAAACCATGTGAGGGCAATCTTCGCTAAAGTTGTGCGAAAATTTTTGTAGGTGGCTGCATCACTCATTGCATATATGTCTGTCTTGGCCTCAAATTTATCTGGATGCTCCTGGGATCTCCCATTCCATCGCACTTTGTGAAGCTTGGGACCCTGAACCCTTGTGGTAAGGTTTCTGAAAGCACTGTTGGTGCAAATTGACTTCTTTTCGTTAGGATTATGGTTGCATATGGTTCTCCTACTTCTCTTGCTGGATCCTTACTATTAACTTTTTCATCATCTCAAGGTTGCCCTGGACTTTGTTTTTCCCTCGGTCTTTGTTCTTCTCTCGCTGCTGCTCATGATGCCCAGTGAGGGAACATGGGTGAAGCATGCACTTGTTGCTGCTCAACCACATATTTTGTGACTGCTCGTGCGGCTATCGTTGCTGACCTTACATCCATCATCTCTTGAGTCCTTTGAATTGTGGGTGCTATGGATGGCGCCTCAGGTGTTGCTTCAAAGTTTGGTGCTTGCGCATCAGACACCTCTTCACTTTTTGACGCATCAGGCGATGTTTTATTTTTCTGCGCCTCAGGCGCTGCTTCAATTTTTGGCATCAGACCCTACTTCAATTTTTGTCACACGAGACACTGCTTCAATTTTTTATGCCTCAGGCGCTGCTTCAGCTTTTGGCGAATCATGCGCTACTTTTTTTTTTTTTCGGCACCTCAGGCACTGCTTCTTTTTTTGGCGTATTAGACACTGCTTAATTTTTCGGCACCTCAGGCGCTGCTTCAGTTTTTGACACAACAGACGCTGCTTAATTTTTCGGCTCCTCAGGCGCTGTTTCAGCTTTTGAAACATCAGGGGCTGATTTAATTTTTGACGCCTCAAGAGCTGCTTCAGTTTTTAGCGCATCAAGCACTGCTTCAATTTTTGACGCTTCAGGATCAGGCATCTGAGTTTTTGCGCCTCCTTCTACAGTCGAATTGCCTGATGCGCCTCCTCCAGTTGGATTGCCTTGTGCACCTTCTCCAGCTGGATTGACTTTTGTGCCTCCTCCAGTTGGATTGCTCATTGTGCCTTCTCTAGCTATATTTATGTTTGTGCTTCCTCTAGTTGGATTACTCATTGCACCTTCTCTAAATTTGACTTCACCTCCCCTCCTGAAAGAACAACCTTTGTTCTTCTCTGGTTGCTGCTCCTGATTCCCTGTGATGGAATACGGGTGAAATGCGCGTCCGTCGTTGCTCAGCCACACTATGCGACTGATCGTGCGACAACTGTTGTTGCCATTGCATCGAGCCTCTCCTGAGTCATTTGAATTGCAGGTGCCGCATCAGGGGCTGGATCTGGTGCGCCTCCACCACGTCTTCACCTCCTTCAAGTGGTCCCTCGGGTTTTTCCATCCATCGGTTTTCCTCATTCTCGTCCGCCATCTCAACGTGCCTATCAGAAATTTCCCACAGACGGCGCCAATTATGATGTTGTGTAAAAATGTTCAGGGGTATCTTCGAGAAGACCTCCTCCTATCTTGATCGTTTTCCCCTCTCGTTCTGACGTCACGGGACGAACATTGAGGAAACTATTCAACTAGTCTTCACACTTCTGACCACTTGTCTTCCAAATGAAAATGAGGGTAGTATTTATAGGTGAAAGTGAGGAGGTGAAGAGTCACATATTAAATGGGGGAGATGAGAAGTCCACCATCAATTAGGTGGATAGGAAAAGTCTCCCACTAAGCCCAAAATTAACTAGGGGTAGGATGGTCATTTTAATGAACGTCATAAATGTAATTCTTGTTTAAGTATTTTAATAATCAGGAATTTGATAATTACTAAAATACCCTTATGATTTATATATCCACATCATATTCAAATCAGAAATAAGAAGTCCAAATTTGTTGACATTTACGTAAGGGAATCAATGCACAACATTATCAAATAATGTTGTTTCCCATTTTATGTTAATTATATATTATTATACACTATAGTTCCCATTTTATGTTAACTTATTATATATAAGGCCATCTCCTAGAAGGAGAAAGTGGATTTTGGGAGTTTTTGAATTTAGGGGATAAATTTATCAATTAAAATGTATAAAGGGGAAGAAATGCAAAAACCCCTTGAGTTGAGGCACTCACCGCTTGAAGCGGCGAGGCAAGCCCCTCACCGCTCGCGATCGTTCACTCGCTGGGCTATTTGAAATAAATAATCATTTGAAATAAATAAGTTATTTGTTTTTTAAATTTCATATATTCTATTAGATATATCAGAAAATTCCATGATTAATTATTAAAATAAGACATTTGTATATGTAAAGATGTGTACGAAGGTTAAAGTCATAAATTCTAGACTAAATAGGTCCTAGTTAGTTAAAATTATAGGAGTAATATTTAATTAATTACTACTATTACGGTCAACCAAAAATTAAAATTCAATGATTTCAAACGGGATCACTGATGCTGAGAAATTAAAGGTGAAGGTACTTTGTGCGATTTGATTACCGTAGGACTGGACCAATCGTGATTGAAATCTTATACTCACTCCGGTTCGATTAATTGGCATATTGTTACTTTTCACGTAGATTAATTACTTTTACATGGTAAAATATCGAAAATACCCTTCCTCATTTTTTATTAGTGAATCTTGAGCTTCCCAACCTAGATGTAAGAGAAGAGCAAAATTAAAAGGAGTTACATTGAAAACCTAAATATGCTAATTAATATAAAACATAAAAATTGGACAAATGTGCCAATTAATATAAAACATAAAAATTGGACAAATGTGCCAATTAATATGATATTTAACATTCCAATACAGTCACATATGATGAACAAAGAATCAAAAAATATACTAACTAGAGAGCAAGAAGAAACTTCTTAGATAAATCCTATCACATGCACAATTGAACAAAGAACCACACTTTTTTCTCACTAGCTTTTCCCAATGGAATCCACAAAAACTAGTTTAAAGTCAACACTCGTTGAAGAAAAAGAGGCAAACTTGTCAAAATTCCGGAAAAGAAACAAGGCACTAATCCTCATTTTATTTTCCTTAATCATCTCAGTAGCACTAATCACAGGTGCATTAATCCTATTTCTCCTGCACCAGAACAACCAAAACACTCTAGAATCCGACCCGTACCCTCTCCATGTCATCAATCCAGCAGTCTTCGCATTTTGTTCCGTCTCAAACAACACCTTCTCTTGTTTACAATCCCTTAACTTCAAAATCAAAACCAAATCAATAATACACCCAGATCAGATTTTCTCTCTCTATCTTACAACTGCCGTTAAAAAACTCGAAAATGTTCTCTCAAATAATTACAGTAAAATAAATAACTGCACGAGTTCATTCCGGAACGCCGTTGAAAAACTCAATCCCCTAACAAAAATAATGCAGGAGAGCCCAGATCTGTTAACTCATAGCTATGAAATGAAAATGGAGATAAGGAATGGGATTTTGGGCGCAGAAGAAGATTTGGGCGACTGCGTTGTTGATTTGGGCAAGATAAAGGAATCGACGGCTGTAGTTGAGTTGAGAGAGAAGGTAAATGAAGTGAAGATTTATGTTGGAGGATGTGGAGATTACGTGATGAATTATGATGAGGTTTTGTCAAGGTTTGGAGAAGGCAATGCAGCTGTTAATTATACTGGTTTGAGAATGGAGAATTTGTTTGAATTAAGTTTGTTTGGATCTCAGTATTTGCTTTTGTTTTTCCTATTTTGTTCATTGTATCGATTACAGAGATGTTAATTTTTCGTCTATATTTTAGAATTTGCGTCTAAATGCGAAAATACCTTTGTGATTGGCCTAGTTCTTTAAGGGCCGTTTGGTAGGACCTAATAGGGGGTATTAAGTCATATTATATGAATTAATATGGCTTAATACAACGTTTGGTGGTATTGCTCTAATATCGGGTCAAATGAATTGAATCCTTACGACCCTGTATTAAGACTAGATTATAATCCACCCAAGCATGGGTGGATTAGTTAATCCGGGTGAATATGGATTAGGTAAAATGTCACTAATAACCTCAAATTTACATATTTTCTTTTTTACATATCATAAATTCTTCTCAAATCTTTGAAAATATATAAATATATATCTAAACTCATAACTCTACAAAACATATTACGGTAGATTGTTTTAATATAATATGACTCAATCAAATCTAACAAACATATTTTTAATATGGCCTTCAATCCGACTCCAATCTAATCCACCTTAATCCCATACACCTTACCAAACGGCCCCTAAGTGAATAAGGTTATTATTAATTTTCAAATATAATAGGGAGATTATTGATTTTTTTTTAAATTTACAAGGTTGTTTTCGTATTTTTTAGGGGAAACTAGGGGTGAACGCGGTTAGGTTTGTGCGGGTTTACATGAAAAAATTAACCCGACCCAACACGTGCGGGTTGCCAATTTTTTAAACCGCAACCGCATTGTTATTTTCATAAACCGACCGGTTTGGGTGGAATGGGTGCGGCCGGGTGGCGGTCGAGTTGGCGGGTTGAACGGAAACAATGTCATAAAATCTTGACATCTAAATATAATACTTAGGCATATAATTTTAAGTTCTTCAAACAACAACTAAAATGTGTCAAATATGTTCACTTACATTTGAAATTAAATTCAAGAAGCAAAAAATACAAAACTAGAATATAGTCAACGTTTTGTTACTAATTAAATCAACAATCTCCACCAAAAATAATATTACAAGTCCCCACAAAAAAATGCATTACAAATCATCACTCATACATTACAAACAATAACATTTAGTGAAGTTTCTTCTCGATTTTTCCAACAACAAATTCTTTAGGAAAATATATACTAACATATATGTACCATTAACATTAATATAAACAAAAAACTTGAAGAAAATTTGTTTATTTGTTCTTATTCATTTGTTAATAAATGTAATTTATTTCACACTTTTATTAAACAATGAATAAAAATTACATCAAGGATGATTAAGTGCGGGTTGCGGGTGGGTCAATTTTTTAACCATCAAACCCATCACCCGACCCATAACATGCGGGTTTACAAATTACCAACCCGTACTTGATTATTTTAAAAATAAAACCGACGAGTTGCGGACGATTTGGAGCAGGTCGGGTGGGTGGATCTGGTGGGACGGATTTATGAACACCCCTAGGGAAACCAAAAAAAAAATGACAATCATTATTCTAAAAAGGAATAATGACAGTGGAATATGAAAAGAAACAATAATAATTGTAAGAAATTTAATAATGACTTCAATTGGATATTCAAGACTGAAAGAATCCATTGACGTGAACTCCTATATACATTCATTAATTTATTCGCAACTATTACACATTCAACACAACACCCACCACCACCAGCAATGGATTCTTCAAACACCAGCAAAGAGTATTAGAGACATTTTACCATCCATCCTGCACCGATGGATTATAGGGGTTGGATGATAAACACACATGCATAAAAGGACAAATACATACTTGTCGCTCATCCAGCACCTCAATGGTTTGACTCCGTTAGGGTAGACACAAAGATTTCTATTTTACTTATGTGGGAAAAGTATTATCAAAGAATAATTTTATTTATGAAAGACACTTTGGAAAGGAAATAAGAACAAAAATTTAAGACAAAGAATATTATTGGAGTAGAAATTTATAATTCATCATCAAACACAAAATCAAATGAGTTTTTGAAGGGTGGGTAAACATGTTTTTTTAGCAATGGACGTAGAGTGAAAAATACAAGTGGGGTAAATGCCAAATATTCTCCTGTGTTATGCTAAACCTGCAAGAAATTGCCCTGTAAAATTTTTATTCACCAAACTTCATTGTATTTTCAAAACTCATGCAAAAAACACCTAGTTTGTAAAAAATAAGTCGTTTTGGATAGACATATTTTAAGAAATCATTTCTAAAATACTACAAGTTGGTCCCCACAACTTCACATGATATATTTTAAAGATTATTTCTTGAAATATGTCGATCCAAAACGACCTATTTTTTACAAACTGGGTGTTTTTTGCAGGGCTTTTGAAAGCACAATGAAGTTTGACACATCAAAAATTTCACAGAGTAGTCTTTTTGCACGTTTAACATAACATAGGGAAGTATCTTGCATTTTTTCTGGCTTTTTAATTTTGGAGAATTTAAAAAACATAAACAAATATAGTAACATCATAAGTAAACTAACTACTAGTATTAAACTAGAGAAAGACTAGTATGAAACTAGAAAAAATACCCATATTCATGGGAATTGAACTCATGACCTCCTGATCATGAAGCATCATCCTTAACCACTTGGCTAAGGCCTGATCGGCCAAAAGTTTTGTAATAGGATATATATACTAACACAAATAAAAATTAGTTTAATTAATTGGTATTGCGTGACTTACAGTTCTTGAAGATCCGTAAATATGCCAAGGAATGCAGGAACAGGTCCAATCAAACTGTTTTGCGATAAATCTCTGCAATTATAACAAAATGTAATTAAATATGGTCGACTTTAAATAATTTATCTACCAAAAAAAAAAAAAAAAGACTTTAAATAATTTATATTGTGTGTCATATAAGACACTATATATTTACAAGGTGGTACTGTTACATTCTCTGAAGAGCATCCAATAGACTGAAATCTGGAAGTGTTCCAATGAGTTGATTTTTGCCAAGATTCCTGTTTAATTTGTGCATCACAGTAAATATAATATAATTAGAATTTAGGCGAACAATTAACTTAACCAAAGGGAAAATTATAAATGAAACAAAGATAAAAGAAATCATCAAATTTCGTGTACAATATATAGGATGATACGTACTATCCCACAAAAATAATATTGATGTTTCCTCTTGGCAATTAACATATTTATGCACCATAAATTGACTAGATAGCTAGTGAAAATGTTTGATAAATCATAAATTCCATCTGGCCCTAAATTTTCATCATATATCATTTTCTTCTTCGGATGCTCACTTTATATAATTGGAATTAAGAGAGAATTGCATTTTTGCTACACAGCTGTAGGTCAATTCCCACTTTTGGTACACAGATTTATGTGTCCAACACATTTGGTACACCTCTTTAACAAAGTTCGACACATTTGGTACACCTCCTTTACAAAATTGGCATGCGCGCGGCACATGGCTGCCCAGAAAAAAAAAATTGAAACTTGATAAACTTTTTTATTATATTTTATTCTTCTTCCAATATTAAACTATAAATGACATTATAGTTTATTATATTTTACATGTCATATAAATAATAAATACATATTTTTTAATAATTTTTATAAATATGATAAATTAAAGTAACTTGTTTATTATGTTTTATTCTTCTTGCAATATTAAACTATAAATGACATTATATAGTTTACTATATTTTACATGTCATATAAATAATAAATTCATATTTTTTAATAATTTTTATAAATAATAAACTATTTTTATAAATAATTTTTGTAGGACCTCAGGCGCTACCACTTGCCCCAAAACCAATTGGTGTTAGGGAATGCGCATACTCTTCCCTTATAGTGCATTCACGCAAGCGCCCACGATATTCGATTGTGGCTCCACCCGCACACTTAGTTTGGGTCTTCATCCGCACACTCAGTTTGGATGCCACAGGACAATTGCTGTCACCCGTACACTTAGTTTGGGTGCCCAACAATCTCCCCCTCAGCAATTGCTCCTGCTGGGAATCGAACACGTGACCTTGGCTCTGATACCACTTGTAGGACCTCAGGCGCTACCACTTGCCCCAAAACCAATTGGTGTTAGGGAATGCGCATACCCTTCCCTTATAGTGCATTCACGCAAGCGCCCACGATATTCGATTGTGGCTCCACCCGCACACTTAGTTTGGGTCTCCATCCGCACACTCAGTTTGGATGTCACAGGACAATTGCTGTCACCCGTACACTTAGTTTGGGTGCCCAACAATTTTTAAAAAAATTGAAACTTGATAAACTTTTTTATTATATTTTATAGTTCTTCCAATATTAAACTATAAATGACATTATATAGTTTATTATATTTTACATGTCATATAAATAATAAAGACATATTTCTTAATAATTTTTATAAATAATAAACTATAAAAACATGGCTACCCAGAAAAAAAAAAAAGAAAAAAAAAATTGAAACTTGATAAACTTTTTTATTATATTTATTCTTCTTCCAATATTAAACTATAAATGACATTATAGTTTATTATATTTTACATGTCATAATAAATACATATTTTTTTAATAATTTTTATAAATATGATAAATTAAAGTAACTTGTTTATTATATTTTATTCTTCTTGCAGTATTAAACTATAAATGCATATGTAGGTTGTCGTTTTGCTACTAAATCTACAAATTCTTTTTAGCGACGAAAGTTGAATTTCTTGAATTAAAATGGTGAAATTGTCGTTTCGGCTTTTCACTAAGTTTCGATTTACGGAGGAGTTAATGTTACTATATATGTAGGTTCTCCGTTCGAAATTATTTTTGTCCTCCGTAATTTGAAAATATATCAATAGTTTAAAAAAATTAATGACTCGGTCATATTTCGATCAAATTATCTTTTAGATGATTATGTAACACTAACTCCACCGTAATTTGAAAATATATCGATAATTTTAAAAAAATTGATGATTCGATCATTATTTCAATCAAATTGTCTATTAAATGGTTATGTAACACGAATACCTCCATAATTTGAAAATATTTCGAAAATTTAAAAATTAAATATTCGGTCATTATTCGATCAAATTGTTTGTTAGGTGGTTATGTAACACTAAGTCCTCTGTAATTTAAAATATATCGATAATTCAAAAAAAAAATTAATGACTAGGTTATTATTTCGATCGAATTGTCTATTAGATGGTTATGTAACACTAAGTTTTCCGTAATTTAAAAATATATCGATAATGTTAAAAAAATTAATGACTCAATCATTATCTCGATCAAATTTTCTTTTAAAATTAATTTGAATATATATCGATAATTTTTAAAATTTGATGATTCAGTCATTATTTCGGTCAAATTGTCTATTAGTTGGTTATGTAATTATAAGTCCTGCGTAATTTTAAAATATATCAATTATTTTAAAAAATTGATGACTCAATCACTATTCCGATCAAATTATCTAGATGGTTATGTAACACTAATATCTCTGTAATTTGAAAATATATCGATAATTTTAAAAAAAAAATTGATGAATCGTTCATCATTTCGATCAAATTGTCTATTTGATGGTTATGTAACACTAAATCCCTTGTAATTTGAAAATATACCATTAGTCTTCTGTTTGGATCCTTAATTGACCAAATTCCAATATATTTGCACCAATTTTGATTTATGGAGAATTAAGTTAATGATAAACGTGTTCGAACACGTGACCTTGACTCTGATACCACTTGTAGGACCTCAAGCGCTACCACTTGCCCCAAAACCAATTGGTGTTAGGGAATGCGCATACCCTTCTCTTATAGTGCATTCACGCAAGCGCCCACGATATTCGATTGTGGCTCCACCCGCACACTCAATTTGGGTCTCCATCCGCACACTCAGTTTGGATGCCACAGAACAATTGCTGTCACCCGCACACTTAGTTTGGGTGCCCAACACTCAATTGATTAAATTTCAACAAGTTTCCTCAAATTTTAATTTACAGAAGAGTTAATGATATTATATGTGTAAGTCTTCCGTTTGAATCCTCAATTGATGAAATTTTAACAAATTTTCCCAAATTTTAATTTACGTAGGATTTAATGATACTATACATGTTAGTCTCCCATTTGGATCCTCGATTGACCACTTCAGTTATGATTATACTTAAAATTATGATTTTTTTTAACTAAATATTTTATATTTTATAATAATGTTCAATTTAATTTTAACATATTAGTTATGGTTTTAATATAATCGTTAAATTCAAATAAATCATTTAATTTGAATATAGTCCCTAAATTTACATAAAATTTGACTATTGTCATTTACCAGCTTAAAAATATTATTCTAATCTCATATAGTAATCAAAATATACCCCACACGTTAGAGTTATATAAATATATAGATGTTCAAAATTATATTCCATTTTTTCAAACCAAGCACAAGAATATTAACAATAACAAAAAAAAAAAAATGCTATTATATATAAAAAAGAGTAAATCGCGTTTTTGGTCCTCCTTATGGATTAAATTTTACACTTTTGTCCCTTTTAAATTTTTTGTAGCAGATTGGTCCCTCTTATCAATGTAGTATATCACATTCGTCCCTCCTAAATTTTTTGTAGCAAATTCGTCCCTCTTATCAATGTAGTGTAACACATTAGTCACTGTTAAATACAAAATACAGCACTTAAATTCAAAATACTAAAGTGGACAAAAGTTGATGTATTTTGTAAGAGGGACTAATGTGTTACACTACATTGTTAAGAAGGACGAATTTGCTACGAAAAATTTAAGAGGAAATAATGTATTATAAGAGGAACGAATGTAATACATTACATTGAGGGACCAATCTGCTACAAAAAATTTAAGAGGGACGAAAATGCAAAATTTGACCCATGAGGAGGACCAAAATGCTATTCACTCTTTAAAAAAATTTAGATTTAAATATTTCAATTTATAAAGAAGCATTTTCTTTATAATATAAGTATTTTTTACAAGAGTTATCATTAAATCTTAATATCATTCCTTCTTTTTCAAAAATGAATTATTTTTTTTATAATTAATTCTTAAAAAAAATTATAATTGAAAAAAAAAATCTTTTCTGCCTGTAGACCAGGACGGCGGTGAAATTTCACCATCGTTCAGATCGGTGGGAAGTTAAAATTATCAACTAACAAATTGAAGCTGGCAAACTTAAAATTCTGGGTTTTTTGTACTTTGCACCCCCGAAACTTAGATTTAGCACTTCGCACCCTTAAAATATGAAAAATGCAGCATTTTGCATCATCTTTTATATTTAGATAAAAACTCAAGGACAAAATAAGTAATTCAATTATAAATCTTTGGCACTTTGCACCCCCAAAATAAAATTAACACTTATCACCCTCGAATTAAGAACAAATCAGCAACTTGCAACCCGGAACACAATAAATTGATAGTTTGTACCCCGAAACACAAAATTAACACTCAACACCCTCAAATTGAAAAAAATAAAAAACTCAAACCCCTCATTTTCTCCGACAAAGTCAACCATCGGGGTGAAAAAGATCTAAGGTAAAATTGAACTTATCAATTTTTACTTATTCAATTGTTTTGCATATCACGTTTAATTTGTACTAGTTATAATTCATGGTTGTTAATTTATTATAAGATATAATCATTCCAAATTCATGGTATTTAATTTGTATATATGTATATAAATGTAGGTTGTTTAAATCGGATCGAAAACTTACCTATTTTGCCTTAGATTTTTTTCACCCCGATGGTCAGCTTCATCGAAAAAAATGAGGGGTTTGATTTTTTTATATACAAATACTTAATTTGAGTCATCTACTTGGGGTGAGTAAAAAATAGGCAACTCACTAGAGAAGAAGGAGAAACTTCTTAGATACATCCAATCACATGACATGCACATATATAAACAAACAATTAATGAACAAAGAAGCACGCATATTTTCTCACTGACCTTCCCAATGGACTCCACAAAAACTAGTTTAAAGTCAACAACACTCCTTGAAGAAAAAGAGGCAAACTTGTCAAAATTCCGGAAAAGAAACAACGCACTAATCCTCATTTTATTTTCCTTAATCATCTCAGTAGCAATAATCATAGGTGCATTACTCCTACATCTCCTGCACCCAATCAACCAAAACACTCTAGAATCCGACCCGTACCCTTTCCATGTCATCAATCCAGCAATATTAAATGAAAATGGAGATAAGGAATATTGGGATTTTGGGCGCATAAGAAGATCTGGGCGACTGCGCTGTTGATTTGGGCAAGATTAAGGAATCGACGGCTGTGGTTGAGTTGAGAGAGAAGGTAAATGAAGTGAAGATTTATGTTGGAGGCTGTGGGGATTATGTGATGAATTATGATGAGGTTTTGTCAAGGTTTGTAGAAGGCTATGCAGCTGTTAATTATAATGGTTTGAGAATGGAGAATCTGTTTGAATTAAGTTTTTTTGGATCTCAGTATTTGCTTTTGTTTTTCCTATTTTGTTCATTGTATCGATTACAGAGATGTTAATTTTTTGCCTATATTTTAGCATTTTTGTTTAAATGCGAAAATACCTTTGTGATTGGCCTAGTTCTTTAAAAAGTGAATATTATTATTGATTTTCAAATATAGTACTAGGGAGGTTACTGATTTTTTTTTTAAATTTACAAGGTTGTGTTTGTATTTTTTGGTGAGGGGTATTTTTTAGGGGAAACCAAAAAAAAAAAAAGAAAATGAAAATCATTATTCTAAAAAGGAATAATAATAGTGGAATATGAAAAGAAACAATACTAATAATAAGAAATTTAATAATGAAATCAAATGGAAATTCAAGACTCAAAGAATCCATTGACGTTAACTCCTATATACATTCATTAATTTATTCACTAACTACTACACATTCAACACAACACCCACCACCTCCAGCAATGGATTCTTCAAACCCTAGCTCCAAACCCCCCCTCATACAAGAAGACCAGCTCTCCTCAATACGCAGAAGAAACAAAATATTAATCCTCATTTTCTTCTCCTTAATCATCTCATTAGGCGGAACAATCATTTCACTCATACACAAGCTAAATCTACAGTCCCCAAACTTTCAAAATCCAGCGATTCAAGAATACTGTTCCGTTATTTGGAACGAGCCCAATTGTATCAACTCACTATCTTCCTCCATCAAAACGACACTGTTCTCGGACCCCAAACAAATCCTCCTACTCTCCCTCGAAAAATCCGTAAATCAACTAACCGACGTCGTTTCATCATCGGTTTCTGGGAATTGCTCCGGTTCATTGCGCCAGGCGCTGAGCCAACTCGGCCGCAGTTTGGAGGTTATTCGGATCAACCCGGATGTTGAATCGATGACGTATGAGCAGAAAGGAGATGTGATTGGGTGGATTGCGAAGGCAACGGAGGATCTGAGATCGTGCACGCAGGTTGAGGTGTGGGCGAAGGTATATGATGTTTACATGTGGGTGATGATGTACCAAGTCTTCGTCATTATAAATAGCTATGAATCAGTCGATGACATCGAGAACCTCCGCTCCAAGAGTTCACATCGATCATTTACGAATAAACTAACGTCTGCGTTGACATTAATCTCTTCGATTTTATCCGACGTGGTAATCGACGTTCACTTACAGTTAACCCGTTTATAATCGGTTCGAATCGAATACGAAGCACCCATATTCGAACCAAAACGTCCAATCATGATTCGACCCGGTGATCAATCCTGAAACTATAAATAGCCCTCATAAATGAGATAAAAGGTACGCACTCTCTAAGCAATAAATACGCTCCGACTTCCCAACTCATCTCGAAACTTACTTAAGCATCGGAGGGTTATCGCCGGGTAACCACCGGCATTAACCTGACGTAGTTATCTTTGTTTTCAGGTTAGGATCCCCAATACAAATCGAGGAAAGGCTTGTCTGACCTACCGAACCTCACATTGACGAGTTGTGTTAGATTTGACATCCGGGCTCTCTACTCAACACCTAAACAAGTCAACAGACCAAAAACATACTCATCAATTGGCGCCGTCTGTGGGAACATTAACTTTGAGAACGTGAAAAATGACTACAAGATCTAAAACAGCCCATGCACGAGAAAAAGAGGGAAATCGCGATCAAAACGGAGAAGGTCAGGGAGATAATTTACTAATTCCCGATCCTGATCCTGCGCCTCATATTGAGGCCGGTATTGAGGCCGGAACCTCAAGACCACCGGCTCCACCGGTAATACAACTTACAAAAGGCGACCTAAAAGCCATTCTCGATGAAGCCAAGAAGGAGTGGCTCGCGGAGATTAAAGAAACTGCCCTTCAAACTCGACGACTCCCGAATGCTGCCGCCTTCGCTGCACGAACAGGATTCGAGGCTAACGAAGCGATAAGTCGAGCCGATCATTATCAGGACAGACGTGGCATAGAAGAAGACTTGCAGGAGCAATCTGTCAGAGAAGTCAACAAATTAGCCTCAGAAGTGAGATCGCTACACCAGAAGTTAGATAAACAAGAAAGGAAGAATGAACCTCCTGTATCTAACTCTCGATTAAGGAAGTCACCATTTTGTGATGAAATATTCTTTGAAAGGTTGCCTCTCGATAAGAGATTGCCCACTCAGTTACCCCGTTACTTCGGAACGGAGGATCCCGATGAACACCTGGCCTCATTTAATCTCCAAATGCAGCTCCACGGCATCTCCGATAATGTAGCGGCAAAGGCATTTTCTACGACGTTGGCCGGGATGGCCCAATCCTGGTTCGGAAGATTGGAGGAAAAATCTATCTTCGACTACGACCAACTTTGTGATAAGTTTATGAGTCAGTTTGGTAGCAAGAGGGCGGTCAGACCCCCTGCTAACCATTTATACTCGATCATACATAAGCCAGGGGAAACTTTCAGAGATTTCATGGGAAGATTTAACAATGAACTCCTTAAGGTTGAGATGCCAAGAGTTGATTTCCTAATTACTGTTCTTTTCCAGAGCACTTTAAATCGAGGATTCGCCAGTGCAATAGTAAGAGAAAATCCCGCTACATATGAGAAATTAATGGAAATGGCAAATCAATACATGAATGAAGAAGAGATGAATAAATTGAGAGGAACCTTCTTTGGGTTGACGAAGCCGGAAGAAGGACATTCGTCTGGCATACCTGATAAACCAATCCAGGGGATACAAGTCAATCGGTCTTATGAAGGTAGAAACAGGAAAGTATATAGAGAAGAGAGAAATCATAATCCAGGAAGACAAGGATTGGGGAGGTCGAATAAAGAATACTATGACAATTACACTCCCCTCAAAAAACCGAGATCCGAAATCCTATTCGCTATCCAGGACCATAACCTGCTGAGAAAACCAGCTCCAATTAAGGACTACCCAGCCTCAAAAAAGTATTGCCGATTTCATCGACAGAGAGGACATGATACCGATGACTGCTATCAACTTAGAGATGAGATTGAAAGATTGATAGCCGAAGGACACCTTACGGGGTATATGAAGACATCAAAGAATGAGCAACCTAGAAATCGACAGAAAGACAACCGATCACGGTCGAGATCCCCCGCCAGAAGAGAGCAACGCTCGAAGGATAGGGAAGACCAGCCGAGAAGAGCACAACCTGGAACAATAGTTAATATGATATCGGGAGGCCCGGCGGGGGGAGACAGTAAAAATTCGAGAAGGGTAGTGTCTCGAGTTATAAGAGATAGAGCCCAAAATGAAAGAAGGGAAGTGTTCTCGATAAGACCAACCCAGAGGAACAAGATGATAGGTTTCGACGAGTCTGACCTACAACCCGATTTCACATCATTCAACAACCATGATGTACCAGACTGCCCTATGGTGATCACAGCACAGATTGCTGGAGCTACTGTTAAGAGAATCTTAATAGATTCAGGCAGTTCGGCAAATATCCTCTTTCAGGATGCTTTAGAGCGAATGGATCTAGGCCCGACTCCTCTCGACGTTGTAATTACCCCACTTGTGGGTTTCGGAGGCGCTCAGATCATTCCCAAGGGTACGCTTACTTTGTCTCTTTCCTTGGGAGATGAAGGAAATTCGAGAACGAGAATGATAAAATTTTTGATAGTCGACGCACCTTGCGCCTACAATGTCATACTAGGGAGACCAGCTTTAAATAGTTTTCAGGCGGTTATCTCAACTTACCATCAAAAGATGAAATTTCCGACCACTCCAGGGATAGGAGAAGTCCGAGGAAATCTAAAGGAAGGATGGGACTGTTATACGGTATCTTTAGACAAACAGCATAAAAGAGAAAACTTTCCTTTTGGTAACAAGAAGTCACCAGTGGAACAGCAAAATAGTCCATCGCCACCGGTTGAGATAGACGAGGTAGAGAAAACATGTCTTGCCGAAAGAAACGAGATGCAGAGGGAATTGAATTCCAAAAAGAGGAAATTCGAGAGAATTGAGCCTTCCGAGGGACATAAGTCGATCGAATTGGTGCCAGGGGAATCATCGAAAACAACGAGGATAGGCACTCAATTATCTGAAGGGCTCGAAACTCAGCTAATCGAATTCTTGAGAGAAAATGTGGATGTCTTCGCCTGGTCAACCACTGACCTCCAAGGAATAGATCCAAAGATTATCGTTCATAGACTCAATATCGATCCGTCATCCCGACCAGCAAGGCAAAAGAAACGAAATTTTGGCCCAGAAAGAAACAGGATCATAAAAGAGGAAGTGAAGAAACTTCTAGATGCTGACTACATCGCTGAGATACAATTCACGGAATGGCTGTGCAATGTCGTCCTAGTTTCTAAGGGAGGAGGGAAGTGGAGAATGTGTAATGACTTCACGGACCTTAACAAATTATGTCCTAGGGATCCGTATCCGCTTCCGAGAATCGACTCTTTGGTCGACTCCACTGCTGGCTGTGCAATTTTGAGTATGATGGATGCATTTCAAGGGTTTTACCAAATTTTTATGGCATTGGAAGATCGGGACAAGACTGCCTTTATCACTGAAATGGGCGTTTATTTCTTTAAGGTAATGCCCTTCAGATTGAGAAACGCAGGGGCCACTTATCAAAGGCTAGTGAATAAAATGTTTGAAGGTTTATTGGGAAAATCAATGGAAGTATATGTCGATGACATGCTGGTCAAAAGCATAAGTGAGAAGGATCATCTCGAACACATTAAAGAGGCTTTCGACATAATGAGGAAATATGGAATGAAGCTCAACCCGGCCAAATGTACTTTCGGGGTTAGGTCAGGAAAATTCCTCGGGTACTTAGTAAATGAGAGAGGTATTGAAGCAAACCCGGAAAAGATACAAGCTGTCATCGATTTGAAGGCTCCACGGAACTTAAATGAAGTACAGAGGCTGGTTGGAAAAATTACGGCCCTCAATCGATTCATATCTCGTTCGGCAGATAAGAGCCTCCCCTTTTTCAAAATAATGAGGAATGCAAAGAAGTTTGAGTGGTCGAAAGAATGCGATCAGGCATTCGAAGAACTCAAATCCTATCTTATGTCACCTCCCCTTTTGGCCAAACCAAAAGATAATGAAGATCTATATCTCTATGTCGCAGTCTCCGAGCAAGCGATCAGCTCAGCTCTTGTCAGGATGGAAGAAAAAGAAAACAACCCGATTTATTATGTGAGTCGTGTCTTACAAGGCCCCGAAAGAAACTACTCTGAAATCGAAAAGTTTGCTCTCTCTATCGTAACTACTGCGCGCAAATTGAGACCATACTTCCAGTCGCACAAAATTATCGTCCTAACCAACCAACCACTAAGGCAGACACTTTCTAAGCCTAACGCGTCGGGAAGGCTAGTCAAATGGGCGGTTGAACTGGGAGAGTATGACATCGATTACATGCCAAGGACGTCGGTCAAAGGGCAGATTTTAGCTGATTTCGTGCTAGAAAGCACAGTAACGATAGAAAACAAAGAAGAGCAATGGATGTTGCATGTCGATGGATCTTCTACGTCGACAGGGGGTGGCGCAGGAATTTACTTTCAAGGCCCAAACGGGGAAGAGCTTGAATTTGCTTTGAAATTAGACTTCCTAGTATCAAACAACGAAGCAGAGTATGAAGCCTTGCTGGCAGGATTGAAAATGGCAGTAGAAACAGGAATAAAAAATTTAATTGCTTACACCGACTCACAGCTCGTGGAAAAGCAATTTAAGGGTCTTTTCGAAACCAAAGAAGATTCGATGATTAGATATTTAGCTTTAGTCAACAAGCAAGTATCACAACTTGATGCATTTCAACTCGAATATATAAGGAGAACGGAGAATACGAGGGCCGACGCTCTCTCCAAGTTCGGAAATCTAATAGAAGGAATCAAGACACGAAAAATAACATTGTTGATTTCAGAGAAACCGGCCATCGATATCAAAAAGAGCAGTGTGGATATACTCAACCTCGAAGACAATCACGACAGTTGGAAAGCCCCAATACTCGATTATCTAGCGAATGGAACTCTCCCGTCAAACAATACGGAAGCTAGAAGACTCAAGTATAGGGCACCTCGCTATGCAGTCATCGGAAACGAATTATATCGACGATCTGTCACTGGAGTATTGCACAAATGCGTAGATTCTTCTCAGATCGACCTAATACTAAAGGAAGTCCACGAAGGATCTTGTGGGAGCCATTCTGGAGGCAGAGCATTAGCAGTTCGAATATCACGTCTGGGGTACTAATGGCCTTCATTAGTCAAAGACGCCAACAATTATGCTAAAAAATGTGCCAAGTGCCAATATCACGCCACTATGCCAAATCAACCAGCGCAAAAAATGGAATCAATATCGATCGCCTGGCCTTTCGATCAATGGGGCGTGGACTTGGTTGGACCGCTACCAATGGCACGAGGCCAGAAGCGTTACTTACTTGTAGGTGTGGAATATTTCAGTAAATGGGTAGAAGTGGTGCCACTGAAGCAAATCTCTCAGACCCAAATAATAAACTTCTATTGGTCGATCGTCTGTAGGTTTGGCATACCTAGAGTTATCATATCCGATAATGGACCTCAATTTGTGGGGAAAAGAGTAGTGGATTGGTGTTCGAAACATAAAATCGATCTGCGTTTTACGTCGGTAGGTTGCCCGCAAACAAACGGACAAACTGAAGTTACGAATCGGGAGATCGTAAAGCTCTTGAAGAAGAGATTATCGGAAGCAGGAGGCGCTTGGCTCGATGAATTACCGTGGGTCGTCTGGGCCAATCGAACAAAGGAAAGAGCTGCAACTGGGGAAACTCCGTTTAGTCTCGTGTATGGCTCCGAGGCAGTCGCTCCTGCTGAACTGGAAGTCACGTCGCCAAGAACTGAACTGCACAATGAATCGGATAATACGGACAAACGGAATTTCGAACTCGATCAGCTAGAAGCAAAACGAGAAAGGGCCTCCACCCGTATCCAAGCATACAAAACTACCATGGCGAAAGCTTACAATAAAAATGTAAGGTTAAAATCTTTTCAGGTAGGAGACCTCGTCCTAAAACGAGTGGACGTATCCAAGCAAAAGGGTAAGCTCGATTGCAATTGGGAAGGGCCGTTCAAGATAATCGAAGCTGGCAGAAAAGGCGCATATCGATTAAGCACCATGGGAGGAGAATCCGTGAAGAGAACTTGGAACGGGAGAAACCTCAGAAAATTCTATGCTTAAGAAATTTTCTTTAGTTTGTCTATATTTCCAACTGTTCTTGTAATTTCCTCTCTTATTTTTTGAAACTAATGAAAAGTTCTTTTTTGTTACTTACTGAGACTATTGTATAGATCGACAGCCGTTCAGGCATCGAGAGGAAATCTCCAAATCTACAAACGTGCCTCGATAGCCGTTCAGGCATCGAGAGGAAATCTCCAAATCTACAAACGTGCCTCGATAGCCGTTCAGGCATCGAGAGGAAATCTCCAAATCTACAAACGTGCCTCGATAGCCGTTCAGGCATCGAGAGGAAATCTCCAAATCTACAAACGTGCCTCGATAGCCGTTCAAGCATCGAGAGGAAATCTCCAAATCTACAAACGTGCCTCGATAGCCGTTCAGGCATCGAGAGGAAATCTCCAAATCTACAAACGTGCCTCGATAGCCGTTCAGGCATCGAGAGGAAATCTCCAAATCTACAAACGTGCCTCGATAGCCGTTCAGGCATCGAGAGGAAATCTCCAAATCTACAAACGTGTCTCGATAGCCGTTCAGGCATCGAGAGGAAATCTCCAAATCTACAAACGTGCCTCGATAGCCGTTCAGGCATCGAGAGGAAATCTCCAAATCTACAAACGTGCCTCGATAGCCGTTCAGGCATCGAGAGGAAATCTCCAAATCTACAAACGTGCCTCGATAGCCGTTCAGGCATCGAGAGGAAATCTCCAAATCTACAAACGTGCCTCGATAGCCGTCCAGGCATCGAGAGGAAATCTCCAAATCTACAAACGTGCCTCGATAGCCGTTCAGACATCGAGAGGAAATCTTTAAAATCTTCATGTCTGTGATACTGCCGAATGTAACTCTTCATGTCTGTGATACTGCCGAATGTAACTCGCATGTAATCAAAATAATAAGCGATAAACGAGCTGAGTATAAACATATCTCGAGTATGATCAAGGCATCGATCCGATATCAAAATCGACGAAGACACTTAGAGATAAATAATGGAGATCAATTATTTCATTAAATATATCTCGAGTATGATCAAGGCATCGATCGGATATCAAAATCGACGAAGACACTTAGAGATAAATAATGGAGATCAATTATTTCATTAAATATATCTCGAGTATGATCAAGGCATCGATCGGATATCAAAATCGACGAAGACACTTAGAGATAAATAATGGAGATCAATTATTTCATTAAATATATATCTCGAGTATGATCAAGGCATCGATCGAATATCAAAATCGACGAAGACACTTGGAGATAAATAATGAGGATTAATTATTTTAAACATATCTCGATTATGGTAAAGGCGTCGATCATTGAGTGAGTTAAATATGGAAAGTTTCTCGATCAAAGAAAATATATCGATTGTAAAAATGGACAACATAGAAATATATTTCGACTATGACGAATGAGATATTGAATGATTATTTTATTTATTATATCAACTTACAAATACAAACGTACAAATGAAAATTACAATACAGCTATCGAAATTCGATACAGGCTATTACATCAGTTAAAATCGACTAAGTTGAGGAAATCCCGAGTATTCCTACATATTCGACAACCGAGGACTACTGAAGACGATCGACTTCGGATTAGCTATAGGCTTAAATATGGAGGTTTTCCGCCTATAGCTTTTCCTCTCATTGGTCGAGGCCTTCAGGGGACGACTCACCCTCGGCGTCAGCGAAGGACAGGAGGATCTTTTTAATTGCAGCATGCTTACTAGCTAGAAAGACACACCATCTCAGTCAATAACTTGACCATGGGTGATGGGTCTCTCTGCTTCGATCAAGCGACAGAAGAGGAAAAAGTCGCTCAGTATTTTTGCGTTTTAAGTCCTCCACCATCTTATCGGCTGCCATACCTTCCACCTCACCCCTGCCCTTCGAATCCTCGGAAGCACCTCGAAATCTTCGAGGACCGACATATGTTGCAGAGTGCCGATCCAATGAGGATTCCGAGACGCCCCCGGGTGAACCTCGTTGTCGTTACCGATGCCACCCATTCGAACAACGAGGCCCACCCATTGAAGTACACCTTTTACCGATACCACCCAATCGAAAAGAATATCATATTTAATTTTTTGGTCTGGAGGTCGAGTAGGATGAAAAGTCCCAAAGAAGGAGAAGAGACCCTTCGATAAACTAGTATCGAAAAATGGACTATCGAGGAAGGTTTCTCTCGGAAGTTTCTGTAAAAGGGACATGTTTGATGAGGGGTAATTCGGATTCCCTGTTTTTTAGCCTCAACACGATTCGAATAGCTGTGAACCCTGTCGCCAGGGACCAAAAGACGAACCAAAGCATGAAAACGGTTGTTTCGAGCTCACGAGGTCGCCGTAGATCGAAAGACACTGTTGGGCCGAGCCCAGGCCCAAGCCCTCTAAGTTGGCTATAAATACTCCATGCATTTATTACACTGGGGGAACTCCAAGGAACACTCCAACCTAAAGACCGCAGCTCGGTTTATTAGTATAAGACTTATTATACATGTTTCACCCTCTAGCTTGTACGGCATCCAATAATGCTCGAATAGGACCTTTGAATACTTGTACATGTACTCATTCAATTCGAATACAATTACATTTGATCATTACTTCACTTATTTTATTGTTATTGTAATCGTACATCCCACCCTTGATCGAATCAACGAAACCACGTAAGATCAATTGGCGCCCACCGTGGGGCCTTATTCGAGTATTAGATCGAAATATGCCTACTACGAGGAGAAATATGTGTGTCAGCTGAAGATTTTACTAAGCCTATGATCGCACAGCTAATTTATTTCTATGAAGTTGCAGTTCGATATTAACGATCGGAATTTATTTTTTCGTTCTTCGTATTCATAAACTTCAGTGGCGTATCCTTCGAATCAATTATTTTAAAAGATCATTGGCGAAGTCTCTATAGGCTATCAATCGACTATTTATATTCTTCTCAAAGTCGGCGGGGTTAAATTGATTGTTTAAATATTTACAATCGATTAGATGAGTTCTCAAACCAATAAAGGGGTATGTTGGATTATCACTACGACCAATAAAGGAATTCGAGTAAGAAGATTCGATTACAAATAAAACTTTATCATTGAAATTCTTCAAACAAGTTACAAAGTAAAGCTCCGAAGGAATTTCGGGCTCAAGAAATGCAGTACAATCATTCCTGCCCTATTACAAATTCTATAAGGAAATCCTATCCTATTAGGTGCTCGATCTTCATTCCCGAAGAGCGCCCTAGATCCAGAACTCAGCAATGATCCTCCTTGCCAATCACTAGCAACGTGTCGCGCGTCCGCCCTCGTGTTGGCTAAAAGCCGGATCGGAGATCCTCACCAGGGAAGCAGACCGACCTTAGATCATCATCTGTAAACAATGATTGAAATACTCAATCGTTGTTTACAGGTTGATTCGAACCGGAGCAGCAAAAGGTTATCCCAACAAGAGGCACTCCAAGAGAACTCGAGGAAACTATCTAGTAAGAAAGCCCTCGAGGAAGCTGATGCCTCAGATTTAAAGAACTCTTCTCGGAATAACCAGCCGCCCGATCGGGTACTACGCCAGAAGACCGGAATTCAAACCCGTCACAGACAAGATATGTCTGGGAAAACAGGTTGCCTGCCGGTATTCTAGGCGCAATTTCCTTTGCCTGTCGATATTCTAAGCGAAAAGCTTATACGAAAGGAAACAAGATCGAAGAATAAAGTCCGAACTCTAATCTCAAACTCTTTTATTTCGGACAAAATGCGAATCAAATCTAAATATCGACCCATGGTGATCGGATGGGGCATAAGGAGAAAAGCAAGAAGTGTGGTATACACGAAGGGACCTATTTATAGGGGTAGGGAAATTAAAATCAACGGCCCAGATAACTTTCCATGAGTGATCTGGATGTCCGCATTAATTGGAAGGACCGTTACATTTCCCGAGAAATAGGGACCTGTTTGGTAACGAAGGACACGCAATTCAACAATGAGTGTAGAAGAGTTACGACATTCTATAGAATTTAACGACGTATTAATATCATTATTATCAAAGGACGGCATGTCGGATTCATATTCGATTATTTCGGATATTTTTACACACAAGTAATTATTGCTATGCTTTTACGCTGCCAACTGAGAAGAAATATAATCGATTCAGTCGAACAGAATTCTCGACCTGGAAGTTATGCAATTATGAAAATTCAACAGTGATAAAGATTTATGGCATCGTTTTTCCTTATCAGTCTCAGGTCTGCTAAGATATTTATATATTATCCACTCGCGCAAGTGGTGATCGATTACTTCTTGATCGATGTTAGAAAAACAAGATGGAATTATGAAAGATAAAATTCTATCTAGTTATATTTGAGGTTATCAACAAAAGGGAGATGAAATGTATTTATATTATCTCGAAAGATTACAAGAACTGGAAATATACATCGAGTATAGCATAAGCCTATATATTACATCAATATGTTATTACAATCCTATGAAATTTTCGGTCTCCCGTCCTATCGTTTCCTCGGAATAATTCAGCTCCAAACAAGGAATATCCTTAGGGCCCGCAGGCTTTTAACTTTATTTGCATTCTTCAGAAGACAGAGGATCGAACGCTATCGGCCCAACGTCTTCCTAAATGCATTGGAGCAACAAGGCTATGGGCCTAGCTTATTGGCTTTCCAGATGGAAACCGCGTTTGCCTGTCGATATTCTAAGCGTGGTTGCTGTAATCTTTTCCGCTCGGCGACTCTTCCGCTCAAAGATCGTTCGAAGTCCGAACTCAAACAGTTGAATTAATCGAACAATTCCCTTGACCAGCATGATCAAATAAAATAAAAAAAAAAAAAAATTCTCGATGCAACGAATGAGATAATTTCAGTAATGTGCCAACCTTTTATAGCCAAAAACAGAAAAGAATCCGACGGCGTATAATCCGCAAAATGAGCGGACAAGATTTGTTGACCGTTGCAATTCCCGGAAAAACGGGAACCGTTTAGAAAAAGATCAAACTTAATTGGGAACCTACAAGCGAGGACTTTTTCTCAACTAAGACATAAGGATTGTTCGAAATCTAGGGATTTTCACTACTAGCTGATTCTCCGTAATTCGTTCTTTCTCGTGATCGCGGAAGACTATTCTCTCGTCAAAATTTACTTCGATTAGGGGCAGATATTCAATGAAAGTTGATCCCGTCTATGTTTGTATTCGTTCATCTCTCCCTGATATTATCGATCTCTCTATACTTATCTGAGTCTATTATTATCAAATGGGTGGAAGCCTCTGCTATGACCCAAGGGCTAAAAATGCTCTAAAAAACGACTAAGGGTGAAAGCCTCTGCTATGCCCCTTAGATCGAAAATTATTGAATGGGTGAAAGCCTCTGCTATGACCCAAGGGCTAAAAATGCTCTAAAAAACGACTAAGGGTGAAAGCCTCTGCTATGCCCCTTAGATCGAAAATTATTGAATGGGTGAAAGCCTCTGCTATGACCCAAGGGCTAAAAATGCTCTAAAAAAACGATTAAGGGTGAAAGCCTCTGCTATGCCCCTTAGATCGAAAATTATTGAATGGGTGAAAGCCTCTGCTATGACCCAAGGGCTAAAAATGCTCTAAAAAACGATTAAGGGTGAAAGCCTCTGCTATGCCCCTTAGATCGAAAATTATTGAATGGGTGAAAGCCTCTGCTATGACCCAAGGGCTAAAAATGCTCTAAAAAACGATTAAGGGTGAAAGCCTCTGCTATGCCCCTTAGATCGAAAATTATTGAATGGGTGAAAGCCTCTGCTATGACCCAAGGGCTAAAAATGCTCTAAAAAACGATTAAGGGTGAAAGCCTCTGCTATGCCCCTTAGATCGAAAATTATTGAATGGGTGAAAGCCTCTGCTATGACCCAAGGGCTAAAAATGCTCTAAAAAACGACTAAGGGTGAAAGCCTCTGCTATGCCCCTTAGATCGAAAATTATTGAATGGGTGAAAGCCTCTGCTATGACCCAAGGGCTAAAAATGCTCTAAAAAACGATTAAGGGTGAAAGCCTCTGCTATGCCCCTTAGATCGAAAATTATTGAATGGGTGAAAGCCTCTGCTATGACCCAAGGGCTAAAAATGCTCTAAAAAACGATTAAGGGTGAAAGCCTCTGCTATGCCCCTTAGATCGAAAATTATTGAATGGGTGAAAGCCTCTGCTATGACCCAAGGGCTAAAAATGCTCTAAAAAACGATTAAGGGTGAAAGCCTCTGCTATGCCCCTTAGTTCGAAAATTATTGAATGGGTGAAAGCCTCTGCTATGACCCAAGGGCTAAAAATGCTCTAAAAAACGACTAAGGGTGAAAGCCTCTGCTATGCCCCTTAGATCGAAAATTATTGAATGGGTGAAAGCCTCTGCTATGACCCAAGGGCTAAAAATGCTCTAAAAACGATTAAGGGTGAAAGCCTCTGCTATGCCCCTTAGATCGAAAATTATTGAATGGGTGAAAGCCTCTGCTATGACCCAAGGGCTAAAAATGCTCTAAAAAACGATTAAGGGTGAAAGCCTCTGCTATGCCCCTTAGATCGAAAATTATTGAATGGGTGAAAGCCTCTGCTATGACCCAAGGGCTAAAAATGCTCTAAAAAACGACTAAGGGTGAAAGCCTCTGCTATGCCCCTTAGATCGAAAATTATTGAATGGGTGAAAGCCTCTGCTATGACCCAAGGGCTAAAAATGCCCCTTAGATCGAAAATTATTGAATGGGTGAAAGCCTCTGCTATGACCCTCGAGCTAAGATTGCTCTGAAACGACTAAGGGTGAAAGCCATTGTTACGCCCCTTAGATCGAAATTATTATCCTCAATCAACCGAAACCAATTAGTATTCAATGCTATAATTTCTCCATAATTATTTATTCGTCTAAAGCTAACAGCTATCAGTATGACGCTTGGATCGAACTTATTATTCAAAGTCAATCAAGACACTATTTCGAATATTATTTCACGATTTACTTATCCGACTAGGGAATTTGGTCCCTCAGATTAGAATTGTTACTCAAAGGTCGTTTTAGATCCTTCTATTCGATCTCTTAATTATTATTTAACGAGGGAATGAAAGCCTCTTACAAACTACACTCAAAGTCGAGGAATATTGATTATCATCTATCATCTAAATATTTATCGAAATAGATAAAAAATGGCACTTGATTATACTTCGAAGGCAGAAGAAATTGATGCTCGATAACAGCATACAAAAAGCAATGCTACAATGGAGAAGGGTGATAAAAGAAATAAATATCTTATTCATGTCATTCCAAACAGTTACAAAATAGTTCGAAATTACAAGGATAAGAAAGATCAAGCAAAAAACTTTACATTCAGTGTAACCTTACTACAAATCAACCCTACGCTAGAATTCTTCCGGGATTAAAGAAGGAAGGCGAAGCAGAGCCAACGCTTCCACCCTTCATCCTTCACTTCCTCGGTACTGCCTCCACGCCGGGCCAGATCGAGAAAAAGCGAGGCAACCCCAAGAGAAGTTATCCCGCCCAATCTCGAAGGCAGTCTTCTTCAAGATGTATCTTGAAGAAGCAGAGATCGAGTGCAGGAAAACTCCTCCAGCAGTAGACCCACTATCCCGACTGGATAGAGATCAGAGTACAGGAAGTCGAGCCCGCCTCAAAGACTTGGAATCAAAGAGAGCAGGTCGCCTGCCGGTACCCTAGTCGCAATTATTTTCGCCTGTCGATACCCTAGTCGAAGTAAGTTGCCATCAGGAGAGAGCGAAATTTGTAAATAGTTCGAAGAAGAACCTCGAACAATTCAGTCGCAGATAGCAAACGAAACATGGTGGCTAGAAAGGGTAAAATCTCAGTCACAGAGCCGTTCAAGATCCTTACTGAAGTGTAAAATTTGAAAGTAACTACGGAGCTATATATAGCGAAAAGAGGAAGCAATTAACGACTCAGATTTGATGATACTAACGGTTGAGATATAAGCAGTAAATGCGCTGACCGTTACGATTCCCAAAAATACAGAAACTATTTCAAAAAAAAAAAGAAAATGTCAGAATTATTCCACTCCAGTTCTTTCATATCCGAATTCATCGTAGCCCCCGGTTACTATCATCGAAGAGAAATCATAATCCTAAATACAGCATGTAAAGAAAGCGTCAGAGAAGCCATCGAAAAAATCGATAAAAATACTCTTCGTGCTTGACACATAAAGTGATTATGAGATACAAAGGGATCAACCCCCATTACATCTTCGTGAAGGGCCGATCCTATGAAATTTTCGGCGGACGATAATGTCCTTACTCAACCAGGAGACGCCTGTCGAGCCAATAGACCTTCGACTGTAGCCATACTTCTTCGAAAAAGAGAAGGGCAATACATCTCTTTATCAGGAAAAACGTGAACGTTTTATAAAGGACATCAATCTCCGAAGCGCTGCCCGAAAAATTTCAAAGAGGAAGCTTAGCAAATTGCATCATACCCTCGAAAAACTTGACGCCGGAACCTCCCTAAACCACAAAGGGTCGAAAATTTCAGGGTCGAAATGGTTTCGCCTGCAGATACCATAGTCGAAATGAAAGTATATGTTCGACACGCAAAAATAAATCCTAACCCGAAATTCGGAATGTTCCTAACCCGAAATTCGAAATGTTGAGGCATGGGACAAGATCCTCTATTCATCATGATCAAAGGAATCTGTTTTTCGAAAAAATATTATAAGAATGCAAAATGAAGAGTCCCATTTATAGACACTATTCTCAAACATCCAACGGCTGTCAAAAAACAAAAGGAACGGTCCAGACCAAAAGATTATTCCACCTCCCAAGATTTTCACTGGGAAAAGAAAGTAATATTACTTTTGGAAATAAAGCGGAATTACTACGCCAAGATCGAAAAATCAAGAAAGCAAAATGAAAGGTGATCAAAGAAAAAACACACAAGAGAAGCATGCGAGTCGAGAAGAAAGTACATTATTACAAGACAGAGAAATTAAATTGTCTGAAGATTATTCATGATCGCTCAAGTAAAAACAGTACAGAGACACTACAAATTCGGGTAAATAAGAGACAATATCTAAACAAGTTTATTATCAGAGAAAATCTTTCGAAGCTCGGCATTTCGAGCCTCACATCCTGCTTCGAATCCGCGATCATAAGCCTCCTTCTCGCGACGCGTAAAATCTTGCTTCTCTTGCTCCTGAAGACTCTTCAGTTCTTCGAGTTTATCTTTCAATTGCTTGTGTATCTCCTCTCCATGCTCGTTAGCCATCTTCTCCCTCTCTAAAGCAAGCTTCTCTGCGAGAACGCGATCGAATTCAACTTTCTTCTCCTCCAGCTCGAGAGAGATAGCAGCGCGCTGGTTGGTCTCCCGCTCAGCAAATGTTTTAAGCTCAATGAAGTCTTGTCCGGCCTATCAAAAGGATCAACAGCGCTAAATAAAAAAAAATAAAAAAAAAATATATATATATATACTATGATGGGAAAAAGGAAGAATAAATGTACACCTGAAAGAGGAAGTGCTGCCCGGACTCGAACAACTCTTCTATGTTTCTCTCCTTAGACGCATTTCTCTCCTTGGGCATGTCAGTCTCCGAAGAAGTAAAGGTAGCTTGCAACAAGTTACCCATGGGATCAACCTTAGAAGGAGATCCATCTTTCAACTCCTCGTGCAGGGAAGAAGCAGTTTTTTGAGGAGAGGAATCGACAAAGGATAGGGGAGGATTATCAATTCCTAAAGTTTCAGCGGAAGCCCCCACACTAGTTTCTAACTTGGACTTTTTGTTGGGATTCCCTGAGGGAGGAACGATCGAAGCATCAGACGATGACTTGCCACCAATAGCAAGATTTTGCAAAGCCTCAATAGGCGTAGCCCCATCGGAATAAGGCCTCTTATTCGAAGAGGGAACAGGAGTCTTTTCTCGGACATGATCCTCGCTCTTAGAACCAATCACTCTCGGAGAGGAACCTCCGAGCTCAGCCTCGAGCTCTTCGTCCAAAATGGACTTGCTGGAACTACCCTTGTTCTGCTTCGATGAAGTACCTTTCTCTTTCGTATTTTCCCCACCTTTAGGTGCTTTTGGGGAAGAGGCGGAGGTCTTAGAAGAAGATTTGGAGGGTTTGACCTCCTTATCAGCCTTTTGCTCTTTATTCGACTTCTTATTTTTCAAACCACCAAATAGCGACCTGGGATCGATAGTTTTGCCTAGCACGTTTTCCATGATGAGTGAATTTGGATCAATTGCTCGAATCTTTACCCGCAGAAAGCTCGAAGAATGCAGAAAATTTTGGGAGAGCTCCGATCTCTATAAGCAAAGATGTCGTGTGAATAATGATAAAAGATCCCAATATTTATAGACGCTACGCACTACGATTGAGATAGTGAAACGACGCGACCATGGAGAAAAATCCCACTCGGATAAACAAAGTTCAAGCAGAAAGGATGAAAAGTCATCGATATTTATGAAAGTTAGAATTCATGAGTTACACGAATCAAGTCAAGAAATATAAAGTTAACTCGTTTACAAAATCGGGTTACATGAGTAAATACAACTGATTCCTAACTAAAAAACCTTGAATCGCCCCCTTCGGTTTACTCAACCCCAGTAACTCGCTAAATTGAAGATCAGACGATATATATATTTGAAGCTCGATAATTACTCAGCTTGACCGAAAGATTGACCGTCTCCCTTATCCAGGGCATTGCCTATGTTGACATTTTTGTCTCCCTCTCCGGACGCATTAGAAGGATCGTCGCAGGAGTACTCGAGCACATCAGGGTTAGGCATTGGAATACCATATTCCTCGACTAAGGATGCAAAGCGATGTTCCTGCCAATTAGTATTCGCCTTGGGAAGAGAAGAAGTTTTATAAGCCTTCCCTTCAGCGTTTTTGAAAGGGTCCATATACTTGAAATATTCCTCCATGTCATTCGGAATTTTCTCGGCCGCGACCAACTGTTGAACCCCTTTATAAAAAATCGTCTGGAGAATTTCTCCCGTTTTTCTCTGAATTAAAGGATCTAAGACTGGAGATTCCAAGAATTCTCGTATGGCAGGGATCTTGGCTTCTTCCTGACCTTGGGCATATGCACGCTCGGAGTCTTGCTTCGCCAAATCGAGTTCTATCTTTATTTTCTTTAGCTCCTCCTCAAGGGCACTTCTCTCTTTAACGGACACAAAGCCTACGTTCGAACCTTTGCAGGGATCCATTCGGAATATCTGCCAAAAGTTGCTAAAAGAAGCTTCTTCTCCTTTTGCCTCCATAAGAGTGCAAAACGCTATTATATATGCAACGGAGTGTGGGAGAAGCTGAGCCGGGGAAAGCGAAAAGAAATTCAAAATATTTCTGATAAGAGGAGCGAACGGGATACGCAAGCCACAGAAAAATTGTCCCTCATAAAAGGCTTGACACCCAGCGGGAGGCTCAGTGGCACGTTCGGTGTAAGAAGGAACGACAATCGAAAAACCTTTGGGAAGAAATTTCCCATAATCCGCCTCAAGGTGAGCCCGATCTTTTTTCGAAAAACAACTGGAAGTTTTACTAGCAGGAAGTTCTGACTTACCCGAGACGACGGCTTGTGAGGCTTGCGTATGTTCGAAAATCCTGACAAAAGCACCTTCGCCGATACTACGTTTGTCGACCTCTTTCTCTTCGAGATCCTCGCTTGGATCGTCGTCTTCGTCGTCTTGATGAAACTCCCCATCTTCAAAGTCATCTACAAGCTTAAACAAGGGATCAGATTCTTGGCTCTCCTCTACCTTTTTCTTGCCTCTCGCGCTTCTAGAGCTCGACATAATGGACTAAGAAGTATTTATACAGGAGAAAAATGCTATTTCGAGCTCAAACACTTCGAGTTCAAGAAAGTTGTTATGTGAAAATATTTTTCAACGAAGTCAACATATATATATACGGGGTTAAAAAGGTAAAAATTGCAAAGAGGTCCCCGAGTAACCGCGACGGTTGAACTTACCAAGGGTAAAAGCTTAGGGTCATCCCTCTCAAAATTACCTTTTTGATCCTTCATTCCCTAGAATTGCGGAATATGTCCTTGCAATCTATCCTTAAGATTCTCAGAAGCCCTCCTGGTTATAATCGGAAATTCTGGAAAGCATTTATCAAGGGATCGAACAACGCAACATGATACCGAAAGGGGTATTACTATTTCAACATCCCCCGACGAGGGTAATTTCAGAGCGCGCCAAAGTATGTTTCTTATATATGCACTCTTTTTCCCTAACTCGGTTTTTATCCCAATGGGTTTTTCCGAGTCAGGTTTTTGACGAGGCATATCCTGAAAACATACTGAGCGGCTCGTCTCATCGTAACATGGAACGTACTTTGTACTTCTTCGAGCGCTTACTTCGCTTCACACTCGAGAAGTGGGGGAGTATTGATGAGGGGTAATTCGGATTCCCTGTTTTTTAGCCTCAACACGATTCGAATAGCTATGAACCCTGTCGCCAGGGACCAAAAGACGAACCAAAGCATGAAAACGGTTGTTTCGAGCTCACGAGGTCGCCGTAGATCGAAAGACACTGTTGGGCCGAGCCCAGGCCCAAGCCCTCTAAGTTGGCTATAAATACTCCATGCATTTATTACACTGGGGGAACTCCAAGGAACACTCCAACCTAAAGACCGCAGCTCGGTTTATTAGTATAGGACTTATTATACATGTTTCACCCTCTAGCTTGTACGGCATCCAATAATGCTCGAATAGGACCTTTGAATACTTGTACATGTACTCATTCAATTCGAATACAATTACATTTGATCATTACTTCACTTATTTTATTGTTATTGTAATCGTACATCCCACCCTTGATCGAATCAACGAAACCACGTAAGATCAATGTTTGTGTGATTTTTGGTGTGGAGAAAGAGAGGAAACCCTCCACATATTTATAGGGTTGGCCCATCCAATCCAACGGCTCTGAATTATTAGGTTCTACGGTCCAGATGTAATGCATTTAAGTAGCCGACTGTTACGCTACCCGAGGTAACTGACGCGGCCTATATCCAACGGTCCAAGAGAAGCCACGTTTAACGGCTGAGATTGTTCCCATTTAATGTGCTGACCGTTTCAACTACCTTGAAGTATTAATGCTTTAATTTACAATTATGCCATTACTCTGACACCTGGAACATATCGATCTATCGACTTATCGAAAGGGCCTCTATAGTACGTATTCATACCTCGATATACAAAAGATACTATACTATGAAGGAGCAAATCATTATTATCGAATTAGAAGGAGGTTTGATCGACTTAATCCGACTAAACGATAGGATAAGCGACAACAAGCCTCGAATACACTCAGATGATGAAGTGCCGACTAATAAGCACACATCAAGATATATGACTTGCGAGCAGAATAAAGATACACAAACTCAACATTAGATTAATGACAGAAAAGCTCAACGTTCAAATTAATGAAAACAGACATATCCAACATTCCTTACAAATTACATATAAACAGCAAAACACGCCACCCACGCGCGACTCGATAACCAGAATACCGAGCTTTAGAGGAAACAGAAGTTTTTTCTTTTTTCAAACTCAAGGCCAAAATAAATGCCGTCAACAATCGTTATGGGTCTGAAAATTGAGGAGATCGACGTGATCGGAAGAAGTCGACTTGGGAACTTCACCTCCTTGATCAGTATTCTCAGCTCTCAGCTTGGACGCTTGCAACTCGAGTAGGAAGCCAAATTCATGGTCCTCGGGAGCACCCTTGGATTCATCTTCTATCAAGAAATCCAAGTTAAGCGGAACGCCGTTTTCATCTGAAGTAGCGCTAAGCTTCGTCTCGTCGAAACGATCGTTCAGGAAGCCAAGCGCCCTACACTGCTTCCAACCCTTCTCAAAGACCTTGGATAGATCAATTCCAGATTGACGTTCAACAAGCTCCTCATATACGACGCTGTTAAAAAATTCGGTAACAACAGCCTTCCTCTCAGCAGCAGTCGCTTCACTACGACTCCTCAATCCTTCTTGTCGACCCAATTCAAAGCTGTTAGCAGCCTCTTCCTTCAACTTCATGGCTAATTCTTGATCTTTTTGCTCAAGTTTTGCCTCCAACTCGGCAATACGACCATCTTTCGCCGTCGCCTCTTGCTCCAGAACAACCACCTTTTCACTGACTTCTTTCGTCTTCTCCTCCAGATGACCAACCTTTTTCTTCAGATGAGAGCAAGAACTTTTGCTCTTTTCATGACGCTTGCCCAGGCTATGATGTCGGGCAGCTGAAGAATAGATGGTCTGACTTAACTGCAAGATTCGAAACTACCCATTATTAATATGAATTGAAAGCAAACAGATCATGTATCGATATCGAGAGAAGAATACCGAAAGAAGGAGAGACGCTTGCAATCGTAGGATGTCCGCATCATCTTTCTTCAAAAGCGTGGCGTGATCCTCTAAGGACACGGTCGACAAAAATTTATCCCAGGCCTGAGGCGTGATTGAAGAATCCAAGATTGCAGGATTCATCATCGAAATGTCAGCCGTCCTCGATCCCAGCTTTCTTTTATGTTCCTCGAGAATAAACTCAAGGTTACCTCCAGCTGGGGCAGGGATCTCGCTACTAGTAGGGGGCGATAGATCATCTTCCCTAGCCTTTTTTGACGAAGGGATATCTTCCTGATCGACTTCAGCAGACGCTGGTCTTTTTCCCTTGACATTTTCTTGTTCTCCCTCCACTTGATGATTAGTCGATGGAGGGATAGTGCTCGAGTGACCAGGAGCTTTCGAGTTTTTCTCGGTAGCAGTAGTTGGAGACGGGGGCACCGGTGGTTTCACAAGGAGTTGAGACTTCCATATCGATCTAAGGTAACGATTAGACATGGGGACGATGTTTTCTGCACAAACAAATATATTAAAAGAATATATCAATGTATTATGTAAAGAAAACACGTGGAACTATTAAAACTACCTAAGGAAGGACAATCGATAGGTAAGGGAGCCATCGACATTCCTCCTAAACTCAAAATTGGCTCCCGCAGAAGTGCATTAGTATCATAAGTCGATTCCGACAATTGAGAAAGGAAGTCGGGCCCCCATGAAGGTTCAGGTATGTTCTTCAAATGAATAGCACCCGACCTCCATTCGCGTGTCGTCCTCCATACGTAGTCCTCAGGGCCATGAACGAAAACAAACCTATTTTTCCAACCCTTTCCATGGGATGATTTTAGATCACTAAGAAACCTAACTTTGGGTTTTGATCGTACAAAATAAAAACCTTCATTAGATTGAGGGGAAGGACGGACATCGAATAAACCACAAAAATTAGCGAAAGAAGCGGTTTGACCGACCGCTTTCATCACTATACAGAAGGCAATGATATAACCGATAGCATTAGGAACCAATTGAGTAGGGCATAAACCGAAACCATTAACTATTTCGATGAACTCATTAGCTAAAGGAAAACGGAGGCCATTTTCCAGACTATCGATATGGAAGGCTCTATAGCCGCTCGGAGGCTTATTCATCCTATCATCCGATGATGGCATCTTAATACCCCAACCTGAGGGGAATTCATACTTCAATACTAACGCCTCGTCAGACATACGTAGACGACATGCATATATGGTACTAAATAAGTCTTTCGTTCGATGACGATCCGACTTAGACCCTGAAGGAATCATAACTTCCTTATTCGGACGCCTTACAGAACCTATCGACACACCTTCCCCTTCCCCGACAGATTCACTTCCTATGGACTTAGACCCACCTGACATAAATGAATAAAAGAGATAGAAATACCTAAGAGGGAAGGAATACTCCGACTAAGATGCTCCAAGCTATCGCTGATCGACAAAGCTCCGACAACCTTCCGCCCAGGACGTTTCTGTAAGAATGAACAGTTAAACTACTAAAGTCATATATATAGGCGGAGATTCCTAAGGAGCGCGCCCATTGGCAAAATTGTTTGAAAAGTTGTGGCGGTTCACAATAAAGTAAATTGATTCAATATTTCGGCCCATTAATGTTCCTTTCGAATAGCCGGCCCAATTAATTAGCCCATTTTACAAAACTCGAAATCGAAGATTCGATTAGAAGTGCTCGAAAACAAAGTAACGAGTTGCATGTTTTACCAAATCAAACGAATATGTTCAAAAAGTACGGTTATATAATTATCGATCAAAATGGGACGTTGACATTTCAACAGTACAATTTAAAATATCCTAGATAAAACCTTATGTTTTTACGGATCCTACTTAAACTACTACTAATCTGATGGAATCAAACATCCGAACTCGTGCGCTCGTGCGGTTTCGACTTCTTCATCTATACCAATAAGCTCAGGAGGCTGACATTGCTCGTCAAGAGCCGCCCCTATCATTGAAGGATCGAAATCTGCGGTAAGAAAACCTCTGTATCGACATTGTTTGATGGTCTTCTCATGCATTTCGACCAACGAATCTCCCATCCTAGCGTCTGCGAGGTGTTCGAAAACAGGAGACGCGAGAAACTCTTTCACGATAGCCAAACGTTGGTCGGGGGACACGACCCTGGCTTCTGGGGGATACCCAGATTGAGCACGTTCGACTTCCCGGGTGGCGATACTAAGCTGTTTAATCGCCTCCTCGAGCTGCTGCTCTCGATCTTTCATGGCGACTTCATGTTCAGCCTTAAGTTTTTCCATTTCTTCTCTCGCGAGATCCGCCTGGAAGTAGCCTTGGAACATATATTGCGTTACCTGCGTAAAACGAAACACCTAATTTCTGGTACATGACTTGTTATCAATACTACAAAATTAATATCGAGGAACAGTACTTACCGCCGAGACTGCCCGCCCGGAGCTGTGTAAGTTCTTCTGCAGCGATTTTCTCGACAACCACCTCTGGTCGCGACTGTAAACACTATGAATAAAACTTTGGAACCCAGTATCCTTTGAGTCCCTTTGAAGAACTGAATCACTGGGGCCCAAACCTCCAGGATATTTGTGCTTAGAATCGACCCATTGAGATATCGAAAAATTAAGATCGACCTCATCATCATCAGAGCTTTCATCGCTGGCATCTTCAATCGAAACGACGGGATCATTTTCCGCCTTCAAAACCGTCTCTTCCTCTCTGCGAGGCCTCTTTCCTCGTTTAATCTCAATTCGACGAGCCTCATAGTCACTTACGCTCTTCGCTCTGCCCTCTGCACTAGCTCCAGCCGTGACGCCAAAGCCTTGTGGCCACTTGCGTCGATTCTCGGCCTCGAGAGCTTCCCGTTTCTTCCCCTTTGGCGCGAGCATGGCAATCCTAAGAAGGTCATCTAAAGAAGGATCATCGCCCCTCTTTTTGGATGGGGATAACCCGCACGTTCGAAGACAGCGCTCTTGGGTAAGGACCTTCACATCCAGAGAATACTTACGTAGATTCTCCAAAAACTGAGGCGACAAAGTAGGTGGCGGGGGCGTCCGCACGTCGATCGGGCCACTACGCCAGGACGAGGTGATATTCAACTTTTGATCTTTTGATGGCCTAAGATACACAAATCGGGCCTTCCACCCTTTCCCATGAGAACTTTTAGCATTTGTCAGGAAACTATTCCTGTTCCCTCTAGACTTCACCTGATAGAAGCCCTTTCCTGACTTAGGAGACTCTTTCACAGTAAATAAACACCAGAAGTTGCCAAAGGATGCCTCCTGTCTGAGAGCCTTCATGACGACAATAAATCCTAGGATCATCGACATACCATTTGGGACGATCTGGGCCGGAACGACACCCAAGTAATTAAGGATTGAAGCGAGCTCGGGAGCGATAGGAACTCGAAACCCACACTCCATTGATGCCTCGTGTATCGCTATCGACTTTTTTGGAGGATTATGCATTCGATGTACCTTACTAGGACTAGATAAACCCCAGCCCTGACCGATCGAGAACGACGATATCCATGTCGACAACGGTTTTTTATAATCTCCGGCTTCAATTTCCTGATAAGCCAGCTGCCTTTCCATTTCCTCTTCATCATCCTCATCACCGTGACCACCACTGATTGGTATATCACCTTCGTTCCCCTCTTCTCGATTTGCTTCCTCACCAAAAACATCCTTAACCACATCATCCACATGAACGCCCTCTGGAGTCGATACTTCGCTGTTCGACATTTTCTGAATATCTTAGAATCCAAATCGATGAAGATCTCCTTTATTTGCTTACAGAGCTCCGACGTCTAGAAATCTATTTTTACCGTAGTGTAAAAACACAGGATGAACAACCAACCTATATATAGACGCGAAAACTACCGCTTCATCATAATTGCACAATGCCCCGTGACAAGACGCGACGTTTAACCTTCCACCCCTAATATGGGAATTTCCCGCCAATTTAAACCCTAGACCTGGAAGGCGCGAAAACATTGACACCAGGGCGGGAAATCCTGTTCCGATACTACAAGTTCGAGACCTCGCTTTACAATCAAACTCTCAAACTTGGGGGACTCCCACTGAGATACAAGCAGAATTTAAAATTCAGAATTCAACGATCATCACTTCAAAACTTCCAGAGTTCGACTTACACTCGAACTCTAGAACTTGGGGGACTCTTGATGTACCAAGTCTTCGTCATTATAAACAGCTATGAATCAGTCGATGACATCGAGAACCTCCCCTCCAAGAGTTCACATCGATCATTTACGAATAAACTAACGTCTGCGTTGACATTAATCTCTTCGATTTTATCCGACGTGGTAATCGACGTTCACTTACAGTTAACCCGTTTATAATCGGTTCGAATCGAATACGAAGCACCCATATTCGAACCAAAACGTCCAATCATGATTCGACCCGGTGATCAATCCTGAAACTATAAATAGCCCTCATAAATGAGATAAAAGGTACGCACTCTCTAAGCAATAAATACGCTCCGACTTCCCAACTCATCTCGAAACTTACTTAAGCATCGGAGGGTTATCGCCGGGTAACCACCGGCATTAACCTGACGTAGTTATCTTTGTTTTCAGGTTAGGATCCCCAATACAAATCGAGGAAAGGCTTGTCTGACCTACCGAACCTCACATTGACGAGTTGTGTTAGATTTGACATCCGGGCTCTCTACTCAACACCTAAACAAGTCAACAGACCAAAAACATACTCATCAGGTGAGATACAGCAAATATTTTCTCCTCAATCATGAAATTTTGAATATGAATATCCGATTTGGTTTGAGAAATGATGTTGAATTGTGGAGAAATGGGATTGTTGGGGATTTTACCGCTGTTTGTTTGTTTGGTTCGCAGTACTTGGTGTTGCTGTTTTTATTTTGCTTGCTTTTGCGTATTTATTGATGCAAAAAGATTTAAAAGAAATAATTCTTGTCCTTTATATTTATGCTTCTATGTGATAATTTTAAACACTATTTAGATGATGAATTTCAGGAAGTTAATAGTATCTAAAAAATTACAAAAAGGTATGATATTGTGTTTTTTTCTTCTTATAATCTGTTCTGGAGATACTTGGTATTGCTATGTTAATGTCAAATTATTTTGTTATTGAGATAATGGAATATTTGAAAGCTATCCTACGGTTGAATTTCATTTAGAATAAGGGCATACAAGCATGGATTAAAATTTCGGTTCAAATGTATGTTTCGGTCAGTCAAATATTGAAAACCTTTCGAGACTATTCGAAAATGTTTCGGAAACACTAAGGAAAAATTTGTAAAAAAAGTTACTAAATTTAGGAAAATAACAGAATTTAAGGCAAATAAATAGTTTCAGAATTACATCTTGTTTTCGTTTCGCCTGATTCAAAAACGAAAATTTTTCGATATTTTCGATGGAAAAGGTGGAAATTTTGATCCATGCATACAAGTGATTTCAAGTGAATTTGGTAAACCGAATATGTTATTAAATTATTGGGTTGGGCCCACAATTATTCTAATTCTCACAATTATATTGTTGCTTCTGATTATTATGTTTGCCCAAATTGACAAATGGACAAAAAACTAACTAGGCAAACGGAACTGAGCCCAAGTAAAACTAAAAATGTACAAATTAATTGAAGTATAAATTATTTTATAATTAAATAAATGAATTTTAATATGATTCAAATTCGAGTATAAATTTTTTCTTGCTACGTATTTTTTCTATTTTTTTCATTGCTTTTTATAAATTTTGTGTATGACTTAATAAATTTATATTTTAAATTAAATCTTTAAAGGATTATTTTTAATTGGATATTTTAAATTTGTATTATAATTTAGACAAAATGTACAAATTAATTAAAGTATAAATTATTTTATAATCAAATAAATGAACTTTAATATGATTCAAACTCGAGTATAACTTGATATATATAAGTGATTGTGAATTTTGTTTTATCATCATCATCATCATCATCATCATCATCATCATCATTATTATTATTATTATTATTATTGTTACTATTATTATTATTATTATTATTATTATTATTATTATTATTATTATTATTTTTAAAATATAACCTTTTATATAAATACGATATAATTTAAAAAAATTATATATTAAAAGTTAAACTTCATAATATAACACTTAAAATATTTAAACAAATAAGAATACATACTAAAAATGAATTAAACCCTTGGAAAATAAAAAAAATATATAATCACATGTTTACTATTTTTAGAATTTTAGTTATCCAACACAAATGATAATTATCTAACACAAAATGTTAAGAATAAATAGCACTTTTGGTCCTTTTTATGGGTAAATTGTCCATAAAGAGTACCAAAAGTGCTATCTATTCAAATTTTACCCCCCCCCCCCCCCCTCGTATTATGATAAATGTGACGATTTATCCCCCTATATTACAAAATATTTTTCATGTTTATTCCTAATTTTGGCTTACATTATCCAACTAAAAGGGATAAATTGCTTTATTAGTTTTTTTTACAGGGGATAAATTAATTTTTTTATAAAATTATAGGAGGATAAATTGAACATTATGTATTTAATAGTGGGTAAATTGCTATTAATTTTGGAGCAAAAATGATTTTGCCCCAACGACTGGAGATGGCCTAAGGATAATTTATTCGATGCTCCAGAGATTTAACCTAATCACTGAAAACCCTTGATGGTCTTAAAATTTAAGAAAACAACCCCATATATGGATAAATTATTTTGGGCAAATTTTTGCTTTTTCTCAAATGCAACTCTGAAGTCTTCTCTAATACGTCTAATTACACAAATATCAGAAGCTCAGTTATTGTACAAAAATCTTCCAGGACAAAATAAGTGTTTTCTCGTTGTAGACGAATACTAGATTACGTAAACTGCATATTTTCCACGAAGACAAATTGCATATGGGGAATTTTTTTTCAAAACCTTCATGGCCAAAGATTTTCCCAAAATATCTTTCTTACCAAAATAATTCCCTGAATATACCATTTAGCAAAACTCGCAGGTGGGAACTGCGATTCTTTAGAAAATCGCAGTCCCGACCTGCGAACATTCGATTAGTTAAAAAAAAAAAAAAAACTAAAAATCGCAGGTAGTAACTGCGATTTTTAGCTAATTATAGTACTTAATTAACGAGTCGAGAAATTAATTACGGAGATAAATCACAGGTAGTAACTGCGATTTATAAAATAAATCGCAGGTACTACCTGGGATTTACTTAAAGAATCGCAGCTACCAGTGTTGATTTTTGAAGCCCAAATTTAATTCCTGCGGCAGTTACTACCTGCGATTTATTTTATAAATCACAGGTAGTAACTGCGATTTATAAAATAAATCGCAGATTTATTTTAAGTAAAATAAATTAGTCCCTGTGATTTATTTTATAAATCGCAATTACTACGTGCGATTTATCTCCGTAATTAATTTCTCGACTCGTTAATTAAGTACTATAATTAGCTAAAAATCGCGGTTACTACCTGCGATTTTTAGTTTTTTTTTTTAAATAATCGAATGTTCGCAGGTCTGTACTGCGATTTTTCTAAAGAATCGCAGTTCCCACCTGCGATTTTTACTAAAAGGTACATTCAGGAAATTATTTTGGCAAGAAAGACATTTTGGGAAAAACTTTGGCCATGAAGGTTATATTGGAAAAAAATTCGCATATGGGTATATTATTAGATGACAACATTAATAAAATCCATACTGTGTAAGGTATAACATCAATGAATGTACGAATCAATAAAATTCATATTGAGAATTAATTAATGTACACTTTAAACTCATAATTCTAAGGAATTTTATAGCCGGAAATAATGAAAATCACGGACTCATATTTGGATTGGTAGGTCGTGAATTCATAGGCAGTTCCTCGGTTGGTATATTAGGCTTCGGGCTGTTGAAACCACTATCCGGCCCTGAAATTCACATAAATAATATACCAACGTAAGCATAAAATTAAATTAGGGAATGAAATGCAAAAATATCATGATTTTGTCTACTTGGCAAAAATTCTTACTTTGTAAATTTCGAGAACCAATTAATTAAAAGTGCATTGTAAGTATTAAAATAAAGGGTAATTCTAGTTCAAATCAAATTTGTAAATAATATTTTATAAGTTTGATTAAGTCAAGTTTGATAAAAAAAAAAAAAAAAATTGAGTGAAATACAGAAATACTCTTCATATTTTGCCTAATTAGTAAAGACTCTTGTTTTATTTTAATTATCAAACTCCCCATGTGATCATTTTTATTGGCAAAAAAACCCATCTCAAGCCCATATGACAATTATAACCCATCAAAAGATCCAAAAACACCCATGTTCACTTAAAAAATTATGATAATCCCCTGTTAACTTTAAAAATCAACAATAACCCGCATGTTCACTTTAAAAATTGAATATTACCTCCTTATAATTTATGAAGGAATTTCAAATGGTGCTTTTTGCTAGTAAAAAATTAACACAAAGAGATTTTTGCTAATAAAAATTGCACATGAGAAAATTACCAATTAGACAAAGCACAAAGAGGTATTTTTGCATTTAGCACCATGAATTTGGGTAGAATTAAGTAATTAACCTGGCGTGGATGCGGCAGCAACGGCGGCTGCAGTTTTAGCCTTATGGTGAAATATAGCAAAAATACCGACAGCAATCGACAAAACTAAAAACAGTGAAATCATGCTCCCCAATATTACAGGCAGATGACTCTTCTTTTTTGAGGTTGTTGGCTGGTACTCGAAGGTACTACCACTAGATGCAGTGTTTGTATCTGCTGTTGGAGTCGGTGTTGGAGACGCTTTTTTCGATGTGTCGGATTTGGAGCATGAATTGGGTAGAGATAGACCAGAATTGCCAACCACACTGTATGCCCAATAAAAAAATATGTATGCATATGTTAGGTAAAATTAAAAAACTAAATTACTGTCTTAATTAAATAAGCTATTTTATTCAGATCACATGCAAAAAAATTTAATAAATTAATGGTTTGGTTTGCTTACCTTAACTTCAAGTTCTTATTGCACGCCAGTGAATCTGGTACTACTCCAGTGAACTGATTATTTGATAAATCCCTTTTTTCGAAATATAAAAGACCACTGTTAGTATTAGTTATTAGGCATCTCGAGCAGCATACTTTTTAGATCTTACATGAGCTAAAATTGATATTATACATAACTAAAATAAAAAATCTTGTTCCAGCCGCCTATGCATAATAGAAGATTGAACTTGCATATATGGATGTCCATGTATAAATATACATGACATCCACATAAGCAACTCTATGTTTATTGAATTAAATGCATATAATTGTTAGTAAAAAATAAAAATTATCGATTTGAATCTAATAGTTTATTAAATCATTATTTAAAGTCATTTATTTCAAAATAAAATTATTAATTTATTATATTTAAATAAAAAACATTAAAACATGTATTTATTATTAATATTTTATGTGAAAATGTAATAAATGTAATAAAATATTATTTATAATGTAATTTATAATTTAATATTGGAAGAAGAATAAAAATAAAATATAATAATTCTGAAATTTTAGATGATGACTACTGGAGCAAATAGTTAAAACTGAGTAGCTAAAACACTGTTCACCATGTATAATTTGATATAGATGACCATTTATAGATGACATTGTTGGAGATGCTCACACATTTAATTTACAAGTGGTCCAAAGAAAAATTCTTGCATATATTTGGTCTATGAAATTTGCATAGATCATGTGGTCGTAAATGTAAATGGAGAACATCACAAATTATGATAGCATTACATTATCAAAATAATTGATGCATATGGTAGATTTAGTTTTATGCAAGAATTTTTGCAGTCCATCATAATTACACTTGCCCAAATATTACTACTTAGTCAATTGAAGTCTTCTTTTTCCTTGTCATTTTAGATATTTTTACATTTATGCCTTTAAAGTATTTTCTCTATTTCATATTAATTGACACATTTGTCAATTATTTTGTTTTATCTTAATCTATAATGATAATGTTTCTTAATCTATGTGAAAACAGTTACCTTCATCCTACACCGATGGATTATATCTATAAGGATTGGATGATAAACACATGTGCATAAGATGACACAAAATTGTCCTTTCATACATATTAGTCGCTCATCCAGCAACTCAATGGATTGACTCGGTCAGGGTAGGCACAAAAATTCCTATTTTACTCATGTGAGAAAAGTATATATGTTCAAAGAATAATTTTATTTACTAAAGACACTTTAGAAAAGAAATTAGAATAAAAATTTAAGACAGAGAGAGTATATTGGAGTAGAACTTTATAATTCATCATCAAACACAAAACCAAATGATATTCTGAAGGGTGGGAAAACTGTTCTCTCATACATACTTATCGCTCATCCAACACCTCAGTACCAGTAGATTGACTCCGTCAGGGTAGACACAAACATTCCTATTTTACTTATGCGAGAAAAATATTTTCAAAGAATAATTTTATTTATGAAAGACACATTAAAAAGGAAATAAGAATAAAAATTTAAGACACATAATATTATTGGAGTAGATAATTCATCATCAAACACAAAATCAAATGATTTTTTGAAGGGTGGCTAAACAACTTTTTTTTAAGCAATGGACGTAGAGTGAATAATACAAGTGGGGTAAATGCAAAATATTCTACGGTATTATGTTAAACCTGCAAGAAACTGCCCTATAAAAAATTTTATTCGCCAAACTTCATTGTATTTACAAAACTCGTGCAAAAACTACCTAGTTTTTAAAAATAAGCCGTTTTGGATAGATATATTAAGAGATCATTTCTAAAATACTTCAACTTGCATGGTCCCCACAACTTTACATGATATATTTTAAAGATTATTTCTTGAATTATATTGATCCAAAATGACCTATTTTTTAATAACTGGGTGTTTTTTTGCAGGGTTTTTGAAAGAACGATGAAGTTTGACACAACAAAAATTTTACAGGGTAGTTTTTTGCATGTTTAACAAACAGGGAAGTATCTTGCAATTTTTCTGGCTTTTTAATTTTTGGGAATTTAAAAAACATAAACAAATATAGTAACATCACAAGTAAACTAATTTACTAGTATTAAACTAGAGAAAGACAAATATAAAACTAGAAAAAAGAGAGAATTTCACTTTTGATACCATAACTCAACCTACTTTAGGGATTTGATACCACAATTTTTTCTCCCGACACATTTGATACCATAACTCAAATCAACTCGACACATTTGATACTTCCGTCAAATTGGAAACAGAATTGTCACGTGATTGTCACGTGGCCGTTAAAACTTTGCACATTTGATACCATAACTTATGTTGACTGATAATTTTACCCCATAATATTTCAGGTTACCAAAAAAGCCCCACATCACCAAATTTAGTGACGATTTTAGTCCACATTGTTGCCAAATTTTCAAATTGACTCGAATAAGACCACATGCTGACCAATTTAGAAAATTTTACTTATTTTATTTAAATAACTAATTTAATTTATAAACAATATTAATAAATTAAATAATACATTAACATACCAAAATTAAGAAAATATATTCTTTTTAAATATTAAATTTATATAATAGAATTAATATATTTAATATTTATTAAAATAATAAATTATATAATTTTAAACTATTTAATATTTATTAAAATATTAAATAATAAATAATTTTAATTTTTAAAAAAAAATCCCCACCCCACCCATCACCTCCCCAGCCTTCCCCCCTACCCCCCGATTCCCAGGCCGGCGGCGGCCTTGGTCTTCTGTCCCAGGCCACCGTCGGCCTGGGTTCTTCGATCCCAGGCCACTGCCGGTCTGGGATCTTCGGTCCCAGGCCGGCAGCGGCCTGGGAATCTGGGGGTAGGGGGAGGGGAGGGGTGGGTTGGGTTGGGTGGGGTGGGGTGGGTATTTTTTTATTAAATTATAATTATTTATTATTTAATATTTTAATAAATATTAAATAGTTTTTAATTATATAATTAATTATTTTAATAAATATTAAATAGATTAATTCTATTATATAAATTTTATTTTTAAAAAGAATATGTTTTCTTAAGTTTGGTGATAGTTATGTTAATGTATTATTTAATTTATTAATATTGTTTATAAATTAAATTAGTTATTTAAATAAAATAAGTAAAACTTTCTAAATTGGTCAGCACGTGGTCTTATTCGAGTCAATTTGGAAATTCGGCAACAATGTGGACTAAAATCGTCACTAAATTTGGAGATGTGGGGCTTTTTTGGTAACCTGAAATGTTATGGGGTAAAATTATCAGTCAACATAAGTAATGGTATCAAATGTGTAAAGTTCTAAATTGGTCAGCACGTGGTCTTATTCGAGTCAATTTGGAAATTTTGCAACAATGTGGACTAAAATCGTCACTAAATTTAGAGATGTGGGGCTTTTTTGGTAACCTGAAATGTTATGGGGTAAAATTATCAGTCAACATTAGTTATGGTATCATATGTGCAAAGTTTTAACAGCCACGTGACAATCACGTGACAATTCCGTTTCCAATTTGACGGAAGTATCAAATGTGTCAAGTTGATTGAGTTATGGTATCAAATGTGTCGGGAGAAAAAGTTGTGGTATCAAATCCCTAAAGTAGGTTGAGTTATGGTATCAAAAGTGAAATTCTCTCCTAGAAAAAATACCCATATTTATAAGACCTCCTGATCATGAAGCATTATCCTTATCCACTTGGCTAAAGCCTCATCGACCAAAAGTTTTGTAATAGGATATACTAATAAAAATTAGTTTAATGAATTGGTATTGCGTGACTTACAGTTCTTGAAGATCAGTAAATTTGCCAAGGAATGCAGGAACAGGTCCAATAAAACTGTTTTGTGATAAATCTCTGCAATTATAACAAAATGTAATTCAATCTAATAATTTATATTGCGCGTCATATAAGACACTATATATTTACAAGGTGGTACTGTTACATTCTCTGAAGAGCATCCATTAGACTGAAATCTGGAAGTGTTCCAATGAGATGATTTTGTCCAAGATTCCTGTTTGATTTGTGCATCACAGTAAATATAATAATTACAATTTAGGCGAAAAATTAACTTAACCAAAGGGAAAATTATAAATGAAACAAAGATAAAAGAAATCATCAAATTTCGTGTACAATATATAGGTTGATATGTACTATCCCACAAAAATATTATTGATGTTTCCTCTTGGCAATTAACATATGTATGCACCATAAATTGACTAGATAGCTAGTGAAAATGTTTGATAAATCATAAATTCCTTATTGAAAGCCTAATTATGCACTCCATCTGGCCCTAAATTTTCATCACATATCAATTTTTTTTTCTTGGATGTCTCAAAATAACACTCACTTTATATAACTGGATTTAACTTTAAAAAAAAATACCATTTCACATAAACTAATGATTTGATACGACTATCTCTCAATCACGGATTTTTAAGGCATACATGTACAAATTTATAAGAGTTTCACCTTTTCAACTTAAACGTAAAATTCCGCATCATAAGTAAACGATAAGAAAAAAAGGAAAAATTATTTGGTGTTTCAACTGTATGGATGACATGGTATAACACAAGGAGAAGATTAAATTCTTTCTCTAAATTTAAGGGAATATTGGCTCTATAATCTCATCCCCACCATGTATTAGACCTTCTCCAAGGGAGTTCTTATATCCCAAAATATAAGAGAAATTACAGGATTTGCACAAAAGATGAACTCCAAGGGAGTCTTTGAAGAATAAGAATGCCAAAATTTTATATTAGCTAGAGAGTCCAAAGTGAAATTTTAAAAGTAAAATTAGTGTGTTAAAGTTGGAGTGGAGTGGAGCGGTGTGGTGTGACTATTTAAAAGTAGAATCCTAAAATATAAAAAAATTGTTGAAGTGCAGAGTAAAAAGTGAGAATGTATAACACTTTTCAGCCTTATATCTTAGAATTTAAGAGATATGTTGTAGATGGTCTTAATATTCAAACACTATTTTAACAAAATTTCAACCGGCATCACATCATTCATGCAAGGATTGTACCAATACCAAATAAACTCTAAAAAAAAAGGGGACAAGCTAGCAAGTATATAATTTTCTTACAGCGCTACAACGCGTAAAGCAGAATTGCATTCAATCCAAGTCCAAATAGGTGAAATGCAGGGATCTGGATTCACCACCTCCTCCACCAACTGTACATATTGGGTCCATATTGCCGCCAATCCTACTACTGCATATACCAATATATTCCAATATAAATATATTTGAGAATAAACAGTAATTAAAAGCCAAAAAGAAAAAGGACACAGCAACATCAACAACCACAGAAACAATACGTGCATGATTTTGAAATTTGAAATCAACATAAAAAAAAGGCAAAATTATATTTCTAGCCCCACATTATTGCACAATCATTATATCAGGTCCAGTATTTTATAAAATTGTAATTTTAATTCAATATTTTTAAAATACTTTGTACTTCTGGTGCTGCGCTTTACAATATCGTACTTATTTCCAAATGATTTAAAATGAGCTAATGTCAGTTTACTTTTTATGAAATGGATAGTGCTCAATTTAACCCATATGATTGGAAAAAGAGCATTATACTCCCTGTGAAAATGTTAAAGAAGCAATATTATAACTCCTTTAGTCGGAAAATGTAATTTACTTGACAAAATTGAGAGTAGACATGAGAAATGTGTCTGTAACATAAGGGGATGAATTGTCACATTTATCATAATATAGAGGGGTAAATTGTCATGCACATTTATCATGGTTGGGGGGGGGGGGTGTTAAAATGCCACAGTATCATAGCACATGGGGTAAAATGCTACGTATAAAAATGTCAAGGAAGTGATATGAAACTTTTATAAGATTACTGGTGGAGTAAAATACTCATTTCCAAATTAATCACGGAAAGATAAATTGAACATAATATATGACTATCACTGGGGTAAATTGCCAATAAGTTGTTTTAAAATATTCGCATATTTTTATCCAATAGGATAGTATTTGTTTAACATATTGGATCCCATAGCACTGCTAGTTAGCACTTTTGGTCCAAAATGGGATAAAAGAAAAGAGACGGTGGGATCAAAAGTGCAATTCTTTAAAACCGTGGAACATGACGCGCAAAACATTTGACAAATTGAGATCAAAAGTGCAATTTTATAAACTATGAGACAAAAAATGGGGAGGTCTAATCCTACAAGTCTAAAAATGCAATTTTGCCATATAGTAAATTCTAGATGAAATTACCATCTCTTGGATCTGTTTTGCCGGTGTAAGTATTATCCGTTGCATGAGAGACTGCTTTAACTTTGATGTTAGAATAAGAAAGAGAATTTGTTTCATTGGTATAATTCTTTTGCAATGTCCTCCCTGTTAAAATGAGATATTAATATTGAATTTTTCGATATATGAATTACGTATAACTAAACTTCAAAATTAAATATATAACAAGAAGTGATCATATATAGGACTTTACCATGAATGGATATCAACAAAAGATTGAATGTAAAGAATATAGAAATAAGGTGGTTAGACATGGCAACTTCTGCAAATAGAAATCGGCTTAATTAGGATAACTGGAAAATTTATGATACTATGCTTCATTATATAAAGATAGATATACATAAATTTTAGGGTAAACACCACTTTTGGTCCCTCTTATCATTAACTTTTTACAGAGTGGTCCCTTTTATGTTTTTTTTTCCCACTTTAGTCCCTACTATGAATTATTTGTTTCACTTTAGTCCTTTTCAAGTGGTCCAAGGCGATTCCGATAACATGTGATATGCTCATGAGGGCAATTTTGTCATTTCAACTAAACTAACAAGGATATTTTCGTCTTTTTAATTATTTATAAAAAACTAAATATATAATCTCTTCCAAACTAGGCTTTCATTTCAATCCAACTTAATCATACATTTCGTTCCAAACTAAAGTTTTTTCCTAAATCTTTTTTCAAACACCAAAATTGCTAACCAATTAAACAATATCTCAAATAATCTAAATAGTGAATGGATGAAAATGCCCTAAAAATATTCATATGCATGTCACGTGTTATCGGAACCACCTGATAAGGACTAAAGTGAAACACATAATTCATAGTAGGGACTAAAGTGAAACAAATAATTCATAGTAGGTACTGAAGTGGGAAAAAAACATAAGAGGAACCACTCTGTAAAAAGTTAATGATAAGAGGGACCAAAAGTGGTATTTACCCTAAATTTTATGTTATTTATGCTTCATAATATAAAGATAGATAGACATAAATTTAATGCGTTGACCGTTGACATATGCATATATGCAGTTACCACGTTCGGAAGAGTAATGTCAAAAATATTCTGAAACATTATTTTAGATTATGTGATAATTGAACTTTATATATTGTTGTTTGTTTTAGGTTAGTGGCGATTTAAAGATTCATCATCCCATGTGATCATGAGATGTTTGACGAAGTCTAATGTTAAGCTGTATATGAGCTAGCTAAACATTTAACTTTTAGGTTTTATTTAGAGATAAAATTATTATAAATTAAGAGAAGACTCAAAAGTCAAAACACATTAATTAATAAGCTATTGTATTGCAGTTTATAGGATTATATTTTCCCCACTAATTAATATTCAGGAAAATTCTTGTTCCCACCGGATTTGGGTCGAACCGAAGAGTACTTTGCATGTGATTAAAAAGTGTTGGAAGTTTATTGATAGCATTAATGAAAATAAGTCGTCACTTGGGAAGATTGGTCCTTTACTTGATGAAATTCATTAGCTCAAATCCGGTTTTCAGGAGATCCATTTAAGCCATACATTTCGTGAAGGGAACTTAGCGGCTCACGCTTTAGATAGCTAGACTAGCTGGTTCTTCTTCGGTTACTGGAGAAGTTCTCCTGATATTGACATTGTAACTTCTGATTCTATTGGTTATTGAATTCACTTTTTGACTTAAAAAAGAAAATGTGTTGGAAGTTTGAATTAAGCTGGATTCTTCAGTTGTCATTAAGAGATATGATTTGTTAGTGTAATTTTTCCCGCCTGAAAAATGAAGAGTGAATTAAAAGGATATATTACCCCACTTCTGAACCATCATACATAAATTATGTCTTTTTTACTTTGCACACTTGCAAATATGTATTTGTCATGAACAACAAAGTAAAATTGTGCAGGGACTCCAAAATTATTGGAAAGGAGTTTAAAACTTTCAAGTTCATAAAATCGGGTAAGTAACTCTGTTAATTTGAATGTCAACAGTCAAGTAAACTTAACAACTTTGTAAAGTGAAATTTTGAAGAAAGTCTATGATGAAAGAGCATCCGAGACAGTCTATCTTTTTTATTAGTTTTCCTTGGTGTTTAATTTCTTATTTTTTGAGTTGTAATTAATCTTCGTAATTATTAGATATTGATTATTATGACTTTTTGATAAAAAGAAGATATTTGTTCTCTCAATGATTCATGAGCGCCTATTTTTCATGTTCTTGAAGCAAATTAATCTGATGGAGCTTGTTTGTAGAATAATCATTATTCTGCCCGACTTCAGTCTATTCACACCCTCTCCCCCTTCTAAACTTCATTGACCAGTTGAGGCCAACAAAAACTGAGGCATATTGGAGGAGAGCCAGTTGATCCAACCCCATTCAAGATTTTGGTTGGAAGCTTGAGGCATTTGACTTGCAATCAATCTGATATCTTATTTCTAGTAGGTCTTTTGAGTCGATGTATGGAAGTCCCAACATAGTATCACTTCCGAGTAATGTAGAGAACAATTGATTTGAAAATTGTTCTACACAACATCAGGAAACTTGAAATTAGGTGGATATAGTTATTATTAGGAGACCTTGATGATAGGAAAAATACAAACATTTTTGTATTTTACTATGAAAATTCAGCATGCACTTGGTTATCGCGAAGAAGAAACCAATAGTTAGTCCATCTATTGTGAAGTTGAATACGTAGTAGCTACATCGAGTGTCTGTCACGCAATATGGCTAAGAAATTTGTTGACTTTTGGCCTAAAATTCACCTAGGATGCAAAGTGAAAGCCAATAATATGTTTTGAGGATGCAAAGTGGTATTGATTTTTTTCGAGAATGTAAAGTGTCAAACTGATACATTTCTAGGATACAAATGATATTCAGGGTGTGTTTGCAATCTCTATTAAAAAAGTTGAAATTGGAAATTGTGAGTTAAGTTCAAAATAATCACTTATAAAAATAAGTTGGGAGTGTTTGCAAATTCACTATAAATGAGACTTAAAGCACTTTGAGTAGTGTTTGAGACACAAGATATGTGTTCAACTTATTTTTATGATTTTCTATGAAATGTCTTATTTACCCTCATTAACGTAACAACTTTTCCCTTATTTAAAAATCTTATACGTATATAATTATATGTACTAAAAATTCGATATTTACACTATATCTAGATTATTATTTTGCTATGTGTTTCTAGCACACGTCAAGATTAACAAGAAAACTTGTTAATGTCAATTAAAAAGTTACTGTTGTACATTAAAAAGAAAAGTGAGAAAGAAGATGTTTTATTATCTATACTATTAAAAAAGAGAAGCCTGTTTTTACTCACAAAGTGGCGGTTGTGACACCATGCTACATTGCCAAAAGTTAGTCACTTTCCAAAATTATCCATTTTTCAAAATTTAAAATTACAAAACACGAAAACTGCCCAATAAAAAAAGTTACCTTTTTTCAGTTTATGCATATTCAAATTTAGTATGATATATTATAAAAATTAATATATCAAGATAAATTATAATTTAAAGAATTCAACACACGCGAGTACCGCGTGCTACAACGGCTAGTGTTATAAAATGGCCAGGGCTATTTCAGAATATTGAATAATTTATGAGGACAAATTTGTCTCAAACTTTAGAAATCAGCTTTTTATTAATTACGAATGTGCCATCCAACTGGAGAAGTTGCTCAAGCCATGCTTCTAGCTTATGAGGTCAAACCAGCTTATTTTATAAAAAGCTTAAGCAAAAGCTATTTTTACAAACACCTAATCACGATTTTCGAGGAGAGAAAAGCTCAGAATCTGTTTGGAGTAGAGGTTGCAAACACACCCTCATAATGTTTAATATGTCCCTTTGCGGTTCAAAATTGCATGAGCTATCCGTATTCTTAAAAAAAGAATTTAAATTACTTCCCTAACATTTTTATATCTTAAAAAAAAAAATATTTGACAAAAATACCATCCTTTATATTCTATATACTTAAATCTATTTGTGAAAATTTGAGTTATTTCTAACAGTGTTATCATAAATGTGGCAATTCACTCATTTGTATTAGTTTACATGGATAAACATAATTTTGTTGTTTTACACAATACTTGACACTTTCACGTTCAATTTTACGAGAGTGACTTTTCAACTAAAGGTGGTAAATTTATCCTTTTAAATTTTCATAAAAATATAAAATGCTATTTTTAAATCATAGGAATGTAAATCAAACATCATGCATGTTTAATGGATAAATAATAATTAACCCCGGCCCGTTTGTCACTTGTGCATTATTAGGAAACCTTATCTAAAAAATAAAATTAAAAAAAAAAAAAAAAAAAAGGAAAACCTTACTTTGGTCAGCTACTTGCCTACTGTATCTCAACATTTGCGTTGGATCTGTTTTCAAACTTAATTTAATATGTTTTCAATTTACCAATCAAAGTCACGCGAGTAGTTTGGTTAGGTCATTTTCCATCACCATATATGATATGATATCTAATAGTTGATCGAGTATATATTTTGGTTAGATCATTTTTCATCACCATATATATGTGATATCTAATAATTTACTAATTAATAAAATTCATTATTTTGTTCATAAAGTAGTAACATCATGTCAATTACTGTATATTAAGAACCAAAAAATAAATAAAACGACAGATTTAAACATATATCATTTTAACAACGCGAGGCATAGTACATTTATATTGTTATAGCCATGTAATTTAGAAACTCCAAAATGCAATCATATTATTAATTAGACCTTGAAAAGGACATTTTGCTAATTATGCATATATATATATAACCCCAACAATACTAGCATGCATATTTTTCATTATTTTTTTCTTTTTTCTTGCTTTGAGGGGTTATATATAAATATATTACTTAATTAATTTAATTATTGATGTAAAAGACTTGCAATAATATCTGCATCAATACTAGAGATATCTCCTGAAGATGCAAGTTGAGATAATCTATCACTTAGATCATCCACTTCTTTATGCAGTTTCTTGATGTAATTGCATGTCTCCTTCAATATCATTGACGCTGATACCTACAAATTAAAAGGGTAAATTAGTAAATACACATCACAGACAAGAGATTAACGCACATGTTTGCTGACTTCCCAATACCCATGCATGCATACTGTGTGTGAGACTAGTACATACTTTCTGTTAACTTCTAACTATTTTAATTACTTCAGGAAAATTCCCCTTTTAATATAATATAATATAATTAATTAATTAATTAAGCATTTACTTGTATCTAAATTGGGACCATTACCATTGGTAGCTAAAAGCCTAAAACTTGCCTTTCTTGTTTTTTGACTCAACAAGTCCATATGATAAAGAAGGATTCAGGACAAATAAGGTTGAGCTATCAAATTGCACATTAATGTATACGTGCCATTAGTTAGTAGATGGGCGCGCAGGTGAAAAGTAATGGTGTTATTGTCCTATTTTGGGTAGTTAAATTTGAGTCCATTTTAGGGTATAATTTTTAGTAGTTTTTATTTATTTTTCATTTTTTATAATATTTTAAGAATTAGGAAGTATTTTTGGACTTGTTTTAGGTGTGCACTTTGTTTTATATTCTTTATTCGATGTATCATTATTTTTTAGTAGGGTCCGTTTTGTGGACCGATCGGATGATTATTAAGTTAAATTATATTTATTGAAGTCCTATAGACGATTTTCTCTCTCAATAATTGGGCATTCATATCTTTGAAATTCATCTAATTGATTTGAATGATAGTTACGTACTATGTTCGATTAGACACAACACTTACACAAAAATATAGATGTATTTGTGCTCATACACGTTTCAATTCAGCATTAATTCTTCCCGGGACTTCCATTTTTAACAAATAATTGAAGTTGGTTGTGGAGTATATAACTCAGATAAAATCTTATTCCACATTAATGTTATTTAACAAAAAAAAAAAAGGTTTCCTTTATTACCACTAAAAAATTTCTATGCTAGATAAGTTGAACTGGCCAGCTGATTTAAGGTCGACTCTCCGAACATTATGTAGAAATCTCTTGATTACAGTAATTAATAAACTGTTAAATATTTTTCCCAATGTAAACTTTTAGATAATTATTGAATGTTCAATAAGGTATCAAAATTATCAGACCAAATTAAATATTTTGTATTCAAATAGTCTCGAGTAAATTGTGTAAGAGAATGATAAAGTCATAAATAAATATTAAATATTTCTCTTTCTTCAACAGTTTAAACTTTTATATGAGTTGGACAATTAGTACGTACTACATACTACAGTCAAATTAAAAAAATCAAACGACGTAAAGAGAGACATAGTACCTTTGAATTGCACCTTGAACTAGAATCTGGCAACAATGTTTGTAATTTCAAGATGAGTTCTTGAGCCTCATCTTCTGTAATTCTTGAAACTCTTCTTCTATTTGACATTTCTTTAGTCTTTAGCTAAAAAACACACACACTATTACTAAAATATCTTGAACTGTTGAGTGAAGGTAAAGGGGGAGCAATGAAGCACTTAAAAAGGAAATCAAGTGTGAGAGTTGGTTGGAAAATGCCATGAAAACACCAAATCAATTACAATGAGGGCCCATTTTGGGGCCTACTTGTCTGACCCAACAGTACAATAAGGCCCACAAACTTTTGGCCCTTTTAGCAAAGAAGAAATTAGAAAAGCCCATTGTTTAATAAAAATTTCTCTGTTTCTCTTCAAGACTCCAACTACCCTTTCAATCACATAAAAACCCTGAGGAGATTGAACACGTGGTTACACATGATTGGCTAGTTATATTTATTAAGAGAGATGTTCACATTCCACCAGAAAGATACTCTGTTTCACTCTTTCTCTTTTTTTTTAGCATTGGGCTGTCGGGAATTGGTCTTTTTGTCTGTTCCATTGCCATTTCTGGTTCGGGAACTATATTTTAGTGTTTAAATTTTCTCTTGTAAGATTATATATTATATATATATATATTGCAGTTGTATTAAGGTTGCAAGATTTTAAACTAATTAAAAGTATGTGATTTAATTTAATATCAATATCATCTCTTTCAATTCAATCAAATGTTCCTTAATTGGTTAATTAGTTTTGCTATCGTCATTAGATTTTTTAATTCAAGATTTTTTTAGAAGTTAGCATAACACATATTTTCCTTTTTGTCCTTATTATTCCTTCTTTAGGTCGTTTTCAGACATTGATGTCTTTATAATTATTCAATCCGTTGGATTCTGCTTCTGGATTATTCATTCCAATTTGTTTTCTATTACAATGAAGTAATTAGTAGTTGCTCCACAATTCATGATTTTGTGTTCATATTTTGTGTTCATAAGTTCAGATGAACTTAAATCAACCAAGTAAAGCTCAACTGCATTTACACCCCATAAGGCCATAAATAATCCTTTTTACCTGCAAGGTGCACCTTTGGAAATTATAAATAACAAAATGCACCCTTAAATTATTTCTGTCTTGGGAAAATGCACCCTACACCTATTTGTCATGTGATTAACTCATTTCTTGTGAGATTTTCACATGATATGAGATTTATTTTAGCGCCACTGGAAAATTTCCAGTTCATTAAGTCACGTGACTCAATTTGGAGAACTTAGGAATTTCGTGCTGAAACTGAATTGAAATTGTCAAATTTATATAGTTACATGACTTAATATACAATTGAAAATGATTTTATTGTCGAGGAACATTAGTTACATGACGATTTTTGCAAATTTCCCTTGCCACAAATTTTTTGCTCATATTTTGCTTTCTGGAATGTCTCAAAACAAGATTATTTTTCTCAAAACATTTCGCATAAAGTACTGATTTGACAGTGCTAATTTCCTATTTTTTTCCGACGTCATAAATGTAAAGTTAACAAAAAAAGTGCAAAAACATGGAATTTTAAAAATTATGTGTAATTGTAATAAGATATATAATTGCAAAAACTTTAGTACAAAATTAAAAATGGTCGGAAAAGAGTTCAGGAAACATTAATGTAAGTTCAGGGTAGGGTAGGCAGTACAAAAAATTAAAATCTGGGGGGAGTGTAACTTGTATATAAGTTGAGGGGAGAAAGGGCAAATTTCTGTTAACTAATCTGAAAAAAAAAATTTACATATTGCAGGCAGTAAAACCGACCAAGTCAGTGTAAATTATTCTTGTTGGTTTGGGATATTACGGTGATTCGATTGTTCAGTGATTCATCTGTCCATTCGAATCCGTGTAGTAATGACAACTGAATGAGGAAAATGGCCGCATAGATCTTCAGATTTGCATGTGAAAGTGAAACTACAAAAGATCCATCGTCAATTTATTCAACTGGTCCATACTCTAAAATTCATGACAGAAACTTTCTTAGCTAGCTAGGCTAGGACAACTTACGAACAAAATACTGCTTTCTGTCCTATTCACTCGTACAAAATTACGATGCAGATTAAACAATTTAAAATCACATGTTCCGAAAGTGAAATATGAACAAGATTAATGAGGCCGGGTTTAATTTTAGCAGAGAAGTAGTTAGTTGAACTTCACCGGCAAATTAAGAGTCACTACAAGAAAAATGGATTTTAGTGACAAAATATTAAGTGATATTGTTGAAATTGTCACTTTTTGCATATATTTAATGACAAAAATATTAGTTTTGTCACAATAAAAATAGTGACAAGTGCAATTGTGACAAAATATATTTTTAAGTTGTCACTAATGACTATTAGTGACAAGTGTATGGAACTTAAGTTGTCACTATTGACAATCAGTGACACCCTTTCAGTGACAACCTAGTGACAATAAATATTGTCACTATAATTTAGTGACAACTTTTTAGTTGTCACTTTTGGGGTATCACTAAATGTCAATAGTGACAACTTTTTCGCATTTCTTGTCACTAGTATGTCTATATACATCATTTTAGTGACAATATTTAAATTCTTGTCACTTCGTCATTTACTATTTTGTCACTAAAATTCAAATTTTTTGTAGTGGGTGTGTTCGCAAATTCTGGTGCAAACAGCTTATCAACTTTTTTTAAATCGAACGCAGCAATATGGTATTTACAAAATTAGTTTCAGCTTTTAATAAAATAAGCTATTATTCACTCATATGTTGTAAGCTTCTCTTGAGATGTTTCTTCTTATACTGAACTTAACTCAAAATTTCTTATCTCAGCTTATTTGCTAGAGTTTGCAAACACACCCTAATTATATAATCACTACAAATCACATAATAGGGATTTTCCCTTTTTGGTAAGTTATATTATATATTAGAATTTATCATATAGATTGGACAAAGTACTTTTGATGTTGAGTTAGGCTCAAACCATGTAAATGAACTTAGACCAATCCATGTGGTGAATTTTAATATGGTACCCTAGCTCCCGGTAATATGCTTAATGAGCAATTTACCCCTGTAATACGACAACATACATACTACTTCGATAAGATATATAATAATGAATGATTTTCCTCCCTTTTCATGGATGTGTAGTACACACACTCTCAAATGTGAGTTATTCTTTTCATTTGAAGTGGAAAATGACCAATTTAACTCTATATTGACAAAATATGACCGAAACTTTACCCGGGGATATGTAATATTGTCTAGTAGATATTTTACCCTGTGTGTTATTATTTAATTAGCACTTTTTCTCAAGTGATTAAATTGTTTAATAGACACTTTACCACCCTGTCAAAATGTCATGACTTAGAGGGAGGAAATGTGCTTTTATAAAAACATAGGAGTATCTTACCCTCTTATTTATTACATGGTAGTAAACCATCTTTTACAATAACACAGGAGATAACTTGCTATTAAATTAAAGTTAATATATGTTTCCCTCTTTTTGCTTAGAGTGGAAACGACTATATTATTTTAGTTCCCCAAAGTATGATATGCAACATACATTGTTTTTTTTTTAAATATTAGTATTTTTGTTTACCACCTTTTTTTTCTTAACAAATTTTGTTCTTCCACTCCCTTTCCATTCAATTTTGGACCAAAAGTTAAAATCATAAAATTGTCCAATAATGAGACTTAAAGTGCACAAAGAAAAAATAGAAAAAATAAATGGCTGTAGGGGAGGGCACGGGAGAACCAAATCTTGACCCAAAAAAAAAAAAGCTTCATCATGTAGGGATTAAAATGTTATTTTTAAAAATATGGGACTAAACGTTAATTTGATTGTACAGCTACGTACGTACGTAGGATTTGAAAATGTAATTATGCCCTGAGAATACTGAAACGGTTTAATTGTCAACCCCGGCCCGCATGATTATTCAATATGAATGGTGCAAAAATTGTTATTAAATTTTGTACATGTTATTAAAGGACTGTCCTGCCTATAATATAATCGTGCAGAGATTGGGATAGGTTTGGGTTATGATTGACTGGCCATGGCCACATGAATTCTAGTTGATGTAGAGTGAATGGAAATTTAATGAGGTTACAAAGAATTGTGTTATCGACATCGTGGCCGGGTTCGTGCAGTGAGTTGTCGACCTTAGGCATCTCGAGATTTATTATGCATGTTAATTATGAATATGGTGATTTAATGAAGAGTTTGTAATTTCAAAATTCAACAATTTATAAGCAAAATATGCATTATCCTATGACTAAAGTCGCGGAAATTAGCTCAAGGGAGAGTAGTGGAGGTTTTTGAAATAATCTCGCTTTGCGTAATGTTGTTTGTTTGGGTTTTGACTTTGAGAGAGTGTTTTGAGAAATAAAGTAGGTGTAGATTATTTTTGAAAGAGTTAGATTGTAGGTGTAAGATTTTAATTCAAGTTTATTATTTGAGATAAATTGTGTAAGAGATACGTTACTTTATGTCAAATTAGAGTAGAGTTTGTATATGTTTTATTTATAGATAAGAAAATTGTTGTTTGTGGGTTTTGAGAGAGTAGTTTGAGAAAATTAAGAGATGAAAAATTTATTTCAGAATGTAAAAACCATGTTTGTTTTGGCATTTTCCAAACACGAAATTTTTTTGGGACATGCCAAACAAACAGGCCCATATTGTTTCGCGGTAATTTAAGTAGTATAGTGTGGGTCGGATGTTTGGTTCAAGTGATTAAAGTTACACCATGATTTGAATGAGATTCCTCTACCCTGCTATGCATTATTTTAGAGATTTGAGTAGTAAATTTATGAACTAAAAAAACGAAAGTGATGAAATGGGCAAATGCGCTCTGATTCGCGAATTCGGAGCGAGTCAACACCCTTGATGCGCGAATTTAGTTATCTAGGTTTTGGCTATATTAACCAACCAATTTCAGTATGATGAATAGTAATTCACATTTTTTTAATTAAACATGTGCCATTCGAACCTATCCGAGATCTCCACTGCAATACACTTGTTACAAGGAACATCATCATCTTTTGTTTTTCTTCGCAATTCAAAGGTTATTTAGGGTGATTTACACTTGAAAGTAAACCCCTCATGTTTAATTGTTTTACAAAGAACCCCCTAACATTTCAGAAATTTCAAGGACACATCCTATGTTTTAAACTATGTAACAAAACACCCCTTACAGCTTCAACAATTCTTACAAAGACACTTCCTACAACTTCAAAAAATTTATAAAATATCCCATTTAAGGGATATCCTTGTAATGTTTGGAACCAAAGAGGGTTATTTATAATTACGATAAACCTCATAGGCTCTGAGTGTAAATCACCCTACAAACCTCGGAAAAGAGAATCAATTAATCTATCTTTTACTATACTTCTCTCACATAGAGTAACCCTACATATCTTTTTTCTATTATCTAAAACAAAAACCTCAGTTTTCTAAAACTGTATCATATGATTCATTTCATCACTAAAATTTCAAACAACATAATTAAAAATGCACAAAACTAATTAAGAACTTGATCTTTCTGTTAAACAAACAACATATTTAGAAATCTAACCTGATCTTTTGTCAAAAGGAATAAACTATGAAGAAAATTTTGCATTGTATAATAAAACTGCAAAAATAAACACTAATTAAAAACCTTCATCTAGTGAATACCCTATTTTTTACTATCTTTTCTACCTCAGCAGCACTTAAGTGTCTAATCCCATTCTCTTTTAACCATATCTCCTCTACAATCAAAGTATTCTTCAAATGTTTATTTGCCATTTTCAACAGCTTCAATCCCTCGTTAACTTTAGGGAAGAAACCTTCTGGCCTCAAACACCAACCTCCAAATGCCCCAAATAGAACTGTTATATCATTCCAAAGCTTCTCAACTCCTCGTTCACTAAACTTCATATTGCCTATCAGTATACTGTTGAAAAGAAACTTATCTATCCCAGCAGCCAAACTTCTCCAAACCTTTGAAAAATCCATTTTGTTCAACCCTTCTTCAAGTACCGACATTTTACGTTGCAAATAATCTATAGCTGCAATGAAAGATATAGACAACGTAGATTCTACTTCGCTCTTATCTAGCCATTGCTTTTTGTTTTTTATATAGTCTCTGCAATGGGAATCGAACCCCCTCAAGACAACAGTGGATAACTTCTCAATCCATTCGGTTTTGAATTCATCTAGTCTTTTGATTTCTTCATAAAATAAACCATTCTCAGGCGCATCTGAGTGCACTTGACTAGACTGTTTTGATCCCATTTCAAGAAAGAAGACATCCTCAGACCATTCATTTAGAACCGACTCAAAATAGGAAGCAGCATTAATAGACTTTGCGACTTTAGTTAGAGCATTGTCTTCTGTTAGTGCAGTGAGCCCCTCAGCTTCTTGACACCTTTGTAGCAAGTAATCCAAGAACTTGCGTATTATAGGTAAACCTGCCAATTTGACAAATCTACCCCTCAATGATATGTTGGGCAGTGGTCGACAACGATCAACGACAGAAGAGAGGACTCGAAGAACAGCACTTGAAATCAGTGGAGATTTATTTTCTTCCTGGCTTTCGTTTATCCAACTTTTTTCATCTTCAATTTGAGATTTTAATTTATGAAGTGTTTCAGTGAGCTCAATTTCAGCCCATATATCAAGCCAGTCAGGTCTATCACAAAACACGGTCATTGAGGACATCTTCTGCATATTTTCATCTTCCTCGAGGGGAAGAAGCATTCCTGAATGAGAGGCCAGAGATTTAACTCGTTTATCGAATGAAATCATTAAGTCTACTAGATGTAGCCATGATATTCTCGCATGTGCTTGGATTTCAGTATCACTTTCTTCATCGAGTTGACCCACATATGTTGGAAAGATTTCTTTAGCAAGGTAAGTTGATAAGGAAGATACCATTGCAGAGATCCATTCTTCTCTGCAACTGTAACCAGATAACATTGCTTCATCTACGAGGGGTTGCAATAAGTCATCCATAGAGTCAACATATTCTCGGGTGATCTTATACACAAGTGCAAAAATGTACTCTGGATTTTCAATCCACTTTGAGAAGTGGCGTTGAGAAGCAATAGATATAGGATTCACAAGCTCCTCAATAGCCCAAAGTGGTTGATGAAGAGACACATCCTTATAATGCCCCTCAAGTTGGCGAGATTTTCTTTGTCTCTGCAATTCCTGTAGACCGCACAAAGCGAGGAAACTTTCAGAGTATTGGAGTTTTAAGTCTCTGTGCATTGTCAAAAGAGGGTTTTGAACAACATTTGATGAACTTGATGTTGATAGAGGTGGTGGCCATCCAAGAGAAGCGAGAAGGGCCCGATGATCAGCAATAGCCTGAGGCCGTAGAATAGCTAAGGCTCTGTCAATTCTATGATCAACAGCCGAAACAAGTCTATTCCATTGAGGATGTTTCTTTGTAACAGAATTAAGCACATCTTCTGCCAATTTAAGAGTTCTTAGAGCCAATGCACGCGCATCCTGCAAAACGAAAGAAAAGAAAAGGAAAAAAAAGGGACAAGAAATCTATAGTTAGTGAAACTATTCATGTAAACAGTTATTATACCCCAAACTTTTTTTATTCTAACACAGATTTGTGGTAATCTCTTTGTGCAAAGATCCTAAAAATAATGAAAAACACAAGCTTAATACATCATTACATTTACAGGATTAGGTTAAAAAAAATGGTTAAAATCATATGAGGTATCATGTACTTAAACATGCATTCTTCGGAAAAGTACGATGATAGATTTATATTATCTTTTACACATCCCGTAGATAATATGGGAACTTCATTATGTGGACACGTGGAGAAATAAAAAAGCCAATAATTTCCAATCAATTATGATTGATTAATGAGAACCATAGAGATTATTAGAAAGGCCAATACAATTTTCACAAATCAATCAACCGGACTGATTGAAAATGTACTAGATAGTTTTACTACCTACATCAAATGACTTTCCTATAATCACTAATCATGCTTCAAGTTGTTATTCAGTATGTCGATTCAACAAGTCACTAACTCCATATCCGTGCGTAACATAAGTAACCACCTCCCCCTCCCTTCTAATACAGAGCAAAAATGAATACAGAGAGAATTTGGTGACTGACAGCACAATTTATTCTCAGAGTTAGCAGTTCAGCAATTTTCAAGGAATGTAAAGCAGCAAACATACCCTTGAAGGGTACTCACTTGAGAATTCTTTGTTGATGGATGCCTTCTCAATGTTGTATTCATAGCGGAAGATACTGCATCTTCAATGTCACCGACCAATGTGTCAAGCCTCAGTACCGTCTCTGAGAGTAACAGAAATATTGTTAAGAACTTAACTGGTAATGACGACAAGATTACCATGAAAGCAAACATACACTTCAATATATAACTATTGAAGCTACCCACTATTTGTATACAATCAACCCCAAGAAGAGTTCCCATCCTTCTCAAATTCAACTTCCTGATATCTTCCTAGTATTTTTCTGAGTTCTAAGCTAACAATTCCACTGGATTCCATCAAAACAAAATAAATCTCTCTTGTCCACAAGAAATCAGCACATAAATCAAATGTTAGAATTTCTTAATTAATGCAAATAAAATATTTCTTGATCCATAAACATTTTCAATATTTATCCGCATAGCTTCTACTAAACATTTTAAAATTCGACTTCCCCACAAAATTATACTAGCAATTGAAGGTATAAGCCAAAAACTAATGCTAAAAACGAAAAATTTAATCAACTTTTTTTACAGACCTGCATAATTTCGCACAGTTTCCACTCTAGCCACTTCCTTCGCCAATGTATGTAACTCCTCCCCCATTCCACTCCTCGATCCTCCATCTATACACCAAAATTTACACGTTAGGAAAAAGATCAATTAAAAAAAAAAACAGAGTTTCTAAAATCAGAAAAACCTGATTCTGAAGGAGAGCGAGTGGAGGACTGACGGAGGTCAAGCAATTGAGTGCGGATATTCTCGAAGAGTGATCCGACCCGATCCGAGTGGGAGGAGTGTCTGGTCAAGTGCGATTGGAGGTCTTGGTTGAGTTGTGAAAGTGTTCGATCGAGGGCGTCGCACTGGATTTGGAGCTCCGAGAGTAGAGTCGGGGCTCCGCCGAGTTCGTCTGCAGAAGAAAGTTTTGAGTTAAGGAAATATAGTGTTTGGGGAGAGAGAGATGTATGTGGTGGTAAGGGGCGGGTCGTCGGAAACTCCATGGATCGGGTTTTCGGTTTGACGATTGGGGGAATTGGAAGAGAAAGGGAATGTATTGGAGTTTGTGAAATTGTAGATTGGTCCACAACTTATTAGGTAATTGAAGACTACCCCAACACACATACACAGCAAATAGGGACGCGTTCGTGACAAAGAAGAACCGATGGGGTCCGGACTGAGTCTTTTAGGCTGTGTTTGGATGGGTTTTGGCCCGATCTCGCAGGTTTCGTGAGACTGAACCAAAACCTTTTCAAATGAGTTTTTGTCGAACCCATAAAACCATCAAAAACCTATTCAGAAATCCACACTCAAACTTTTCAAATCTATAAAACATTGATTTGACACATACCATCTACTTTTCCCCCCAATTCTCATTAAAAAAGACATTGATTTGACACCTATCACCTACTTTTTCCCATAAACCCCGACATCCAAACCCAATCTAATTGGGGTTTCAACTTATTCAAACCACAAAACCCAAGAGCCAAAACTCATCCAAATGAAGTCTCAAATGTTTCATCAAAACCACCCAAACCAATTTTTTTAAATCGAGACCCGCGAAACCGAGCCAAAACCCATCCAAATAGACCCTTAGTTCCGATCACGTTACCAACTATTAGGGGTGGGCAATGGGCGAGTTTGGGACGAGGTTGGTACTGGAGATATGAGAATAGTAAATTTGGAATTGACACTTTCAATCTCTAACTCGAATAATTCGAGTATTAGTTTCCGAGTAACCAAATTATGGGAATTATTGTTGAACAAAATTGTGAATTCCATATATTCTTAAAACATCACACCTTAGGTTGCGTCCGTTTCGCCCATTTAGGCCTCAATTGCTATAATTGGTCCAGATAAAACGGTCCAATTTCACATTCGGTTGGCCAGACTTATTTTCGGGCAGCCCGTAGTTATCGGCTGAAATGGTGGGCCACTCCACATAATTGGTCCGATTATAATATGTGGTCTAACCCAGATATTAAATAGTTAAGCCAAACATCAAAAAATTGAGACAAAAATGCCCCTATATGAGTGAATATTTATAACCAAAATGTCATTCAAATAATTAGACAGATTAAAGTCTCCATCTTCATTTCTTCACACTTTCATCTTCATTTTCCCTCCATTGGTGTACGCTGAGACTTCTGTTGAATTTTTTATTTTTATTATCTCCATTCCATTTTACTCTTTTGTGACTAAAATCTAAGAAGTAATTATAGACTTGTGAACTAATTTCTTCCGAAATTGTTTCTAATAATTTCTTCCAATTTTTGTGATTTAGCTCAAGGAAAAAGCTTGAACAAGGTGAAGAAAGAAAAAATATAGGGTAAGAACTCTACAACATTTTCTATTTCATTATGTTGTTACGAAGTTGAGTTTGTTCCTCCTTTATCTTTCATGCGTGAAAGTCTGATTTTTTTTTTAAATTTTTATCTTTGATTAAATGCTTCATGAGTTGTTTGTGGTGGTATTGTGGTGCTTTGAAATTCTTATACTAGAAAATGTTATTTGTGTGTTGTGTGTTGAAATGTAATAAAATAAATATTTTTGGACAAGTTATATTTAATAGTTGATTGATTTTTTATGCAGTTAAGAAGAGAGGATTTTGTCGATGGAAAGAAAGAGGGAGAGGAAGAAATGAAGTAATTAGGTTTTTTCGTATTTAAAACCCTGATCGGCCGGTCTTAAACGAGTGATAAAACAGATGGTTAGATCAACAGAACGTTGGGGGTAAAAATATAATTATCAGACTGTATCGGACCAACCGAACGAGTAATACATAAAATTGTTGGGTTGATTAATTAATTAGCTCAAATTTGCAATTGAGCCAATTCCTAATCCTTGCAAACGAACGCAGCCTAATAAAACTAAATTACATGGTAATTTATAAATCTTGTATCTTATTCATTTGATTTTGCACGAAATATGAATAAGTTCAAGAATTTTTATAACACTAAAAATTGATGTAGAGTCGTAAGTTGTAAAACTGTTAAAGGTAAACACCATTGGTCCTCTTATCACATTATATTAACTTTTTACAGAATGGTCTCTCTTGTGTTTTTTTCTTACATTAGTTCTTACTATGAATTATTTGTTTCCTTTTAGGTCATTTTCAGGGTTGTCCAATGTGAACCAAAGTGTCAAAACAGTTATATAGGGACTAAATTGATAAAAAAAAAACAGTATTATGAGGGATTAAATTGATACAAAACAATCTATAGTGTAACACTATAAGTAAAAAAAAAACCCTTGTAATTGACCAAAGTGAAACAAATAATTCACAGTGATTACTAACATGGGAAAAAAACACAAGAGGCACCAATCTCTAAAAAGTTAGTTACAAAAAGGACCATTATTTGTGTTAGCCCAACTATTACCTTTGTGATTGTAGAAGACTAGATGGGGCAAAGCCGTAATGTACTAGTGGATTTATAAGGAATATTAGATTAAAGTAAATAAGTTTTTTTATTAAATTATGTTAATTAATAAATTAATTAAGTAAATTATCTTGAAGTTGTAGTTAAGTAAAATACTAAAAAAATATAGGCGAGTTTCGATATTCGGTGTTGGAGAGACCAATCGCAAATTTGTCCCATATTTCGTTATAATATACAGGTTTTTCAAATTCTGGTATCCAAATCCAAGATACTTGACCCGCTCGAAGTTTTAAAAAAACTGACGAGTCGGGTTAAGTTACCCAAACCCAATACCCACGCCTACCTGAATACCCGACTTCCGATATCTAAATTATTGTGGTCCGAGATGAAAACCACATTGGGTTCGAGTCAACCCAATTCTACTATGTCTTCCCTTATAAAAAGAAATATAAAAACTCAATTCTACTATGTCATTACTCATTGCTAGAACAAAATTATGGAAGATTAAGTTTTGTCTTATAGTCATACCTCTTATAATTAGTTTTCTAAATAAAATACCTATTATACATTTGACAAATTTTGTTAATTTTGACTAAAAATATTTGGATATAATTATCCTTTCATATTAAGTGACCTCAATGTAATGAAGAAGGGATTATCCTATTTGCATTAAGTGGCCTCAATGGAATGAAAAAGTGTGTTTGTAATTAATATTAAAAGTTAAGGGATGTGTTTATTTTTTAAGGAATTATGTTTATCCCAAATGGCAAGAGGTCTAGAAAGGGGAAGAGGAAGAGGAAGAGGGTGAACATAACTCTTAGTTTTTTTTTAAAAAAAAATATCATTACTCAAAAATATATACTTGTAAGGTGAGGATTGTATAAGACATTATAAGGTAAATTTAACTATTGTTTTCAACAAATTTAGGATATCTGGTCTCAATACTTCCCCTTTTACGTGTGAGCAGCAAAATGTATGGGTGAAACAAGCACAACATGTGACATATGCAAGCCCAACCTTGTGAATTTGCGACATATTGGTGAAGACCCAACACACAAATAATGACACTTCGGGCCTTTGTTAACTGGAGGAATAATGACAACACAGACCTTTGTCATTTGGGTGAAGTGTGTGGGTAGATATTGAAGTCTATCATGCCTATATGGAGGAGCCCATCACGAAAGAAGGTGACCCACTTTAACATGATGCTCTGCTACAATGTTAGAATTTACCACATGGATTGAGCTAAGTCCACTTACATGGTTTGTGCCTAACTCAACCTCAAAAGTTAGCTTCTAGTGAGGATTTTCCAAAATCTTATAAGTTGGACTTAACTATGGTTTTCAACCAATATGGACATTTAAGCTCAATAGAATTGATTCTTTTTTTCTTAAGAAATTGCCTGTCATAAGAAAAAGAAAATGTTAAGAAAAATATGGCTTTTTCCCGGATGAAATGAAAATTGGATTCATGTAAGGAGAAAGATTTCTCATTCCTTAGCCGGAAATATATGTGGCTATGAAAGTGGGGCAGATGATAAAAAGTGTAAAAATAGTGGAGAGGTTTTGAAATAGGAAATAAAATATTTATTTAGGTTTATTAATCTACGTACGTTTGATGAAAGATGGAAAAATATATCATAATGTCTAAGTAATTGGGTAAGGACTACGATTTCTTAATTTTTTAATGAATTTATGTAAGGGTTAATTGGTAATTTCCCTTTAAGATTAAAATCAACTGTAATTAAACAAGTTTGACCCAGTTACATGTTGAACGGCCATGATCAACGCAAAAGAAACGGACGGCCGATTGAGGTATTCCGCATGTGCAAGCGTAACTCGCCTTCCCGCATGCTAGAAACATAGCACTTCGTTTTACGGAGAACTTGACTTGAGAACAGTTGGGTCAACTTCGTCTCCTCAAAGAATACTTTATATAAAAATTTGACTTAAGTGTATTTCCAAAGTTCACAGCGGATTTAGCACAGTTACGTTCCTTGGCAGATTCTTTTCCCTTAAAAACTTTTAAGAGTAATTCTTAAAATTAAAGGCTTGCTTTAATTAAATTTTTTTTTTTAGAAAATCTAGTGGGTAATTTCATTCACCTGATTATCGAAAAAGCAGTCGATAGTGACACTATCGACACGTGAGGACAAATATGTGCTGGCGACATCGAGTGTCTTCCATGCCATCTGGCTAAGGAGTTTATTCAACGAGCTTATAAACATCGACCCTAAAGAGTCGACAAAGATATATGTGGACAAAAAATCATCAATTTCATGGAGGAAGAACCCAGTCTTCCATGATCGAAGCAAGCACATGAATACGTAGTATCATTATAATAATATAAACTAATCTTATGCAGTTTAATTATAATATACGTAGGGCTGAGCAAACGGGCCGAACCAGACCGAACCGAACCGAAGTTCGGTTATGGCCCGGTTCGGTCCCAAAAAGACATGGACCGATTACCGGACCGAAATAGTCGGTCCGGTTCGGTATAAATACCGACCGGTTCGATTCGGTCTGGTTCGGTCCATGTGTACCGAAATAAAAGGCCCAAACCACCTGTATTTTTTTTTTTTGGGTAAGTAGGGTTTCCTCACTCCAAGTAACACCAATAACAAGAAATAAAATCCTCTCTCTTTCCTTCTTCTTCGCGCCGCCGTCTCCACCACCCTCCTCCGCCGATCTCGCCGCTGAAAGCCTCCCTGCACGTGGCTACTCCATCTTCGCATCTTTACTCTCCACAAACACAAACTTCTCCGGCACCCTTTTTGCCCCACCCGACTTTGCCTCCTTAAACAACTGCCGCCGCGCCTCTCCGTCTCCCTACTCCTCTACCACACCTCTCAAACCGCCTATCTCCTCTTCTTTTCTCTCTCTCTCTTTCTCTCTCAAGTTTTCTCCTATATAGGAAGGATTTATTAGTGAAAAAAAAAAGCCCACTGCTCAGGGGCTGAGGGTGGTTGTTTTGGTGTGAGGGCTTGGGCGGCGGCTGGAGTTGGGAGAAGAAGATGAAGGGTCCGAAAATTAGGGCTGGGGTTGGGAGAAGAAATGAAAGGTTTGGGACTTTAGGAAAAACTTGGGTAGGAAAATAGGGTATTGGGTAATTGGGTATTTGGGTTTGGGTAAATGGTAATAGAGAAAAAAAAAATTCAATGGGTTCGGTTCGTTCAGTTCGGTTCGGGAAACCGACGGTTTTTACCGAAAACCGAATATATACAGGTTCGGTTCTGAGACTAGAACCGATTACCGAACCGGTTGGCCGGTTCGGTAATCGGTCCGGTTCGGTCGGTTTACCGAACCGGACTCGGCCCTAAATATACGTGTCTTCTCATGCATAAAATCAAAACAAATATATGAAATATATAAGATTATCATAAAAATCGAAATTAATTAAAATGGTCGAAACAACTTGATGTGCAAAAGATCAATTGTGTGACAAGAAGATAAGCTATGTATTCAGTACCATTATATATAACTTGTTATGATAATTTGTGACCTCACTGCAATAGTATAATAACACTTGAAAACAATTTCATCATATAAAAATTATGAACAGGCGGTTTAATGCTTGATCATGCTGCCGGTTTGCGTGCGGATTTCAGTGCTTTTCCATTTCTTTTTCAATTAAATGCATGGAAGATATTGACCAGTGAATCCGTAAGAGCATCATACCCACCTCTCTTTTAAGAAACATACATAGGATATTTTGTTTGCAAGGAATTCCCTTGTACGATCTCTTTTTTATCCGTAAAATTATTAACACCATTTGTTTTTTTAAATTAAATACCTCTTACTCTTTATACTTAATCTATTTACTTATATTCCAAATTAATTTATTTTTTAAATAATTATTTAGATATAAAATCTGAAGAAAAATATATTCTTTTTAAATTATATATATATATTATTAATACTTATTTAAAACAATAATTTTTTATATTATTAATTCTAATATTATTTAAAAATTATTTATAAAAAAAAAAGGAAAATAAGCCCCAACCCCAACCCTAACCATGTAACAACCCCCACCCACCAACCACCCACAAGCAGATCCAAGCCACGGTCGATGTTTACCCCAGACTGATCTTGGACGATCAGAACTTTTGCACTAGAACTCTGAAGGATGTAAATCGCGAGATGTGCCTCATGTTAGATTTTATGGGTTAACCTAACTGGATTGAGCCAAATTGGACTTAAGCCCATGAAATAGAAATAAATGAAAATGAAAGAAAGGAAAAAAGTCTTCATCCCACATGGAAAAGAATGACGAAATTTTTGCTAGTTATAATGCAAAAAATTGGATAAGGGCCCCTTGGGGGTACCATGTTTTCTAAGAGGAGAATACATGCATGACCATGGTGTCACCACAAGCGCGCCGACCGACCGACACGGATTTTGGACAAAATTTAATTAATGCTTTGGCCCAAAACAAGTCCAATAAATTAAATCCATACAAATTAGATCCGCGTAGCAGATCCAATTGACCAGAACAAGATCCGCGTAGCTGCCCCGTTTCGTAAACCCGCGCGCGCCTTTTTATGTATTGGTGTGCCGGTTCGGTTTGAAACAAATGGATTGCAGATGTTCGGACCGAATTAACCAGTGTTACTGGTTAAATACGAACATGCATGTCCCTCCAACAACACATTTTCTGTTTCTATAAATAGAGGGAGAATCTGACAAATTCTCTCATCCCGTTTTCTAGGAACATAAAGCAGAATCCTATTCTCTCTCTCTCTCTCTATTCTTCTCTTAAATATTATTTAATATTTTGTTAAAGTTCGTTGTTGACTTGTTTTTTGTGCAAATAAACAAGTATCCGACTGTTGTATTTTGAGAAACTATTGGGACGAACTGTAGCACCTTTGACAACCTAAAAATATTGTCTTATGGACATTGCATTAACAAGCCTCAGTCGATTATTTTGTTCAAAAGTTATTAAATTCTGATTTTGTTTGTTCTACTAGAATAAACTATACTAAGTTTTATAATTCGAGTTAATTATAGATAGTTATTCAGTGAGAATAATTTACTATAATTTTTAATAATATTACTGAGACATATAAAGTATTTATAATATTTTAAATACACGGATTGTTTTAAATATTTAACAACGCCTCCACCAAGCATTGGGATCCCACCATACTGTTATACACTCTACGCACAACGGGGCCTTGACCACAAATGACCCTTAAACATAGTTTATGATAATGCTTACATCCAAGTTCCAAACATGATTCGAACCCCACCTTACTGTTGAAACAAGCCTTATGAAATGTTGTTCAGCCAGTTGAAAAAATATCCCGGGTGCAATTATACATATTTTGTGTATAAACAGTGTCGCGCATGCATGTACATGCATACAATAATTTTATTCTCTCTCTAACACCCTATTTATATTCAAGCCTTCCCATTGCATACTCTCAAGCAATTTACTTCCTTCACTCCTTAAAGTCTCCACAACCTCTGTTCCTCTTCAATTTGGTTTCATTCAATTAATTAGTTGCAGTTTCCATTTCCTCCAAACAAATCATTTACAGTACTGTTATTGTCCTTTACTAGCTACTTTTCACTTATTTCGACATAAATTATCCTTCATTCAAACATCAAAATGTCTAGCCGAAGATCACGATCAAGGCACACGGAATCTTCAAGAATCGCGGATGATCAAATCAATGACCTTGTCTCAAAGTTACAACAACTTCTACCTGAGATGCAAACTAGGCTTTCTGACAAGGTACTACATTTGTTCCAGAATTTTTACTCCATTTATTATATTGCGGAATCAAAATTTTAATTAATCTTTTAAGAGAATTATTTTATGGGTTTTTAAATAATTATATTTTAATATATGTGGTGTTATATAATAATATGAATTTTTTTATCGAAATAGATTGATTAAATTATTTTTTTATTGTTTTTGGCAAGTTGTTATACAAAATATATGAGAGATTAAAATTTAATGACAAATTGAAGATAAAGTTGAAAGTATAAAATCTTAATAGAAAACTCAAGATTTCTTTTAATCTTTATCAATACAGGCATGCAAATAAGTAAATGAAAACTGCTACCTGCAGTATGTTTGTATTTCTTTTCTGATATATCTTTTAAAAACTGAAGTTGTTAGCTAAACTAATACAAAAATAATAAAAACAATTAATTTGCAGAGGTCAGCAGCGCAATTGTTGCAGGAAACATGCAATTACATTACAAGTTTGCATAGGGAAGTGGATGACTTAAGTGAGCAGCTGTCCAAATTGTTGGAAAACACAGACACAACTCAAGCAGCTCTTATCAGAGGCTTACTAATGCAATAGACACATCATGTCCTTTTTTTCTTTTTCTATTTTTTTTTTCTTCTTTCCAATTTTGATATAGGCTAAGTCTTCATTAATAGATATGATTTTGAGCAGAGTAATTAATATACTTATTTTCATGCATGATGTCGAAAATATTTAGTTGAAGATTTATAACATCACATCACATGTTTTTAAAATTTTAATAGATAATAATTTACAAATTTAAAGCTAGTTTGGTACCATTTCGGCTAAGGGTGGCAAATGGTCAGACCGGGTCCGAGCTGGATATTGTTAATGGGACGGGTCATAAACGACGGATAGGCTCATAATTATTGTGTATTTACTTATTTAAAATTAAGAAAAACACCATAAGTAAATATTATTCAACCATTCAAGTATAAATAAATGAGACCAGATTAGTACAAAATTATTTAAAATATATGGATTAAGTAAACTCACCACACTTAATTATTTAAGTAAATTTTCACGAATTAAGAGAGAAAATAAAACATTATTTTTAGTTAAAATTAAGCTATTAAATATAACTAAATGTTTGTTTTTCAATTGACCCACTTTTGAACTCATTATGGGCTCATATAAATGTTTACTAAATCCAATTCAACCCATCAACAATGAATAAAATATGATTTAGGTTATGTTGAGCCGAACCGGTCAGGGCCATCCAAGGTCAAGACCTATTTTAATTGGCCACTCTTAATTTCAACATTAACCTCACATATTGATCATGTGCACGGTAATTTAGGCATATTTGACATTTGGGGTCCATTTTAAAAGTGCAAATTATATTACATATTAATCCCTAAACTTAATTAATATCAATTTTGCTATAAAAATAGAAAAAAAATATAGCCCACCCCATCCCCTCAAAATAATAATCCTAACCCAGCCCGCCCTCATCCTAAACCAATCCGACACACCAAGGGTGGGGTGGGGGCAGAGAGAGTTTTGGGTTTTTTTTTAATAAAATATTTTTATTTAATAAATTAAAATTATGTGAAAAATATTTCACATATTCGTTTAATATATTCAATTAAAAATATTAAGTGGATAACTATTTAAACCTAAAATTCATAATTTTATGTTTGGAAATCTGAATGGCTTTTTCTAAATTTTGTTAAAAGTTTCATGAATTCAGTCAGAATGTATTTTAACTTTTACAATTCAGTCAAATTGCTCAAATTCTATTTTTGGGGGATAAATTTAAAAATTTCCCCTAATTATCGTGCTCATGGGCCATACTTTGTTAACCGCTAAGATATATAAGTAAAGAAGCATAAGTCATTATGTGTATTAAATCAAACACTCGCACATTTTTTAACTTGAGTACATTGTGAATTGATGTTTTTAACGTCGTAAAAGGTTTCTTGTAAATGTCATACCAGAGGGTGTGGGGGGGGGGGGGGGTGTCTGTATTTGTTGAAACAACGGAAAGTTTCTTGTTATACACTCAAATTTGAGGGAGCCTGAGTGCAAATCAACCTAATTTAATTAGACTAGCTAGTTTTATTAACTTGCAAGATTGTGGATTTGGTCTACTATATATGGACCTCAATTAATTTAATTAATTTGCCCAATATTTTAATTTAGTCGGGCTCCAATTCTCAATTAATTAAATCTCACATTTAAATTTAATTTAATTTGATTTCTTTCTCGATCTAACAAAGGTGGGTCATTACATGTCTCCGGTCGACCCAATCAATCCTTCATTTCTTAATTTACTTGTTTCGCTCCATGTGTATTGTGTAAGTTCTCGTAGATCCATTGCATAATTGGTCTAGGTTTATAAATAAATTTTCGTTTAATTAATCAATGGAGCAATTAATTTCTCTTAGAATTAATTGAACACCCTGTCAATTGATAACTTCATGAATCGATGCTCTTGTCAATTTGGGCTCTTCCACACTCTACGATCTATGTTTAGCCTCAAGCCATGGAGCAAAATCATTCGTGAATTAATTTAGTCAACCTTCTTCGTTGTTTATGAGTACACTGGATTTTGCAACTTAACTGGCAATGAGAAATTCTATTAGCACATATATATTTATTACACCTAGATATGGTTTTTGAATAAAAATTTGACTTTGACTATGAAATTTTAGCCTAAAATAGCTTATTATATCAAATGTTACTCTAAATATTGTTTGACCACTCCTAAAATATTTCAGTGGAATAATCTTTTCTTGTGATAGGTTGCCAATTTCAAATGTTGACCAATAACATGCATAAAATATGCATGAACTTTTGATTCTATATATTAATGTGAACCAATGGAACTATAATATATATTTGATGCAATATATTGTATTTGAACGGGGCATTGCTATCTAATTTACCCTTTGACCGATGCTCAAAAGCCATTATTTCCCAAATCTTGTTTGACTTGGTCAAGAGTTAAATATAACTTTAGTCAAGTAAATTACTCTTCAAATCACTTGAAGCCACTCTTTCTATCAAATATAAAGAAATATATTTCAATAATAGCAATAACAATAACGCATGAGATAATATTTTAAAGCATCTTGCAAAATATTTTGTGGCTTGTATTAACGAAATTTGCTCTAAATAACTAGTCCTTGTTATTCTCCTTTAGTTTGTTTCTCTAAATGTTTTTCTCTCCCACTCAATACATTTTTTCATCTTCTTCTTCTTCTCACCAAATAAATAGGCATGGAGAAGAAGACGAAGAAATGGTGGAAATTAAGACGAAATATTTAATTTTTTTTCTGAATATGTTTAGAACGGTATTTGGTCTTTCATCAAGCATGGGAAATTGCATTCGAAAGAATAAAGTTGTGGAATCTAATGATGTTACAATAAGCTCTCGTAAACAAACTCAAGTGAAGAGAAAAGATGGTGGTTCTAAATTCGACAATGGTTCGATAAATTCCAGTCGAGGGAAAAAGCAAGATATTGATGAGAATTTCGAGAATTTTAAAATGTCTGTCAATAAGAAAGAACTGAATCTACCCCAACCTTCAGGTAATATTCCCTTCCCTATCGGAGTTTTTCGATTGTCAATGATATAAGTTTAAGTTTGCGTTTGCGTTTGCGTTTGCTATGGATTCGGATTATTTTAATGTGTTCTAAAGTTGCGTTGTGTAATATTTAGAGGCAATGCTTAAATATAGATTGCTCTTTCCACATTTTCATTTTATGTTTGTGTTTGTTTTGCGTTGTTGTTATTATTAGGGTTTTCTTAGTACATTTTTTATTTTTTCTTCATAAATGGGCATGCTGGAACTTCTAATCAGTGGTAGAATATTATTATTAAATCTTTGAACTTATATTGTAATAAGATTTTAATTACTTTCAAGATTCACGAGTTTGCTTTGTATATAAATGGTTTCCATCTACTTTGATATTTTCCTTTTTTGTTTGGTATATTCCTTCAGTTTCATGTGCTAGGGAATGCTCTATAGAGAAAATGAATTTAAGTGCAAGTAGATTTCAATATTTTAATTGCTTTTACTATACCCCAACTATTTTAATCTTTAATTATTAATTTATACTCAAACTTGTAAACTTAACTATTTAAATGTCATTATATCATGTGGGGATGTTCACATTAATAAACTAACATTGCTTAGACTAAATTTCCAAAACGTCTCTAAATTAAATATCTTATATAAATACATGTAGTTTCTTTTTCTTAATAGTGATATATGTTGAACCAAATTGAACTTTTGGTCTAAAATCTAAATTACTAATATGTTTTGCATTTTTGTTCCCATCGCCTTCTACAGAGCACAAAATCGCAACAAATTTTGTGAGACCAAAAATATCATGTAGGACCAGAAATGCAAATATTCTAAAGAATCGAGACTAAAAGTATAATTTTCCGAAATGCAAACCAAAAATCTAATTAAACATTATAAACATTCAGATGAAAGTGTAATTTTATAAGGTACAAGACCAAGAATATTGAGGGTCCAGTCCCATGGAACTTAACTTGTTTGTGTTCTGATCTATTTCAGGGTCCATGGAACAAATTCACCAAAAAAGTCATCCTTTACCCACTCCAAACCTCGCAGTACAAACAGGCCATCCCAAAGCTAATCTTTTACCGTTGCCAAAGCCAGATGCTTCGCCTAAATCCGACGACTCTAGTAATAGCAACGGGACAGAGACGTCTGCATTTATATTGCCACTTCCAAGAACGGAGAGTGAGATATTGTCATCTCCATACCTAAAGGCTTTTCCCTACAACGAACTTAGAAAAGCCACTTCGAATTTTAGCGAAGATAGTTTGCTTGGAGAAGGTGGTTTTGGTTGTGTTTTTAAAGGATGGTTAGATGAGGAAACTCTAAGTACGGCTACCAAACCGGGGTTAGGTGTGGCCGTCGCGATAAAGATGCTTATACCTTATGGCTGCCAAGGTCACAATGAGTGGTTGGTTAGTTTTCTTCAAATTCTATCACATCAACTTATTAAACACTAGCTAGTCACATGACTTGGTGTTATAAACAAAACAATCATTCTCCTTTCTTCTCTTTATTAATCTAATATGCACAAATAAGAGGGAAAAAAACAAAACTGACCTAATAACCAATGGTCGCTGACAGGTTTGCCTCATAAGTATTCGTAATGTTAATTTACTCCATAAATCATAAATCTATAGCAATTTTGAGACTTTTTCAGCTCAATTGTGAAAGTAAACATCACACACGGTCCGGTTGAGTTTAAATTGCGGATTGTGGCCTGCACGTGATGTTCACTTTCATAATTGGGCCTAGAAAGTCACAAAATCGCTAGGTAATATTATGATCAGCATGGATATTTGAGAGACAAACTAGTCGAAGTTATCAATTATAAGAACAAATTTATCGATCTTTTCCTCGACTAATGAGTAACGTTATACATAATCTGATCAAGTTTATGATCGTGTGATTTTAAGATATGTACCACTATGTCATGGCAACCTGAAACTCAACTGACATTTTCTTTTGTGCAGTCGGAAGTAAACTACCTAGGTCGACTTCACCATCCAAATCTTGTGAAACTAATCGGATATTGCTTAGACGGTGATGACCGCATATTGGTCTACGAGTTCATGTCCGAAGGCAGCTTGGAGAATCACTTATTCAAGAGTAAGTTAATTAATTATTCATTTGTACTAATTTATATCAATTTTAAACCAGAGGATAAAAACAAAAATGATACATGCATGTACGTACCATATATCCATGACCATTTTAGTATTTTACTTAATCTTACAGAAAATGTTCCATCACTTTCATGGACAACAAGGATTAAGGTAGCTGTAGGTGCAGCACGAGGACTATGTTTTCTGCACGAAGCAAAGTCGCCAGTCATATATCGCGATTTTAAAACATCAAACATTTTGTTAGATTCTGTAAGTAATTTAATTTTGAAGGAATATAAATTGAGTTTTTTCTTCTTTTTTATTTTAAATGGGAGATGTAAATTTATTGATGCAGGAATTTAATGCAAAGCTTTCAGACTTTGGATTGGCAAAAACTGGTCCAACTGATCTTCAGAGTCATGTAACTACAAGAGTAATGGGTACTGAAGGCTATTGTGACCCACATTATCTTAGCACAGGTATATATAGTTTTCTCCTTTTTTTTGTTAATTAACCGAAGAAATGAATTAATTTTCGTCCGCCTGTGACTGCAGGTAAATTGACTATAAAGTGCGATGTATACAGTTTCGGGGTTGTGTTACTAGAACTTCTTACAGGGCGTCGTGCTATTGACGAAACAAAATGTGAGGAAGAGAAAAACTTGGCGGAGTGGGTTAGGCTTCATGTACAGGACAATGGGAAGATATTCCGAATCATGGACACTAAATTAGAGGGCCAATATTTTAAGAAAGCCGCCTATATTGCTGCTAATATTGCGTTACGTTGTGTACACCCCGAGCCTAAATATCGCCCTCCTATGACTTACATCCTCGAAATTCTAGAAAATCTTCCATCACAAAAAAACCATAACAACATGGATACAAGTTTTTAAACAGAAATTTTGGTTTTTCCATTCTAGTTTAATTGTCTTTTCACGCTTCTTATAACAGAAAAATAAATGTATATATATAGATCTTGGCTTTTTTTTTTATTTTTTTCAGATCAATGTTTATAGAGGTAGATCGATCGATAGATATATATTAAGAGGTACCGCAACTTTCTCATGATTAATTAGCTAGATAGATCGATGCATATATAAAATGAATTCATGGTATAATCATGCAATAATGTATTCGTTATAATTACTTTAAAAAAAAAAGGATGAAATTGTGATTATATCATTATATCATCATCAAAGTACAAATAATCTTCAATCAACAAATACAAACAATATTCATTAACAATATCAAACTAGAGAAGATTATGGGCCTCAACTTCGTTATCAGACTAGGTCTCCTTGATACTACTTATGATGACAAATTAGTTCATAATGAAGTAAGACCATCGAAATTTGAGGCATCGTGTACCGAATATGGAGTTGGTTAACTTGTGATTGCTTCAATCTTTACTTGGATCCATCTACAAGCCTTCTCATGGACACTGAAACCCAATTGAAAGCAAGGTTGCTTGTGAAAAGGTGACACTTTTTCAAGTCTCGTGACAAAATCACAAAATATTTGTGAAGAATCTCAATTCCTAGCATATAAACAACTTAACACCTAAAAAAATAAAGAATTCCTCAAGTAAATTGGACCAGTCAATTATGGGTTAATCCCTTTTAGTTTGGGTTAATGGCAATTTACTTCATGATTATCATAATGTTCAATTTACCCCTGTAATTAAAAAAAAAATGTACCTCCTATGATTTAAAAAAATAATTCACACTACGCCTCCCTAGAAATTTTAATTTTTTTTTGGTTTCCCAAGGGTTTAGTCCCTTTCGAGACGCGTCGGGCACGTAACACGTGAACCTCTCCCAACAGAGATTCGAACATGAGTCCGCTACTTTGTAATGACTAGTCTCTTCCACTAGACCAATCACTTGTTGGTCCCTAGAAATTTTAATAATATATACTTTTTTTTGTTAAGATAATGAGGCCTCTTTCTAAATTTTGCCTATATAGGATCCCCTACTATTTTGGACCGGCCATGCTCCAACTCTATTTCAAGATAATTAGCTGAACAAACTACATCAAATATTTTGGAAATTAGTATCAAAAGAATGCTTAAATTCAATAGTAAGATGTGTGGAGTCGAAATGAAGTAGTAATCAATTAGCAAAATACCAAGATCCATTCTTATTCAAATTAATTCGGAAAAAGGATCATCATCTCAAGTTCTCAACCAAACCAAAACATAAATGATAAAAGTACTTCCAATTATTTTCTAACTCTAGGAAAAAAACAGGAAAAACACTATAAATCTAATTTAATCTAATGTGCAGTGAACCTATAAACCATAAGATTCCTATAAATCTCCCCTGGATTAACAATCTGTGAAGGAAAATTAGGATGATTAACCGAGTCCGGAAACCCTTGAGCCTCCAAAGACAATGCCGCATGCTGCTTATAAACAAATCCCTCTTTCCCCACAGTATCATTCAACATGTTACTAGTATAAAACTGGAGTCCAGGTTGATTAGTCCAAAGCTCCATTTTTCTCCCCGATTTATCTTCATACACCACCGCCGCCTTTGTTACATGTTTCACTTCCCCTGTCCGGTCCAAGACATAGTTAATGTCGTATCCATCTGGAATTTCATTGAACTTGCTTCCGATTGTACGAGGCTGTAGGAAATCGTAAGGTGTTCCATTGATAGGTGTGATTTCGCCTGTTGGGAGAAGTTTAGCGTCCACGGGTGTGATCTTTGATGCCAAGAGTTGGATTCTGTGCGAGAAAATGTTTCCACTTTTGTGTCCGCCAAGATTCCAGTATATGTGGGTGGCTAAATTGACTGGAGTGGGCTTGTTTAGAGGCTTGGCTTCCATTTTTAGGCCAAGTTTGTTATTTCCAATGATCATGTATGTCACCATCACCGAAAGGTCTCCCGGAAATCCTGTTATTAATAAATCCAAAAATTAACAAAAACGAACACATTTGGAAATCTCTACAATCATATCAACATTGATTTAGGCCATGCATCTCCAGCAGTGGCTGGAGGGCTCGGGGCGGGCTCGGGCTGGGAGGGAGAAACTGCTGGAGACGGCCGGGGCTGGGGGCGGGGCTGGTTGGCGGGGCGGAACGGGCAGGGCCGCGGGCTGCGCGGAGCCCGCAGCCCCGCCGGCTGCGTGCGTGAAAACACGCGCCCCTTTTAAAATAGGTGCCGCCACTTGGCGGCACCTGATTGGTTCTTTTCTTTTTTTTTTATATTTCTTTTGAGCCGTAATTAATGATAATACACGATTTGTTGCCATAATTAATGATAATCAGACGCTTTGTTGCCATAATTAATGATAATAACATGTTTTGTTGATAATAATTAATGAGGCATAATTAATGTGATATTTATGCATAATTAAGAAGCCTTAATTAATGTGTTATTTATGTTAGTTAGTTATTTAATTATTGTGTTACTTTAATTAATGTGTTATATACTATATATAATTAGTGTGTTACTTTATATAATTATGATATAGTATGATTAATTATTTAAAGTAATTTAAAATAAAATTATGATATACTTCATAAAAATTTAATCATTTAACTACAATATTGGTGGTGGCTATAATTATTTAAAAATACGGAATTAGTTAAAAATAAAATTAAACACTCATACAAATAAAATTTAGATTAATACTTAATCTAAATTAAATATTTAAAGCGAACAGATATTGATAAATACTTGTTTGTTGTATTTCCTTCTTTGTTTATTGTATTTTGTATTATGTATTAATTCTTAAGTTACTTTAATTAAATATTCTATTTAATATTAATATTTTAATATAATTAATAATTAAATTACGAGTACTAATATAATTATTATTATTAATATTAATATTAAAAAAATATAAATCTATAATATTAATAGGTGAGAGTGGACAAAGGAAAAAAATGAAAGTAATTCCCCCACGGAGCCCCAACTGCTGGAGACGACCAGAAGGGCCCCGGGCTGGCCCTGGGCTGCCCCGGGCTCTAGCCCTCAACTGCTGGAGATGGCCTTATAATATAGAAAATAATGAAATGTGTACCTTGTTCACCGTCATGGCTGTGATAAGTCAGAGTTATGTGGCTGTTTTTAACGTAGTTTCTCACAGTCCATATAACATCACTGAATCCTCTAGTCCCACCTATTTCAATTCTTTTCATCAATCAAAAAAATTGGAAAGAAAAAAAAAACATATATAACGAGCATTTTTTTTCTTTTTTTTGGACATTATAAATTTAGTACCATGGAGTGTATTTCCATGATCGTTAGCAGGCAAATGGTATGTTTTTCCATTCAATTTGAACTGAGCCCCTCCAATTCTATTTGCAACACGTCCCAAAATAGCACCAAAATAAGTTGAATCGTTCTGCAAAATAGTAAAAAGAGTAAATCACAAGTCTATTTGGATGGATTTTGGCTCGGTTTCGCGGGTCTCGGTTTAAAAAAATTGGCTTGGGTGGTTTCGATGAAATCTTTAGACTTCATTTGGATGGGTTTTGGCTATTGGTTTATAGGTTTCATTTGGATGAAATCAATGTTTTATAGGTTTGAAGAGTTTGAGTATGGGTTTCTGAATAGATTTTTGATGGTTTTATGGATTTGGCGAAAACTCATTTGAAAGGGTTTTGGCTCGATCTCACGAAACCCACGAAAACCCGACCGGGCCAATCATAATTGAAATGCTTATAAATCAATATTTCCCTAAATTGAGATGAGATCATTCATTCTTATCAAACCAACCTTGTATCCATCTACTGATCCAAATCCGAGAACGACGTCATCTAGTTTACCTGAAACAAAATAAACATCAATGAAAGCGTGATTCAGTAAATAAACTTAAAAAAAAAAAATTGATGAAATGAAATCACGATATGTGAATGAATTGAAGAAATTAATTTTAATTTACTCACCGTTTCTATCAGGGACGATGACAGAGAGAACGGTGGCACCATAATTAGTGATCTTAACTGAGAAATCACCTTTCTTCAACTCATAAATTCCTATTTTTTTAGTAGCTTTACACACATTGCAAAGTGCAAAAGCTGATACGAAGAGTACAAACAAACATAAAGATGATTTAGCCATCTTCGATCAATCAAGTTTTTTTTTTTTTTTTTTTTATCAGAAATACTCTGCTATTGCTTCTAATGCTTTTGAAAAGAAAAAAAAAAAAAATATATATATATATATACATACATATGCAGTTATACAAGATTTGGAAACGGTGTAACAGAAAAGATTTTAGATAAAGATTTGTATGTGTAAGTGTGTGAGAGATAGAGATAAACAGAGATAGATATATATAGCGGAATTTGAGGGAGGTAGTGTGGATCTTCTGGCATTAAATGGTGGGAAAAATGCATAATACTACCCTGTGTTATGTCAAACGTGCATCAAATTACTCTGTGAATTTTTTTTTTACATTAAACATCCTTGTACATTTAAAAACCGTGCATAGAACACCCAGTTTATCTCCATATTTTTACGTTTGAGTGTTGTTTTTCACGCGAAGGTTTCTCGAAAAAGTAAAACTGTCTGCAGTGATTTTAGCATAAAGGGTATAAACTGTTTTTGCGGATGAGTATTAGCTGAGTTTGGCCTAGCGATTCGAAAAGCAATTATAGGAGAATTAATTTTACTAAAATTAATTATAGTAATAATTGATTATGATAAATATTAATTATAGAATAATTGATTCCGTATAATAGCTTTTGTAAAAATAACACTTTAGTTACTTCTAAAATAAGTTGTTTTTTGCTTCTCGAGATCCCAGAAGTGATTATGAGCTTGGGAGCCAAACACCATGAAAATCACGATTGAACATAATTAATTTTTATAATCAGGGTCAAACGCTTTAAAAATCACAATAGATATGTAAAAGTAATTTTAAGAGCTCCAATCGTTGAGCCAAATTCACCCTAAATAAAAGTTGTTCATATTTGGGTCGAGTTTGATTACAAATTTATTTGGGTTGATTGGCATATTAAATTGAATTTGATTTGAATAGTGCTTTTTTGCTTCATAATTTTAGATATTTGAATAAAATTGGAATTTTAGAGATAATATGATAAAATATACTTAATAAGTAATAACATCAGACTATTCTAGTTCAATTCGTGTTCAATTTGATTAAAATTGGTTTGAGGTCAATAGATTGAAAAAGTAAACCAATTTCAAGTATAAATCGAACTCAATAAGAAATCTGAATCATATTCTAAAAAAGTGTTGTTTGACTCTATCCATTTAGATACATTTCGAATTATAAATTCTTGTTTTAGATATATTTTAATTTCTATACATTTATATCAATGTCTATCTATATGGAGACTGATGATGACTGCAATTACAGGATTTTGATTAAATGTTGGATTATCGAAATTTAGATTCTTTATTTATTTCTTTATTTATTTATTGTGAATTCAAATTGATTCTAATTATAATATTAAAGGTAATTACTCATTCATTGGGAAATTCGAATAACTCCTTCTGGCAATTAATTTTTCTTTATTAGAAAATAATTGTTAACCTTCTAACATCATTAACTAACACAGCTAAGGAAATGGTTTAACTTTTTTGAAATTCACAATCGACCTAATTAAATTATACCTTTAAAAATATTTCTAGCACGGTAAAAAAGTTTCAAAATGTAATCTTCACAAAATATTTCTAGTACGATAAAAAAGTTTCAAAATGTAATCTTCGTATTGCAGTGATAACAACACATTATAATTTATTTTGATATAAATTAAAATAAATAATTTAAATTTTTACATGGCACGGAAATATGCTACTACTTTCTATTTGTATGAGAGTGATGTTTGATTGCAATTAGAAAAGTTTGACTGGTTGTTTGATTAATATAAAGTTTTTAATAATCATTGTTCTAAAATTAGTGGCTAATAGTGTAATAGTCCCTGTGTTATATTGAACTTGTACAAAACTCTTAGGTACAGTTCGGTTCCCTTGATTAGGCCCAAATTGTCTCAATTGGGCTTTGTAATCGGAGGCTATCTCCTGTTCGGTATTAAGACTATTTTCACGGGCAACCCGTGTTAATTGGAGATTTAGTGGGCCAGCCCATCTAATTGACCCGATTATAATTTGATCTCAACCCAAATATTATATAATCTGACCCAAATTAATAATTTCTATACCAGTTATGCCCTTATACTTGACAAAAATTACCCCCCAACCCACAATAATTTTATTGACTCCATTATTCCTCTTGTATAATTATAATCTTTGTACACTTTTAACTCATTTAGCTTATTAAGCTAAATTTATTTTATCCTCCATACTTAACTTTAGTTAAATATCTATTACAATAGTTTAATTCTATATAATACTAAACAATTAAAAAAATTATTACAAAATAGAAAAAAATAAAAAATCTATTTTAATATTTATTAAAATTACTTAATTTAAAATTTATTAATAAACTAAACACATTGTAATATAATATTTTATAAAATATATAAAAGCTTACTTAATATTATTAAAATATTGAATTTTACATACTATTAAACTGAGAGATGAAGGTCATAGACCTTGGACGAGGCAATTTATGTTGCTACATAGCAGGAGATATAAGTTCATGCAAAGGCTAATGTTTCCATCAAAATCAGTCATTTAATAGAGGTAGTTCGACATCTATCTATTCACAAGGCTCCTAATACTCCTGGATGCTGCCCGTAACTTGGCCCGAGCATTACCCGGGACGACAGAGAAGGAACCCATACGATGTGCAACGCCCATTGTCATTACCCGACATCCCTCCGGTGGGGTGTTGGGCCAAATCTAAGGGGGACGTAACCCCTACCCATTACCCACAACGTTCATTGTCCGACGTCTCCCAACGGGGTGGTGGGCCAAACCTAAAGGGGAGACAGCCCCACCCATTACGTACCCAACGAATTTGATATGTTGAAATTGACGGGATACATGTATAAATATCAAGTTATTCGATATTCGATTCGAGCTCGTTGGAGCTCAATTCAATCAACAACTAATTCAAAAATCTTATCAAATTTGAATAATGTATCGTTCAATAATACTTTAACTTATTTACTCAAACGACCCCTACTAGTGCTGTCAATGGGTCGGATTATGGTCGGATCAGGCTCGTTCAGATCCGGCTCCATTTATATCGGATCGAATCCTGTTGGATTCGGATCTTGTTCGGATTGTGCTCGGATCTAGATTTTTTGAATCCAACGGATCTTGGTCGAATTTGGCCGGATATCGGATATTTTTCGGATCCAATAAATTTGTATTTAAAAAGTTAAATTAATATTTTTTTCTAAAATAAGTTCATATCTTTTCAATTTTATTTAATTATAGCTCACATTTTCAAAGTTTCTTTACTATATTTATATTTGTAGAATTTGTAGAATGAATATATTGGTTTAAATAAATTTATAAACGAATTATAAATTACTATCTTCTTAAATTGACGTTGAAATATTATTAATGATACTTATTTTTATAAATCATTTTGTATATATATCTTTATTTTTATTTGTTGTCGGATACGGATCTTCAACGGATCGGATCGACCTAAATCCATATTCGCTCCATGAGTTTCGGATTTCGGATCTTTATAATCGGATCAGGTCCATCAAATCTCTAATCGGACAATTATCCTAATAAATCGGATCGAATTCGGACGGATTCGGGTTGAAATCCGCCCCATTGACAGCCCTAACCCCTACTACTAAAAGAAACAAATTCTAACGGACAGAATTCAAATTGAGCTGAATAAAGATCCAACTCGTTTCAGCGTAAAGCCTAAAGAATGTTCAACTTCATGATTGGAGCCCAATAAATAACGTATGGGCCTTAGTTTTGATACAGTAACAAGTAATTCCCAATTGGCCAATTCATTTCATCTCTTTCGAAGGAAACACCTGAAAACAACCCCCAATTTCAGAGCAATCTTGTAGTCATAATCTTGAGTGTTTACTATGATTGTTGTACGTGTCCGAAGCAGTAATCATAACTGCAAGAATTCTCTATCATTTCTGTACAAATGTCATGTTTCTTTCTCTCGTTATTTATCTACCACCACCACCCCTACAATTTCCGAATACTTGCTGCAAAAACACCACTTCTCACCTCAAACAGCTGCACGAGTTTCCTCAGTTTTAACCCAAATTAAAAAACACCCACAAAATTCCGATTCAGTAATTTCATTCTTCAAAGAGAGTGGCTTTTCCAATGCCCAATTGGAAAAAATAGTGAAATACAGGCCTAGCTTTCTCTCTTCTAATGTCGAGATGAGCATTAAGCCCAAAATCAAGATTTTCCAAGATTTGGGCTTTTCAGCTAATGACATTGCTAAGTTAATCTCAACTTATCCTTCAATTTTGCATTGTAGTCTAAATAACAGAGTCATCCCCTCATTATCTACTCTAAAGGGTTTCTTGGGATCCGATGAAGGAGTAGCTAGGGTTATTAGGATTTGTGGATTGTTATTGACCAGAGATTTAGAAAAGCTTTTGATCCCTAATGTTAAATTCTTGGTCAGCTGTGGTCTAGAAATGGGCCAGATCAAAAAACTTTTTATTTCTTTTCCGAGGTATCTATTACATAAGCCTGACACAATAAAGAAATTTGTTAACAAGGTTGATGAGATGGGAGTTAGTAGGAGTTCCAGAATGTTTATTCATGCTGTTGGGGTTTGTTGTTCGATGAGTGATGAGACTTGGAAACTCAAGTTGAAAGCTTTTCGGAATATGGGATTTTCGGAAAATGACATAGTTGTGGCATTTAGTAAGTTCCCTTTGGCATTTTCTTCAAGAGAAGAGAAAATGAAGGAGGTAATGAAGTTTTTGCTTGCCAATGGGAAGTATAATATGTCGTGTATTGTCAGGAATCCGACATCCTTTACTCGAAGCATAGAAAAGAAGTTTAAGCCGCAATTTCAAGTTTTAGAGATTTTGGAAAGTCACAATTTGATTAAGAATTGGCCTAGTTTGGCAACATTATGTGCAATGTCGGAAAAGAAGTTTTATGAGAAATATGTTGGCCCTCATTTAGACGAAGTAGGCCATGTCTATGTCGAAAAGAGTGCACGAGTTAGTAAAACGGAGGTGAAACAAATATAAGCTGATCAAAGAAGTATGAACTCAGATAATTTGCTTCAAGGTTGAATAAGCTAACTGAACAGAAATAGGTAATTTGCTTTGCTTACTTAACTATTGACTTGTATTACCAATCTAAAAGATTTCTTCTTCAGTTTTATTTATTCCATTTACATTTTTACTTGAATCTGGTTATTTGAGTTATGCAATCCTTTAGAGGTTTGTTTTTGCATACAATAAATTGATTGTTTGTAACCAATTTTTGGCCAACCATTTCTCTTTCGTGAAAACAAGTTCCTCTGGATGTTGATTGGTTTGTTGTTAGCACTACCATATATATGTATAAAGATTGTATATTTAACAATAAAAATACAAATTTCACATACATGACTTCTTTTTTTTTTTTTTTTGAGAAAATATACATGACTATTTGAGAACCTATATCTGCTGAGAATATATGTAACGCACAAGCAAAATTGTATTGCAAAACACCTTATAATTAAGCTATACTTAATAAAGAATTGATTCACGACTCACACGCTTCATGAGAGAACATTGAAGGCTTGAGCCCCTCGGGCAACTTTGATAAATACATCTTCAAGCGTTGTATCTGCCAAACCCCATGCTTGAACAGTAAATCTGCTCTTTGCATTCTCAACTGCTTGAAAAACATCTGCTATTTTTATCTCATGCTTCGGCAACTCAAATTTCTGTGTCCCGGATATTTGGTATATCCTGTTAGCGTTAGGCGAGAGGTTTCTTACCATATTTTGTACTTCTTCCTCGTGATTCGAAGATGTGGTCATCGTAAATACATAAGATCCTCCATATCTAGCCTTGAGCTGTCATTAAGGGGGAAAAAAGGTACATATATGAAAAGTTAAATAAGTGCATCACAGTTTTTTCATAGATATAAAAGAGCGAAATGCTAAAATACCCGTGTTATTTTTATTAGCAAATAACCCTTATGTGCTATTTTTAATAGCAAAAAAACCCTCCCAAGCTAGATTACATATTTTGCCGGAAAAAATGATAATTATAGCACCATCATAAAATGCGGAAACACCCCTATTCACCTAAAAAGTTGACAACAATCCCTGTTAACTTTAAAAATTGACAATCACCCCCTTGCTCATTTAAGAATGGACAATAACCTCCCATTTGACTTGTGAAAGATTTTCAAATGGGGCTTTTTGCTTATAAAAAAATAGGGAGGTTTTTGCCAATTAGGCAAAGCACATGAGGTATTCGCATTTCACTCTAAAAAAAGGCCTGAGCATTTTAAATTTACCTCTTTAGGATTTCCAACACACTGCAAACTCCCATCCACAAATATTCCTAGACGATCACATAAATGCTCAGCCTCTTCCATCGAATGTGCTGAAATAAATATTCCGAAAGTTAGGGAGAGGGTCAATTATGCTCACAAATTTGTAAGAGAGAGAGAGGAGATTACTAACTGGTGAGAATTATTGCTCGGTTTTGTTTTGCTCGTTTCACTACGGCCCACAGCAAGTTTCTTGAAGCTGGATCAAGCCCGGTACTTGGCTCATCCATATACACCACCTTTTTAAAAACAAATTCGACAATAATAAGCTAACAAAGAGAGTAAGAAAAGGAACTATTAAGTTTTGGACATAGTAATATATACTTTGGGATCTCCAATAAGTGAAATGGCAACACTAAGCCTCCTCTTCATGCCTCCACTATATTTCACAGCTTGTTTGTCTGCCACCCCACCGTAAAACAAGTTTACACTCTTCAAAGATTCTTCCACTGCCTGTAGGTACGTATAAAATTGGCAATTATAATAATATTTTGATTAACAATACATTAAGCTAATAATAACTAAGACTTACTTGTGTTAAGGCAGCTCCTTTGAGATTTTTAAGCCTTCCATAGAAAAGAAGATGTTCCTTTCCCGTTAGATTTCCCCAGAGTAAACTGCAAAATCAATACAAAAGGATTCTTGAATTCACAAACTAATTAAATATTTTAATTTAGTTATATATATATGATTAATTGGACGACATTAATGATCGAGGCTTACTCATGCTGGGGACATACACCCATGCTGGTGTATATTCTATCCATATCACTCAGTATATCTAGTCCCTCGATATATGCGGTGCCGGAGCTTGGTTTTGTGAGCCCAATCATCTGTTAAAGGACAAACAAAATGAATACATACATCTTTATAAACCAAATAATTTTCAAAAGAATATAAATATATACTTGCAATTATGTACTGACCATACTAATAAACGAAGTTTTGCCTGCACCATTAGGACCAAGCATGCCAAAACATTCCCCTTGTGGCAAAGCAAGTGAGAGTCCTCTAACTGCAAATTTCTCGGGGTTTCCATCCCTTCCTGGATACACTTTCTTCAGATTATCACAAATAATTGTGTGGCTTGTACTGGATTCAAGTAGTAACTGTTCAACCTTCTCCCTCTGAAAAAAACACAACAAAGTGAGAAAATATAATGAGAATCAAACAAATAAAATCTCTTTAAGTTTATTACCTCTTGCATAACATCGGCTTTGTCGATCTCACTTGAAACTTTAGAACCTTGCTTCCGGAAGGATGAAGAAAGCTTCTTTTGGCGCCTTTGCAAGAAAAACAAGGGACTTTTTCCAGATGAAATAACTTGATCTAAATAATAAGCAACACCAAGAACAACTATCCATTCTACTAAAATGATTATCATGGCATCTTTCATTCCATTGTTGGAATCGTTTAGGTCTTTCCAACGCATTCCATCACTTCCCACTAAGTTTCCATGAAAGGCATATTGTGAAAACTCGTACAGGCCACGATAAAGGGCAAACCCTGGAAATAATTCCATAGCAATAATTCCAGCGTCTGCATATTCATTCATTACATATATGGTTATAGGAGAAGGAAAAATTAACATAAGAATCGATAAAGGTGCTATAGAATTTTACTTACTTGGGAATGAAACATCTTGGATATAGAACTGTAAAAGAAAGCCACCCAAGAGTCCACTTCCAAATACCATCATATACCCCACAACTGAGAATAAATTATAGGTTGAACAAAGTTTAAGACAATTTTATATCATCTAAGCCGAAAAAACAAAAAACAATGCTAATCAAGTATGTGAAAAAACCTGTAGCAGTCTTCACATTTGAAAACAAATCAGCAACGAGAAAAGCCAATGAGATTTGCAAGTTTATGTAGATGAAATAGAACACAAACTGTATGCTATAAGAATTTAGGGTGAAGAATTTTAACCCTGAAAAAAGTCAAATATATCATGGATTATTACGTTTTTAGAAATTCATACATATATTATATCAGTTTTATTAGATGTATAATCATTACCTACAGCTGATCCAAATATCACAAAACATAGCATGTAGATTGAAGATATTGCAAGAAAATATGCGTAAGATATCATCCAGTAAGGTCCATCTCCAAGGCCATGCATTTTCATCATGATTCTTAATTTATGTTCCTTTTCATAAACCAAAGCTGCCAACACAACCTGCAAAGTTACAACTATAGTGTTAAGCAATAATGTATTGTAAAGATTTCAAAAAGACGGAAAATTAGATATAAGTGAACTTACAGGGAATAACTGTACAATAACCCATGTAAAGAATAGTGGTCCAAGTAGAGAGGAAAAATCCAGTCTGAGTCGTGTTTCAGGCTTAGGCATTTCTTTCACAAACTCGAAAAGCATTCTTGTACCAGGTCCAACCAAAAGTTGGAGAAACGCATTCGATGCCTGTTTATGTGCACAAACTAAAAGTTAACAATTCTTGATACTAAATTATTAAATAAAAAATCTAGTCAAGAATAGAGAAATCCAATGGAACAAGATAAGGTAAGGATTTACATACCAAATTTACTGAACGAGGCACACGTGTCAAGGAAAGAGGCCGATTGCCGGTGTCTTGTCTATAAGTAGAATTGTACCAGATACTGACGTTAAATAAATTCACATTTGAATTCATGAAATCATAGGCTGTATACAAAGTGAAGAAATTAATTAGATAATTCACAAAACTACAGGCAATTTAGAATGACCAATGTCTTATTACTTGGTCACACACCTGCTACAATCTCATTAGTTAGTCCTTCGGAGTTCCCATTATAGTAACCCTTGTATAGCTCATTATTAATCTCTGAAGAACTATTACGCCACAAATTTAAGCCTTCAACACACCATACATCTGGATTTCAACAAACAAAATTTAATGTTTATGCACATTGATATAATATAATCGGAAAGGGGCAAAAGAAAACCATGCCTATAAATCTACCTTGTTCCACAGCAGCCGAACCTAGTAGGATAGGAACAGAAAACTGAGAGTTTGGAGGGCACTGAGGTTGCAGAAAATAAATTGGGGAATTTGAGGTGAAAGCAGTCTCAAGAAAATTGGAAACTTGAGTATCTGATTCAGAACCCTGGAACACGAAAATTCAATATGAAAGTATATCATTTAATAATATGAATTCAAACTTTAAGTCTATCATCACAAATAAAATAAGACAAAATGAAAAGAGAAACTAACCAACACAACATCGGCTATGCTGTACAAAATATCAGAGACATTTACACTTAATGGTCTACTGAACATGTTTGCAGCAACCCCTATCAAATCAGAGGAGATTCATTTATAATCCTATAGTGAAAATTCGGTAAATAAGATGAATAGAGAGGCATACTTTGTCCAAGTGTTTGATTATTCCCTGTAATAAGAAAGGTCACAGGACAAGAACCGGTCATCTTGCAAAACTCATCAGGCAAATCCCCATAAGACATGAAATCAGTTCTTACTGCACGGTCCTGAGGTGATGGTAATTGTAATAATGGAGGCCATGCAGGTGGATGAGAAATGGGACATGTGAATGCTTGTTCCTCAATTGAGTATTCAATCCCACATCTTGTTTCACATTGGCTACCACCAGTATCAACACAAGTGCATCCACACCTATTAGAAGGCTTATCTAATTCTTTGTTCACCAAACTTTGGATCAGCACAAGCAGCAAACATAGGATAAATGGGAATATGACTAGTCGAAGATTAGTCTTGATATTTCGTCTCTGCATTCATGAGGAAAAAATTAAAATGGAAGAAGCTGTTTAGAATTTTTAAACCAACAGAGTTGAGAAAAAAGAAGCAAGGACAAGATATGCTACAAGGAACTTCTTTACAGAAGAATTTATACTTTAAACCATAAAATTAAATTCTTAATCGACTTGTAGAAGAATGTAGACTTAAGACTTGCACCTAAATTACATTTGAATTAGCTACATCGAACTGCTTTGAATTATCAATTTCAAAATAGGTATGATTACTCGTTTTTCTTAACATGGTACTAAAGAAAGCAATGTCCATGTAATCAAGTGTTATAGAATCTAAAGGCACAAAATATTTTTCATCAAAAAAATAATGCACAGATATAATTTGCATTATTTTTCCGATGAACATCAGAAAACAAATAAAATGGAAAATAATTACTTGAAACACCAAGTAATTCACCAATTTAGAAAAGCCAATAGTTAGGGCTAAATCAATGGTAAAAACTCACCTGAAAAATCAGATTCTTCCTGAGTAAAGCATTGGCCTGAGTCCAAAAACTAGCAGGTCCATATGATGAATCTGCCATAAATGGACCTTCACAATGTAAAACCTTCTAATTCTTTAAAATTGGTGTCTACAGATTCTGAATTGGGTTGTTCATCTCTCAGTTTTCCAATTCAAGTTCTGTTTTGCTCAGTTTATTAACGGAATAAGAGTTTACTAAATTGTCGCTTTACCCCTCAAAACTATGGAAATTTCGCGGAGTCACTCAAAGTCAAATGACCGTAATGTCCCTAAGGCGTTTTTTCTTTTACGCTTACTCGGTTTCTGAAATTCCAAATAAGTCAATCTTTTGTAGTAGTAGTTATATAATCTCGTAGTTGTAATTACATAAGTTATATAATACTTATTAGAGAAATATAGGCGTGTTCGGGTATTGGGGTTGGAGCTGTGTTTTAAAAATTGAACATGATCGGATCGGCATGTTCGACCGGTTTAATCAGCTGTTAATTCGGTCCGGTTAATCCTTCAAAATCAATCATCTTTCTGTCCACTTCTAACCGAAAAAACCCAGTAAAAACAGTAAACCGATTGAACCACTGATTCCTTATAACGAAAAAATTTAAAATAAAATGGGGATTTTTTATACATTTCTTCTTCCCTAATTTCAACTATTTGCATTCTTTATATAAAAAAAAATTAAGTTAAAAGATTCATCCAATATTTTCACTTTTCTAAACGTGATTAGTAATAAAATTATTATTTTGATATGTTGTGTATCATAGTTTGTATTACCGCTTTGATATTATGTTATTATAGTTGTAAAATTTGGTGTTTATTTTGATTTAGGTCTATATTTTGGATATATGAGGATTTATTTTGGAGTTTTTTTTCTCTTCTTGTTGAATATTAATGTGACAATTCTTGTTTGAACATGTCGGATTCTGAGTTGCATAATTACTTGTGTTTGTTTTGGTTTTAGTTACTTTGATGATTTGTTGTCTACTAGTTGTGATTTGTGAGATAGTATATTTAGATTATGAAAATAACTTGACAAAATTTGATTTTTTAAATGGTTGATTACATACATTAAAACTTAAGATAAATTTCGTAATGATGTCATATTGATTGAACCAGTGGTTAAAACGATCCAACCAATAACCAATAAGACTATTGGTTCGATGTTCGGTCTGATATTTAAAATATTGGGTTGGAGAGACCAATCTCAAACCCACCTCGTATTCTCGTAACAAAATACGGGTAATTTAAGTTTGGATACCCAAACCCGAAAACACCCATCACGTTTGGGTTTCTTAAAATACAGGACGGATCAAATTTGAATTACCCGAACCCGATGCCCACCCCTAACTCAGTCCACTCTAATCAGAAGGAACTTAACATTCTTTGCTTTCCGTGTTCGATTTTTGATTGGTCAATGTTGGAAGAATACATTAATACATCATTTTATGAGAGAGAGAGAAAAAAAATGGAGTATTCAACAAATTTATGCTGATCAAATCTTTTAATGCTACGACATTTATGCATGTACAAGTTGGGATTCGTTCGACAATGAAATCATAATGTCACAGAAATTTAAAATTTTAGTCCATCTGACTGCTAATTGGATCCCTTATTTTTGACTTGGAAAGGAATCTACCTAAAACATATTTGATTGGTTAATAAACTAAATGGTTTTTCTTTTTTTACAGAGGGAACCACCTCATCACGCACGATGGTGGAAATACTGGCCTATATATATATATTTTTATTGTTAAATTTCAGAAAGTTCAACTAGCAAATTAGTCATCAACTCATTGAACTAATAATATAGTTATAGTATATATTTTTTTTGATAATTTAGTTATAGTATATATAATCTTTTAATCTCTCTAAGTTGACTCCATGAATTTCATGGAAATTAAGGAAAGTCAAATCATATTTAAGTCAACTCTGGTGAATGGTACTGGTGGATTGGATATGGTCTGATCGATTTTTATATGCTTAGCCATTAAGAAAAGTGGAAGAATATATAATATATACTTGGAACTATATATCATGATCTCAGAATCAAGAAGGTGAAAGATAAGTGTAAAAGCTAGCGATAATAAAAGAGTAATAAAGTTGTTGCCTGATAGAAAAGAAATTAGTTGAAAATTAAATTATAGTGTTAATTTGGAAAAATAACAAAGAAATTATATGAAGGAACCATCGTTAACAAAAAAAATTGAAAAACATGCATGTTTGGGGTAATTTAAAAATGCGCGTAATTACAGACTAGTTTCTATCCAATATTTTTTCACGATTTATTAATTTCTCCAAATATTTTAAAGAAAATTTGTGAAAACAACAAATAATCTAAACTACTTTCAACTCTCAATGATGTTCTATCGATTTATTTTCAAAATAATAATAATAATAATATTTTTGACTTACACATCCATTTGATTTGTTATTATGCAATAACTAAGAATATTAAATAAATAAAACGATTTTCACAAAACAATACTGATAGTACTTGTATAAATTTACCAATTAAAATTGCTTTTTCTGGGCTAAAATAGCTTCAACATTCCATCAAAATGGTTAATTTGTTAATCCACAATATATATATTTTATGAGTTTTGATTTATAAAATAATCCACATCAATATTGGATTGAAAGATTTTTATATTGAGAATAAATTTTCTCATGTGGATTTAATTACAAAAGTAGGTTCACCTTTTAAGATTTTGGGCAATCATAAACCTATAAACTAACTTTTTAGGTGAGTTAAATACAAGTCATATAAGTGGACTTATAACATCCGTAAATATATTTATGATTAGTTAATCTACTATTAAATTTTATCCACAAATAAATATATACATACGTTTAGAGAATATTTCAAAGAATGCTTGGGAAGAAATCTACACATTAAGCAGAAAATTCATGCGTACCGAAATCGACCACATAATTTCGTGTGAACCAAGTTCAAGAAATAATCAATTTTAGAAGTCTACACATGAAGTGAAAAATTCATGCGTTCCGAAATCGCCCACATAATTCCGTGGAAACCAAGTTCAAGAAACAATCAATTTTAATTTATCTAATCAAAATCAAAGCATATGATATCAACATGCAGACGTTTGAAGGTTATTTCATTTGAATATTTATTTGCAGTTAAGTTGACTATTTGAATAATTCCAATTGAAGCACGATTCATTGAGCAGTTTCCACATCATCTTTACTAATAAATTGACCATGTTAAGCTTGCCCAAAATGCCCTTCACCAGCGCAAACTGAACTGACCAAATTGCCATTGAAGATAAACATTAGCTGAAAATGTGGAGCTTCATCATTCTTTGCAAATTGCAATTCAGTTCACTCAATCTCAAAATTATCAAAAAATGAAAAAGAAAAGTTCACTCAATCTCAGCATATCAGTCGTAAATATGTGGTACTCATTGTTTCGTATTTTAAGTAGTAGCGTGTTTTAGTGCTTTCACATATCTCAATAAATCTTCGAATTCATTTAATAAATTGAACATCCTACAAGTTATGTGATGGTATTTCAGGGTTCTAGGACAAGAGTTACGTAATAAATTAGTCATATGAACAGGGACGGATCCAGCCATGTTTTGGGGGGGCCCTGGCCCCCCCAAGATTTTTTTTTAAAAAAATGAGTGCCACTTTTTTTTTTTTTTCCCCTGAGATATTAGTACTAATGTTTACATTACTTAATTACTGATTAAATTCAAAATTTTAAAAATTTTATTTTTTCTTATACTCTATATATATCTGTGGTGTCGTTACAACAATTCTAATAAAATGACAAGTATATTTTCATGTTAAAATTGTCAATTATACCTACTTAGTCTTTTATATTTCCAACACAACAGAAATAATGATTATCAACAATAAAGTTGGTGAAAAATAGGCTTAAAAACTAGATGAAAGATTACTACCCTGCGAATTGTTTGATTATTCACATTGGGAATAAAAATGTAGAATTTTTAAGATATGAAGAGCGTCGTATACAATTTTCATAGTTTTTTCATTCGATTACTTTAGCATTTTGAATTCAATAGAATCCTCGTTAATAATCTATTCTTATGCAAATAAATTATATTGAATATCATTTTGTCAATTAGTTTTAACGATGGGTAAATTCGGCCCCCCCTACTCTATAATCCTGGATCCGTCCCTGCATATGAATCTTCATGGAATTAAATAAATTAAGGTCATCAATGTGCAATAAAAAACATAAATACTAAATTTAGATTTTTCACTACTTTTAAAAATATAATAGATACTCTATAATTATTGATGTGTTGTAAACTTGTACACATACGAATAAACTTTTCCTTTGAACACAGAGAAAACAAATGTAGAGTATTTTTACTTACATAATTCAAATCAAATTTCTATTCATCATTTTTAAACCATCAACCTTGATGGCAAAAATGTATTTGTAGTCATTTAACTTTTTCTAGGAGGTGAATTTAAGATTATTTTTTCTCTTATAAGAAGTTTAATTTAAGTCTTTCTAACATTTTAGTATTTGCAATTTTAGAACATTTAATTAACTGCAATTTCAGTCAATAGCTCCCGGAATTTAAAAATTCTTCTTGGACCAAAATTGCAGCTAAATGCCCAAAAATTACAAACCCTAAAAAATTAAAGGATCAAAACTTATTAACGAAGAAAAGACGATCCCAAAATCGCCTTAAAATAAAAATTAAAGGAGTAAAAAATACATTTTTGCCGTTTCGCCAGTTAACTGAATTTGTAATGTCTCTTTCTCAAAACAAGTGGAATCTAAAATAAGTCAGCTTCAAAAGAACTTGCATAGAAATGTTTCAGAAATTCCCCCTCCTTCCTCTCTCAACCTAAATTCCAATACCAATGGCTCCCCTGTAATTCAACTACAATTCCAGGGGTAAATCGTGAACCGTCGACAACCCCCGCGCCTTTTAACTCTCAGAAAAAGAGGGAAAACGAATTCGTTAAGCCATTAAAACAGTGATGGAATTGCAACGAGGGTTCCCACATTTAATACAACAGTACAAATCATTACTCTTCAAAAACTTGCTCCTCTCATGGCGGAACAAGCGCGCCACATTTCTCCAGCTATTCTCTTCGCTTTTCTTCATTTTCCTCATTTTCTGCATTCAAAAGGCCGTCGAATCACGATTCGCTTCTTCTTCTTCGTTTCATGATGTTAGAGATCCCAGTGCATTAGTGGCGCCGCCAATTCCGCCGTGCGAGGACAAGTACTACACCAGAATTCCGTGTTTTGACTTTGTGTGGAGTGGAAATGGCAGCGCGAGGATTGGGGAGATTGTAAGGAGGATAAGGGTGAATAATCCTGGAAGGGTGATTCCTGAAGCAAAGGTTTAAAATTTCATTTTTATTTTATTATAATTGATTATGTTGTTGAAAGTTTATGTATTTTGTGGCGTTTCATGTGAAAACTCTCTGTAACATTGGAGTGAGTTATTGGTGTCGTTTACATGGTGACAATTAGGGTGTCTCTCATTCGGTTATATGGTGTCAAATCATATTCATTATATGAATTTTAGTAACGCTTAATTGTATATTGATTGGATCAAGTTAGATACATAGATATGGTTACATTTTATAGTGTTGTGTTAGTTTTAATATTATTTAAAAATATGTTATGTTAGTTTTAACTGTATTTAATTGGAATAATTGGGCACTGATTTGATAGTGTATTGGACAATGATCTGTTTTTCGGTCCTTAAGTCCTTTGCCTGGTGAGAACCGAAAGTAATGGATGTTTCAAAAATGAAACACAGAAACCTGCACATGGAATCGCAACCGAACATGGCCTGAGATTCAGGATTGCAGGATGTCATGCTTAAGTACTTTATATATAATTTCCAAGAGATTTGAAAGTATAAGGGGAAAGTTTCTAGTTGACACAGACTTTTTTTAGGAGATACAGCTCAAAATTTCAGTTATTTGATTTGATAGAGGGGACTGCCTGAGCTAGTTTCTAGTTGACCAGATGTGAGCCTTTTTCGAAAGGGTTTGAATGTTAAATAATTGCAGTTAAAGCACATTGAGTGGCAAAGTAATTTAGAGTAGAGGAAGGCACTTTCGGATGTTCTTTATCTTTCAGAAACTTGTACCTAATTTTTTAGTGGTAAGTTGTGTGGTATTAGTCAGGAGTTGGGAGGTTTTTGAAATCATAAATCATAATCAATTTACAATTGTTTGATTCCAAAACAATCTACTTTAAAATATGAAAAGCTAGTCCTGAACTTTGATTTCTATGTCACTACAGCAAGCATTGTTGGGTGGACACTTTGGTGGACTCTCTACACTAACCATAGTTATTACCAACTTTGACAGTCGTGTCTATAAATGTCATCTAGTGGACTTAAATGGACTGCTATTTACTACTAGAGATGCTACTTTTAAATTATTGAACCAGATCTTTGACCCTTCAAACATTTAGCTGTGTGATATTGAAAGTTCAGATTTTTTAAGACATGGAGTGTCTGCTCATTCACTCTGCATGCCCTGTAACTTCAATGGTATTCTGTACATACAGTACATGGTTGTTTTACATATTAATTGGGTCCAAACATGCTCAACCTGCTCAATTAGGCCCACCATTATTATATCTAAATTGCTTTCTGATGGAAGGAATTTTCTATAGAACCTTTAGAATAATGCTGTCTATGAAAATAATTAATAATCTTATACTATAAATAAAATTGTATAAACAAAGAAACAATTTAAAAGATCACAAGCCATCGTTTTGTGCTTGAGCAGGTCCAATCATTCAGAACCCCAAATGACGTGGATGACTGGCTTGCCAGCAATCCTATGCAATGCCCTGGAGCGTTGCACTTCAATGACAGAAATGCTACTGTTATTAGCTATGGCTTGCAGACTAATTCTACTCCAGTTAATAGGCGAGGAATGTTTGAAGATCCAACTTTGAAATTTCAAATTCCCCTTCAACTTGCTGCAGAGCGTGAAATTGCAAGAACTTTGATTGGGGGTATGACATATGAAATGATTATTTTTTACTGTCATTTTTTTTTTTTGAGATAGATTCTTGAATGTAATGTAAATGTTGTAATCTTTATTTGATTTTCTGACTGATTTGTAACTCATTTTTTCATGTCTTCTTAAAATACAGATTTCAGCTTTAGTTGGTTTGTAAGTCTAAAGGAATTTGCTCACCCTGCACTTGAAACTTTTTCTGCTGTGCAAGTTGTTGGACCGACCTTTTTTCTGGCAATTGCCATGTTTTCTTTTGTCTTTCAAGTCAGTGCTTTGATAACAGAGAAAGAACTAAAACTTCGCCAGGTATAAAGTATAAACTAATTTGCGTTTTGATCTGAAGAAAAAACACAGAATTTTGATGTCTTCATATCCCATTGAATTCTCAATCTGCTCTCCATCCCACAGAATTATTGATCTGTCTTACATTTCATGTGTCTTCAGGCTATGACAATTATGGGTCTTTATGATACTGCATATTGGCTATCATGGCTCACATGGGAGGGAACTATCACAATTCTTTCCTCTCTTCTCACGGTTCTTTTTGGAATGATGTTCCAATTTAATTTTTTCTTGCACAACAATTTTGGAGTTGTCTTCCTTCTATTTTATCTTTTCCAGTTGAATATGGTGAGTTTCCTTATCTCATTGGATCTAGTGGCAGGTTTAACATTTATTGGTCCATTCGGAGATTATGATAAGTGATTCATTGCTACTTACTTTGTCAGACTGCATTTGCCTTTATGTTGTCCGCTTTTATTAGCAAGTCTTCATCATCCACCACATTGGGTTACTTCATCTTTATTATTGGTTTTCTGACTCAGGTATGTCTCTGAGCTAAACTATTTTCTACTTTGAAATCATGCTATCACTTATGATAACAGTTTTTCCTTACAGATTGTGACAACATTTGGATTTCCCTACAGTGAGGGTATTTCTAGGACATACCAAATTGTATGGTCATTCTTTCCACCAGATCTTTTCGCTCAGGGTCTGAATCTGCTTTCTGGTGCAACTGCAACTCCTCAAGATCCTGGAGTCAGCTGGGAGGGGAGGACCGAATGTGCACCGAATGATGCGGAATGTATCATAACAATTGTATGCCCAAAAGCTAATGCTTCTATGCATATCAATTCTCTGCATGTCCTGACAACTACTCTTGGAACAAACATGCATTTCTGTTGTAAACTTATTTCATAGATTTAAGCATCAGTTTGTCCCTCTTTTGCTGACACTAAATTGATCATGACTCGTTATGTTAATTTTCAGAATGAGATCTACATATGGCTTGTATCGACATCCATTTTATGGTTCATTTTGGCTATATACTTAGATAATATTTTACCAAATACATCTGGCGTTAGAAAATCAGTGTTCTACTTTTTGAATCCTGGGTACTGGACTGGGAAAGGTGGAAACAAAGTGGAAGGTATTTAAGTTATAATGATGACTTTTTATTCCTTTATCTTTTCTTTGCTTGGTACTGGTGATTGCTAGCATTTCACATTTGTTATCTGTATCAGAAGGGAGCATTTGCAGTTGTACAAGATCAGTTCCACCCTCAGAAAATATTGTTCCTGATGACGAGGATGTACTTGAAGAGGAAAACATAGTCAAACAGCAGGCCTCGGAGGGCGAATTAGGCTCTCATCTCGCGGTGCAAATACGCGGCCTTGTAAAAATTTATGCTGGAACTACAAACATTGGTTGCTGCAAATGCAAGAGGACCTCTCCTTACCATGCGCTCAAGGTTAACTTTAGATTTAATTTGCTTGTAAGACAACCTTTGTTTATTGGGGTGGATCTGAGCACACTTGCCTGTAATTCCAACATATGATGGAAATGTCCCAAGCATAACATCTTTCGTCTAATGCTTTGTAGTTCATATCGACCATTTGCAAAATTATAGGTTCGTCTTGGCAGAGTAATTTAAAATTAAAAATTGATAGGACACAAGCACATAAATAGATTTGAATAGAAAACCATGGGAAAATTCAAGCATGGGTTTAAGGAATATGATTTCTTCAACACTGGGGTAGCATAAATTGTCCTTTTTCTCCCTCAAGTTTTGTTGAGTTGCTTTTTTATTTTTATTTCATGTTGTTTATGGTAATTATTCCTGCAGGGATTATGGATGAACTTTCCCAAGGATCAGCTATTTTGTTTGCTTGGACCCAATGGAGCTGGGAAGACTACTGCAATTAATTGTTTAACAGGGATCACACCAGTGACTGGTGGAGATGGTCAGAACTGTTGATTCGGTTATCAAGTTTCTTTGCTTTATATTATCAGGACTCTTACTTAGTTATAAATTATCTAATTACAGCATTGATACATGGATATTCCATCAGAAGTTCCACTGGAATGTCAAACATACGCAGGATGATTGGAGTTTGTCCCCAGGTGTATATTCTTGCTTCCGATATTTCTCTTTCCATCTTTGGTTGATTTAATTGTACCTGATTTTCTCACTTTCTAAGTATGGTACCGCAATTAAATACTTGAAACTTTATGTTGCTCCTTGGAGCTTCAATCTTTTTCCACAATTTACAGAATTTGTAATTACTCACCTTCCATTCACATTTCGCGTTCCTAATTCTGCTTCTTTTCTATAAATTTTCAATATGTAGATTGATATATATTTAGGGAAAATGTTCTGCTTTGAAACAAATGGATTGCACGAAAGCTGTAAACTAATAAATACAGAGCAAGCTGAAATGAAAATTTAATGTCCCGAAATATTTTGGCTGCTTGAGTGGCTAGGACAAGCCAATAAGTTAGTAACAGACTATTTCTTTTCTGCTCTTCAGTTTGATATCCTTTGGGATGCATTGTCCGGTCAAGAGCACCTTAGCCTGTTTGCCAATATCAAAGGCCTACCCCCTGCTTCAATTGAGTCGGTAATTGCAACAAAAACCTAAACTCTGAGTACATCTACTTCGTCCTTTTGTGGTTGTGTTAGATAAGCAAGCTCTAAGACACAATTCCTTCTAAATAGGTTGTGAAGAAATTATTGGTTGAAGTTAAACTTACTGATGCAGCCAACATGAGAGCAAGTAGCTTTAGTGGGGGAATGAGACGCCGCCTCAGTGTCGCTATTGCCCTAATTGGTGAACCAAAATTGGTTATTTTGGATGAGCCGGTGGGTACATAAAAGCTTTTATTTTAATTTTAGTTAGTTCACTGTATACAAATTTGTGAATGAAGTTAATTTGAAATCACAGACGACGGGAATGGATCCAGTAACTCGAAGGCACGTCTGGGATGTCATTGAGGAGGCTAAAAAGGGGCGTGCCATTATTCTCACCACTCATTCAATGGAAGAGGCTGACATTTTAAGTGATAGAATAGGAATTATGGCAAAGGGTAGGCTTCGGTGCATTGGAACTTCAATTAGGTTGAAGTCACGGTTTGGTACTGGTTTTATCGCTACTATAAGCTTTTCTGGGAACCAAAATTCTTCTAACACAGCTCAACATGAAGCTGTCAAGCAATTCTTTAAATCCGTAAGTCACATGTCAGCTAGTTTTAATTTTTTTCCTGGAGGCAGAAAATCTAAATTTGTTTTTTGAGATCATTTTCAGCATTTGGATGTTGCACCTAAAGAAGAGAACAAGTCCTTTCTGACCTTTGTTATCCCCCATCAAAAGGAGAAGCTATTGACGGTAAATAGCTTTTCTTATCAATTGTAGATTTCAGCAATTGTATGCATAACCTCAAAATTAAACGAAAATTTATAATCTAACAAATGCTCTTCAACTTGTACTTTTAACTCGGAATGCAGAACTTCTTTAAGGATCTCCAACAAAAAGAAGAAGAATTTGGCATATCAGACATCCAACTTGGACTCACAACTCTAGAAGAAGTTTTCCTGAATATTGCAAAACAGGCAGAGTTGGAAACTGCTGCTGCTGAAGAAACCTTTGCAACTCTTATCCTCAACTCCGGAGTTACTCTACAAGTAAATTCAGTAGTCCTAACTCCTCGATCTTTATTAAATTGACATTCATTCTCATGTTTCTTTTTTACTATTGAGTATGTGCAGGTACCTGTAGGGGCAAGGTTTATTGGTATTCCAGGAACAGAATCAACTGAAAGTCCTCGAGGAAATATGGTCGAAGTATATTGGCAACAAGATGATTCTGGAGCTCTCTGCATTTCTGGTTACTCAGATGCAATTTCAATACCCCCTCATGTGCATTTAGAGGAGGCTGCTTCTACCCCAACTTCAGGATTAAATATTTTAGGCCGACAAAGGCAGATTCATGGTATCGTAATTGATCCTGCCCAGATTACTGATTCAGATCAACAAGCTTTCCACAGTTGAACTTACCATAGTAGTATATTAATTGTCTATACATAGTATTACCACACCTATGATTACAGTTTTGGTTCAGAATTCTTTATAAACGAAAATAAAAGAAAAGAAAAGAAAAATAAATGACTTTTTATGTATAATTAATGATTTGTATCTCTTTTGCTACCATTTTTATTAAGGCATCATTTTGTATCTTTGTAAATACATTTGTTCGACACATATGTTATGTTTTTTAGCCTGTAAAGTTCTGTATCTGTTATTCTTGTGAGCTTGCATTGACATTAATATCCAACCATTTCCTTAATCTTGGCGGACTAGGACTATTAATTACTTCTTTCCTATTTTCTTAAGCCCTTTTTTATTTGGATGAATTTTCAATCTAGAGTTTGTTGTGCTCAAATTGGTGTGATAAATTTTTTTATTTTTTTATTATCTATTAAATTGTGTATTTACAGCTCGGACCGAAGAGTGCATCGGGTATAGGTCTTCTCCGATCTCTAGTATGGTGTCTCCAATATGATTCAAACTTGAGTTTCATATTTGAGGGTCGCAAGACACTACCTCTTGGTGAAATCACCTTGGGTGGTGTTATGAACTTATGATATAATCATCAGTGCTAACCTTATCGAGTGGGCATTTTCAAATTGTCGGGCGGATGTTGTGCCACTGCCTTTGTTTCTTGTTTATGATTTTGTTGGGAAAATTAGTGCCTACCCTGGTGGATTTAATTCACTGGGGTGTTGGATGAATGACACATGGACATGAGAGGACAATTTTTGTCCTGATTTAATTCACTGGGGTGTTGGATGAATGACACATGGACATGAGAGGACAATTTTTGTCCTCTCATGTCCATGTGTCGGACATTCAACCCCAATGAATTAAATCCACCGGGGTAGGATTTAACTAATCGATTTTGTTGATTGGGCTTAACCCCTTGTTGACTCTCGTATTGTTTGGGAATTTTAATGAATTTTGTTTTTTATCACAAAAAAATGAGAAAGAGTTCCATATTTATCGCCTTCACACTATATATCATATTGAGTGTTTGCAAATACTTCCAGAAAATCTCGTTGAAAGTCCTAAAACAGTACTATTTTTCTAAAAGCAGTGAGTACTTGGTTTTTATAGAAAAAAACGCTGGTATTTACAATTAAAAAAGTTTCTGCCTATATTTTAATCTTAAAGGACTAAAAAAACTTTAATTATAAAATAATGATATTTAAATATTATTCATTTAAAATTATTTGTTGTTTGGACGATTTAATTTGTGCATAGTCATTTTTTCAGAGTAATGGATATAATTAGTTATCAATTAAATAAATCGGATGTGTTAGTTATCAATTTATTGCTACTTTATACAATATATGATCAAAGAGGTAAATTAGTTCAAGTTTGCTTGAAGTTTTATCTAGCTTGAAAGTGTGCTTGGATTTAAATTCTGTTAGACTGATAGAGGTTTAAATATTGACCCAAATACGAGTTGATCTAACTTGAGGCTTGATATATAATAATTTATGAATATTGTTTACCACCTTATAAAATTCGGTTAAGTTGTTAGAATTTTTTAGTTTAAATCATCAATTATGTAGCCTAATAGTTGTAACTCTTTTAATAATAATTGTAAATTTATGTACTTTAAATATTTTGATACATATTACAATTAATTTTAATATTAATAATAAGATAATAATGAGTTAAAAAAAGGAGGGTAACTGAAATTTAATTCAATTATAGAGATAAAAATGTCCAAAAATAAGTTTTATTTAATTACAAACATGGCAACATACACAAAAGCAGCGATTAATTGATGATTGAACTTTTTCACAAATTACATACTACCGTAATTAATGATGATTGAACTTTTTCACCTTCATGGTACATTAGTCGTCAAATCTGTTTAAAAATATCAATCATTCATATTAAATTATTAGTCCATTTTTTTTTTCATGATGAAAGTATAGTGATTAATTCATTTTGTTTATTTTAAAGTTTCAAATATCCACCTTTATTATTTAAGCAAAAAATTGCTTCTTTGCCATGAAAATTTGCCTTAGCAAAAAATTGATCGCTAAAAGCATAGCACGGTGAGGAAACTAACAATCACGTGGTTATTTTCGTCCAAAAATTAATGGTACTATGCGATTTGTCATCTTCTTTACTATTATTTCAAGGGGGTGAATTGGTCAAACTTACTTTATTTTGACTCAATACTATTTTCTGAGAATTTAGAATTATTTTTTTAATAATATAGTGAAATAAATTAGATTTCCTATTTTCTTCTTTTATTTTTTTAGGCGCCCAGTTTTCCACTTTCTCCAACTCCCCTATTCTCTTAGAGCATCACCAGTGGAGGAATCAAATCTTGGACCCAAATTCTTCATTTGCACTCTGCTACAGTGTTTTGCACTCTCTGAAAAAGTAATTTTCTGCAGCAATAGGCATCAAAAGTGGGAACCCATTTTTAAAATCAATTTAAATTAAATTTATTTCACTAACTTAAAATTAAGTCTATTTAAAAATACAATCAAAATTAATTTTGAACTAAAGAAAAAATAAATGAAATTCAAAATATTTGTAATTTTATAATACTTATTAATTCAGATAAGATTTTTGCATCTTATTTCTGATAAGATTTCTTTCCCGCATCGTATACGTGTCAATTTATGATTGGATACTGAGATTTCTGATAAGATTTTTTTTCCATATAGTACAACTTATCTTCATCCTACGTGTCAATTTATGATTGGATACTGAGATTTCTGATAAGATTTTTTTCCACATAGTACAACTTATCTTCATCCTACGTGTCAATTTATTATTGGATATTGAGATTTCTGATAAGATTTTTTTCCCATATAGTACAACTTATCTTCATCATTTTCTAGCTATTTATATGATATTTGTAGTCTGAACTTCTCATCACTTCCACCAATTTATTTATCTCATAAGATTCAAACATAATTATTTACAATGTCTCGTAATACTGCCAATTTAAGGGATATCTTAACCGACTCCGAGTCTGAAGATGATGTTGAAATGCTCTTTAGAGCAACTGAAGTTGAGGAAGGAGAAAGCCAACGGCGTCATGGTGGTTCTACCCACAACCGTAGGTTCCTCCGCCGTAATCGAATTGAAGGTTATAATAGAATTTATAAAGATTATTTTTCTGTTAATCCTACGTATCATGACGTTATGTTTAGGAGAAGATTCCGGATGCATCGACCCCTCTTTTGTCGAATTGTATCTGGAGTCGAAGCATACGATCCATACTTTATTCAAAAAAGAGATGCAGCAGGGGTCCTTGGTTTATCATCTCTTATAAAGGTAATTGCTGCATTTAGAATACTTGCCTATGGAGTTCCAGGCGACTTTCAAGATGACAACTTACGCATAGCTGAAACCACTTCATTTTTGAGTTTACGTCATTTTGTTCAAGCAGTTGTTGCCGTTTTTGGTGAGGAATATTTGAGGGCACCAAATCAAGATGACATATCACGGTTACTCCAAATCAACGAACGACGTGGATTTCCAGGAATGCTTGGAAGCATTGATTGCATGCATTGGGAGTGGAAAAACTGTCCAACAGCTTGGCAAGGTATGTATACAGGTCACGTCGATGGACCAACAATCATATTAGAGGCAGTTGCTTCTTACGATCTTTGGATATGGCATGCCTTTTTCGGAATGCCGGGCTCACTTAACGATATAAATGTTTTAGAGAGATCTCCCGTGTTCTCTACATTGGCGAATGGTTGTGCTCCTCCAGTCAACTTTACAGTCAATGAGAATAATTATTCAATGGGTTATTATCTAGCAGATGGCATATACCCATCTTGGGCTACTTTTGTGAAGACAATACCCGCACCGCAAGGCAAAAAAGCCAAACATTTTGCACAAGCCCAAGAAAGTGCTAGAAAAGATGTTGAACGAGCATTTGGAGTGCTTCAAGCTCGGTTTAATATAGTGCGTGGACCGGCTAAATTTTGGGATGAGGATACGTTAGCTAATATAATGAAAGCATGCATTATAATGCATAATATGATCATTGAAGATGAAAAAGGGCCACATAATACTGACTTTGATCGAGCGACAACAAATGTTACCCCGTCGCATGAGAAAACAAATAAATTTGTTGATTTCATTCAAACTCATCGCCGTATTCGAGATAGTACAACTCATTCCCAACTCAAACGCGATCTTGTTGAGCATCTTTGGAATTTGCACGGTCAACAAGATTAATTTTCGATTGTAGACATGAATATCGTTCATCATGTCGTTAACTATGATTTCTAATATGTTGAACTTGTTGTTAGGTTTTCTTTAATTTCAAGGTTAATGAACGTGGCTTTTGTATGTTATTTATCCCATTTTAATTTATGTTTAAAAAAGGGCATTGGATTAATATTCGAGCGAAGTTCAAGCTACATTAATAATAGAGTTAAGGGAAATTACATTCTTAAATAGTTAGACAATCATAATAAAAGTACAATACAAAATACTAGAGATGATAATATTCCAACTCCACATCACAATCAAAACTAATCAAATTAAACCTCGTCTTATGAAGACTTCATTTTTCTTGCCATTCCAATAGGCTGCATGAATTGGATCCATCCCCGTGGTGTCTTTATTCATGATTTCCATTTCATTGCTTTCTTCATGTGTTGCTAGTATTAGAGCTCTTTGATCCAATCTTTCACGTTCTAATGCCATCTTTTGTGCCCAACGCTGATCCGTAATTGACTTTGTAGATGAACTTCCATCGTCTGAGATTGACTTTTGTTTTTTGCTTTGCGCTTTTGATGCTTTTCTACCCAGCGGTCTATTCTGATTAGGGGAAACTTCATCATCATCCAATGAGATTGGAGTATCATCCAGATTGCAAGATGAACCCCTTGTATTTTTCGTTGGTTCCCATGTATCTAGCCATTTTTTCTCTTTTTTAACGATGTCATAGCAATGTTCTAGTTGGAAAGGTTTTTTCTCATTGGCAAGATATAGTGCATGTGCTTCAGTCAACTATAAAGTAAAACACAAAAATAAATAAATAATATAAATATAAAGATATAAAGATATTTAAAATAGTGATTATTACCCTTCCATCACTCGTCTGGCCGGATTGATGTCTCTGATTGATTTGGCTAACACAACCAAGAAACTTTCCACATAGTTTGTTAATTTGTTGCCAACGATGTTTTACGCTTTGCTCAGTATGCCCACTTTCACCGGAGTCGATAATGAATTGATCAAATATCCTCTTCCAAAATCTTGACGAGCTTTGTTCGTTTCCAAGGATTGCATCTTTACTTGTATTTAACCATGCCGAGACAATAGCAACATCTTCATGGCGTGAGAAATTTTTTGTCCGTTGTGATTTGCGCGCAACGTCGACTATCGGGCTTACTGAAGGTGTAGTAGTGTCGTCATTGCCAAAATTATAATTTTCACCGTACTCCAAGGCACCACTAAGAAGACTTGTATAAGAGTCGAAATTAGGATCCATCTGAAAAATAAAATTAGGAATCAGTAAATTTAAGCTTAGCTAATTAGTAAAAAAAAAATATCATTAATAAAGTTAGCTAATTATCTAACTACTCGTGGGCTTTTAAATTGAAGCTTAGTATTTTTACTAAAAAAAATAGCCCACTTATTACAACCCAATTTAACCTTTAAATTCAACCCATTATCATAACTAACCCAACCCAAATCATCCTAATTTAAGCCAAATCTCAACCCTAACCTCACACACCAAAAATACGCAGCTCCCTCTTCTTCCTCTTCTCTGTATATTTTTTTTTCTCCCTAAATCTCTTCTCTGTACACACAACACATATAAATACACACAACACCACCACCCCTCCCTCACGCTGCAACCAATTTCCTCTCCTTCACGCCGCCGACAACACCACTCCTCTCTAGGCACGCCGTCGATGACATCTTCTCCCCCTCAATAGCCACCAATTGACTGGTTTCTCTCCACCAATCGGCTGGCATCTTCTCCCCCTCAACAGCCACCAATTGACTGGTTTATCTCCACCAATTGACTGGTTTCCCTCCACCTCCCCTGTAATTTACATTGAAGAGTATTTAAGTTATTTTTACCTTTTTTTCTTCTCTTTGTTTTTCTAAAAGTGAAAGATTATGTATGAAATTGAATATATTTTGTAAATTTATGCAAGTATTTCAATTGTATTTATAGATTATAATTTTGGATTTGAATTTTGTTACCGTTGAGCAAAATGACCGTTGAAAAGGAAATGGGTTCAGGCATTTTCAGGAATCAAATTTGGGTACAATTGGAAGGAAATGGGTCTTGAGTGCATTTTGCACTTTCATTTGATTCCTCCATTGTGAGCTGATTTTTGCAATTTTTGTACCCAAATCAATTTGGGCTCCCAGATGATGCCTCCACTGGTGATGCTCTTACCCACTTCTCTCATAAACCTCCACAGTCCCCGCTTTCTCCTCAACTGCTATTTTATTTTAAAACACGATTAGTTAAAAAAAAAAAAACTCCCCAAAATTCCACTTTAAGACCATGGCATCCTCTACTGTGATCCCAAACTCCTCAATTCTGTCGGACAAGGTATGTATGTTGTATTCTCTTTTCTCCAAGAATCAATCTTTTTTTATTCGGTTCTTTGTTTCCAAATTTCTGGGAAATGTTTTACTCACCAATTATTCATTTTTTGTTATTCTGTTTATGCAGAAAGATGTGGGTTTTTCAGCTTTCCGTTTTCAACCTTCATTTCCGTTTTCTACACATACTTCAAAGCAAAGGGTCTGCAAGAAAATAGTTTATGTAATGGCTCCCCAACAATCTGAGCGCAAACCTTCAACAACTGGGGCGGTAAGGACTAGATTTTATGCTAATTCGTTGGATTTTAAATGATTGATTTTATATTTATTTTTCATTATTTCTTCACCTAAAACTACATTCGAAACTGCCCAACTTACCTCCATCTTTTACAAATCACAAACTCACGATCTTTAATCGGCACAAAGACCCAACCAACAATCGCAACTTTCAGAATTGATTATTGATAGAATGATTTGCTGGTCTAAGTTTCATATTCCCTTATCATACTTAATCCTTAGCGCATTTCTAATCCGATACTTCAACTTGATCTTATTAGTATCGTGCTTAATGTCATACTTTTAGTTCGTGTTGCTAACCGGTTTATTGTTATTATTTGTCATGTTTGTTCACCTTTAAAGTCGAGTTCATTCGCTTTGCAAAAGTATCCGTGTTCACAGTGAATGCCATGTGTTTGATTAAATGCAAGACAAAATAATTGATCTAATTTGGAATATAACCACAAGATATTTTTCCTGTGAGTCTGCACTCAATCATATCTGCTCATTTTCTTTTCTGTTGGTGCTTTTTTCAATTTTTCCCCGTTTCAAAGTTCAGTGCTTTCGAACTGAGTATTTTTACCATTTTTTCGATATTTTTTATAGTCTCATGATTCGGTTCTCTAACTCATCTATCATTCTTTTAGATGGTAAAACTTGACCTATCAAAGGAGAATCACTGTCTTCGGGAAAGTAATTGAAGCAATGATGACAGAACGTAGTCGGAAAATGAAAAAAAGGAAGAACGAGCATCATGAAAGTCATAAGCTAGAGACATGATGTTCCTTGCCATACTCAAACATAGTCCATAGATATTTGCAACTATTTGTGAAGATTTCTCGGGATGTTATACCTACTTCAAAAAATTGTTTGTTACAAACAACCAACAATACACCTCCTTCAGTCGACAAAAATGGTATAATTTTGTGCCTTTTGGTCTCCCCAAATTTGAATTTTTTTTACTGTATTAAATTTCATCTCATGATCCTATTTGGTTTAAAATGTTTGATTTGAGAAAATTTGAAGATTATTTTAGGTTATGTTTGTTTATCCTATTTGAAAAGGTATTTTTGTGATTGATTTTAGATTTGGCAATGATCAAATATGAGATAAAAAAAATTGAGTTGAGTTCAATGGTTCTTAGAATAAGTGATTTGAAAAAAAAAGAAAAATCCATGAACCTATTTATCTTGCAACCATCCTCATATGATGTTCATTTTCATAGAAACCTTAAACATTCTTATATTTATAGCATCAATGGGCTTAGATATTTGTGTTTCGTGTCCACAAGTGTTTTGTAAAGACAGTGGTCCTTCATTTACAACGCATAAGTTTGCAAATTTGGTCCAATATGCTCCTCATGTAATTGTACGTGTGAAAGTGTTCTTTTAATTTTCATATCACGTCGGTTTTGAACATGTATTAGTTAATATTATCTCATGATCCTATTTGGTTTAAAATGTTTGATTTGAGAAAATTTGAAGATTATTTTAGGTTATGTTTGTTTATCCTATTTGAAAAGGTATTTTTGTGATTGATTTTAGATTTGGCAATGATCAAATATGAGATAAAAAAAATTGAGTTGAGTTCAATGGTTCTTAGAATAAGTGATTTGAAAAAAAAAGAAAAATCCATGAACCTATTTATCTTGCAACCATCCTCATATGATGTTCATTTTCATAGAAACCTTAAACATTCTTATATTTATAGCATCAATGGGCTTAGATATTTGTGTTTCGTGTCCACAAGTGTTTTGTAAAGACAGTGGTCCTTCATTTACAACGCATAAGTTTGCAAATTTGGTCCAATATGCTCCTCATGTAATTGTACGTGTGAAAGTGTTCTTTTAATTTTCATATCACGTCGGTTTTGAACATGTATTAGTTAATATTATCCTTATTGGATGTCAAGGTTTTATATGAAGAAATCATAATTTGACTGATTTTGTGCACTCTTATTGTATCTTCAGAGTATAATGAAAGTGACAAATATGGCAAAAGAGATGTTATTAACCAACAAAGTCCACATGAACCGACAACCTTTGATATTGAAAGCCTATTTTCTATATTGGCTACATTGGAGAGATCCACAAATTAGATAATATATTTGCTGGTGATGAAGATGATGACTCTTTATTATCACATGCTTCTTCAAGTGGCATTTGTTATTGGATGTTATGCTATGTTAGGGGATATATACCAATCACATAGTATAATATCGTTCACAAATTCGATGTTTTGATCATTTTTGCTCACTTTTGTATAAGAAATTTTCAATTTGAACCATTGAACATTAATATATTCTTTTGACTTCAACACTTTCTGCCTAAATACCCATTGTTGATGGCACTTTTGACTATAATAATTTGTTAAGTTGACTATACTTTTTTCACATTGTTTTAAGTTTGCAAAGTAATACTTAATTATAATAGCTTATATTACTCATTTCTCATATAAATTTTATATCTGTAATAATATATTACATATGATTCCGTGCATAGCACGGGTTTAGGCTAGTATACTATTAAATCATGGAATGAGAATGTGTTTACTTTTAAAACTTTTGTATTATATTCTTAAAGTAAGTAGAAGTATGATAATTAATTTTTTGGATAACATAGTCCAAAAAATTAATAAGGTAGTATGTAATTTGTCTAGACTAATATTTAGGAGAATTTTCTAAATATTATTTTTGAGAATACTGCACATCATCATTTAACTGATGTGGCACAGCACATTCCCAACCACAAAGATTATACTAAATCTTTTTCTGGACCCGGCTGGTTTAGGCAATAATTTTTCCATTCTTTTCTAACCACTGCAACATTTTAGCATTGTATTGAAGACGCTTTCAAACTTTCGTATTGTGCTATGGGTTTTTTTGCACTTTGCACTCCCCAAACATGATAAATAGACACTTTACACTCTTGAAACATAAATTTAGCATTTTGCACCTTCGAAATACGAACAATTCAGTACTTTGCACCCACTTTATTTTTTTCAAAAAAATCTAGGGACAAAATAGGTAATTTATTTTGGATCTTTGGCATTTTGCACACTCTAAATACAAAAAATGGACATTTTGAACCCCCGAAATAGAATTAGCACTTAATACCCTTGAATTAAGAAAACTCATCAACTTGCACCCCTGAAAACATGAGAAAGGGACACTTTGAACGCCCTAAACACAAAATTAGCACTTATCACCTCAAATTAAAAAAAAAAAAATTAAAAAACTAGCACCCCCTCTTTTTTCGGCAAAGTTGACCACCGGGGCAAATTTTAATAAATAAGAAAATAAATTTCTTATTTTGCCCTAAAGTTCTGTTGACCCTGATGGTCAATTTGGCCGAAAAAGATAGGGTGCTAGTTGTTGAGTTTTTCTTAATTTGAGGTGCTAAACGCTAATTTTGTGTTTAGGGGGTTTAAAGTGTTCATTTCTCATGTTTCAGGTGTGCAAGGTGCTGAGTTGATATTAATTCGAGGGTGCTAAGTGCTAATTCTATTTCGAAGGTGCAAAGTGTCCATTTCTAATGTTTTAGGGGTGCAAAGTGCCAAAGATTAAAAAATGAATTACCTATATTGAGCCTAGGTTTTTTGAGGAAAATATAAGAGGATGCAAAATGCTTAATTATTCATATTTCGGGAGTGTAAAGTGCTATATTTATGTTGCGAGGGTGTAAAGTGCCTATTTACCATGTTTGTGGGTATAAAGTGCAAAAAGCCCTTGTGCTATTAGCATAAGTGCTAGTTTCTACATCATTACTTTTTTTTTTTTTTATTTATTTTTTTTTTATTTTTTTATCTTAGATAAGTTGTACATACCTGATTCACCGAAATCGACGTCCTAAATGCCTGTTAAAATAATTTATTTTTATTTTTTATTATTTTGATCTAACCCTATATATATATAACAATATATAAACCACTACATAAATTTCACCTCTCAACCACACAGCCTTCAACGTTGCCGTTCTCAACTAGGTTTAGACGTATTTCTCGTAACTTTTTGACTTACTGAATTGAATCCCTTATTTGATTGTTCTGTATTTTTGTACTGTGGTTATATGTTTTCCCATAAGCAGTTTCATGTGCGATTTTTAATACTATTAATTTGAAATCAAATTTCTTCCCATAAGCAGTTTTTTTATGTCCCTCAGTACGAAATTATTTATTAAGGTTATCAGTTTGTTATATTAAATTTTTGCTATAAGTTTTCGATTTTGTTTTTTATTGGTTGAATTTTTGCTATAAGTATTTACATGTTGTTTCAAATTTTTGTTTGTTACTAGGATTGATTGGCTTTCACTTAATATACAAGCTAGTGGAAAATGAAAAGAACGAAGTGAACAATTAATTTGGGTATCATACTTAGTGCAAGTGCAATTGACAGTTTATGTACCATGATGTGCATATGTCAAATATATTGTTCTTAGTTGTTTTGTACTCTATGTGATTGTTGCAGATAACTACTTAACTAGCTTAAAGAACAACCTATTATACGAATGATGGCTCTTATCCCGCATAATTTAGACGATGAAGATGAAGTTACGGTGGAAACAAGGGAGGTTTCTCCTTCGCACTTATTGTTCAAAATCGAATCATTCTCCTTACTATCGAAAAACGGCATTGACAAGTACGAGTCCACTGAGTTTTTGGCGGGCGACTACAAATGGAAACTGATATTCTATCCTAATGGACATGAGTGTGGAAATGACGATGACGATAATATTGCTGTTTACTTGGCCGTGGCTGATACGAGTTCTCTGCCTCCGAGATGGGAGTTTAATGCCGTCTTTAGCATTTTTTTGTATAATCAGAAACACGATAATTTCCTTTCAATGCGGGGACGAACACGACGATTTCATGCAGTGAAGCAGGAGTGGGGATTTCCCAAATTTATCTCAAAGAAGAGTCTGATTGATCCATCTAATGGGTACTTAGTAAACGACAATTGCGTATTTGGGGCAGAGGTTTTTGTCATCAAGAGCCAAGGCGTCATTGAATGTCTATCCATGCCCAAAGTTGAAAAATCATTCCACCGTTCTTGGAGGATCTCACAGTTTTCCAAGTTGGAAGAGGGATGGGTTTCCGATGAATTTCTTGTCGGAGATCACACGTGGAAAATGGAGGTATATCCAAGAGGAGAAGGCGATGAAGAGGGTCACCACGTCTCATTATTTCTATGTTTAGTTGATTGTTGCCTCACCCCATTTCATAAAGTGAAGGTTAATTTGACTGTGAAATTGAAACACCAGATTAACGGTGAAGATTTCGTAGAAAGTTCTACTTATTGGTTTGCATCGTGTAATGATGCTTGGGGATTTTCCAATTTCATGTCAATCAGTGATATGAATGACCCGGCGAATGGCTACCTTGTTGAAGATTGTTGCATTCTTGAAGTCGAGATATCGGTACAAGCTGTCGCTCATAGTTTAACATTAACTACCTAGCTAGCTAGTTCAGTTTTATTATCAGTTTTATTTCCTAAGTCTAAATTGAAACTTGTTTCATGACATGTTGATCTTAATTCATTGAACTTTCATGTCTTTTGTCCTGAACGAATGAGTTTGATAATTAGTAAATTTGTTTTTCTTTGAAGAAAGGGTAGCTCATTCTAAATAATACAGTAGTAATTAGTTGCATGATCAATTAGATAATATTTTGAATCTCCTTTCTATCTTTTGTAGTTAGCCAGTAATTAATCTCATAGAAACTCTTATTTGAAGATTTTAGCCTCAAATTGTAAGCAACATGATTTGTAAGATTGATTTCTCTTATCTTGTTAAATGAGATAAAAACGAACTAGCTAAGATAAAAGAAGAGGTGAATATCAATTTCCTCTGATGCACAATACCAAGAGGAAGACAAATATGTTACATCACAAAACATCAAATTACTTACCCATAAGCAACTAAATTTATGCACCCATCCACACTCATATAATTTCCCCACCTTAAATTATATCATATAAATATAATAAAACTTAATCTATTATGAGAATTTCATAAATCTTGTGGTTATAAATTCACCATATCATTAATTATGATAATGCCATGTTTATGCGTTCACGGTGAAGAGACGAACAAAATCCCTCTCCTATTTTCAACGAACAACTACCAGAGGACGATGGTCGTACATGAAGAAGGAGACAATGGTCAATTCGCAAATCGACAGAAGGCAGGAGTCAATCCATAAAATCGCCAAAGTTTAATCATGTATAGTTTAAATTTTTACGACAACGTGAAAATTACATCAACAAAACTAACTAAAGTTATAAAAATGTAAAATTTATCTTGTTGAATATTATGAATATTACATGGAAGTTAAATTGGCACTAACTACTTTCTAAATTTTTTTCGGAAAAGATAAAATTAAATGGCAACAAAACTCTTTTTTGACCATAATCTAAAATAAAACAGGTATAAATTTGAAATTTGAAATTCGAAAACGAGAGCGTCCACCATCCTTCCACACTTTTAGCTTTCTCTGTATATCTGTTTTATTTTTTTAAATAATCTATTATACTTTTCCCGCTCATTCATCAATCCTCCAATATATGAACACAAAAACAAGCAAATCTCATTCTCATTTCTTCGTAATTTAATATCTTTTGTGAACCAAGAGTAATTCTCTGTTGTTATGGAACAATCTGCCGTCACCCAATCCTCTGACTCTGGTAATATTTCAAAAAATATTTCCTTTTCCCCCCCTTTTATTGTTGGAATTCGATTTTTTATTTTGTTGTATTGAACTGAAATTAGGCAAATCAGCTGCTAGGCTTCTTAGGTATCCGCTCCGATCTGCTAATAAATCCAAGGAAGAGAAGTTGCCGCCAGCAGATTCGTCAAATTCCGCCTCTGCCACTAAAAGGTATATATGGTTTTATTTTGATTTTTCGTGTGTTAATTTAGGTTTTTTTTGTTTTTTTTTTATTTTTTTTTGCTGGGTGGACACTGCACTGCTGATTACAAACAAAAAATTGGTGGTAACTGGTAACCTCTTCTTTTATTATTATTATTATTGGTGGTGCTATTATTTTTGTTATTTCCTCATTTTGGTTTGAATTGAAGAAATGTTACTTTACAATCCAACAAAAAATTAATATGTAGATTAGCGCATTTCATTTTCTATGTTTTTTACATTTATTCCGCTCTTGAGTGGTTGTGGCCAATTATTTTGCCCACTTTCAGAGAATTTTAACATATTTCACACTTTATCTCGTATCTTTATATATGTATGTAATGCTTTTTTTTTTTTGGTTTTAGAACGTCATACTAATACTTCAGATATTGGGTATTTGATCAAGATCATGATTATACTACCATTCTGCTTTTTTATGTTCTGGTTACTGAGGACTTATATTCAAATGTACAAAGCAAATGCAATATATTCATACTTTGATTTTATAGTTGTATGAGGTAAAAAGGTAACATGTGATGAGTAAAATAAATTTTATAAATCATATCTCTGATAGATGATTCCATAATATACACTAGTTATTTGTTGATTATGTTTTCCACATTTTAAGTGTGTATAACTGTGGAATTCACAAATATCAGATATCATAAATATGAATTGATGAATATGTTTGCTTTCTGTTGTGCGTGCTGTTTTGTTGAATTTCTTGTTCTTGATGTTTATACATAGGGGAAGGGCTGTATCTAATGTAAGTAAGAGTGTGGGTGTTCTTGATCTCTCTTCCAAGAAGAAGTCTGGCAAGCCACCTAGGCGCTTCTCGATTTCTTCCAAGTCAAATGCTACACCTGCACTTAAATCTTTTGGCAATATTACTCCTATTTCTGGGACTAGAGCAAAAAGTACAGCTGGCGGTACACCTGTTTCGGATATCTCAAGGTCATCTAATCGGAAAAAATTCTGTGTTTTATCATCATCATCTTATTGGCTCTCTCAGATTAAGCTCTCTGAATCTGCTGATAAACACTCAATCTCACTTGGGTTCTTTAAACTCGCTTTCGAGGCTGGATGTGAGGTATGATAGCTAATATTTGCTCTGTCAACCCATATTTTTTGAAGAAATACAAAGTGGGTATTTTACTTGATAACTAAGAATGATGGTCTTGAAGTCTTATTTAGTTCAATATAAGCTGAAAGCCTGAAAAACATGCTAGAGTCGATTTTGCTTGTGTTTGTTTAAGTACTCATGTACAAATGCAGCAATTAAAGTTTTTTCTTTAACTATATTGATTTACTTAGTAAGAACACTTGCGATTTTGCTCTTTTAATTACACAATACTGATTTCAAAATATATATGCAGCCTATACAGAGGATGGGTGATGAACTAAAAGCATATGTGCATCGTTACAATCTTCCCGAACATAGAGAACTTATTAAAGAGCTGTTTGAGAGCTACAAGATTTCTGAAAACATTGAGGTCTCTGGAACTTGTTCTCAAGGGACTGCTGAAGGCCATCGGTTATCAGATGATGGTGCTCGTAGTTCCTCTTCTTCTGTTACAGATGCTGAGAATTTGAAACCAAAGTCATTGAACATAGGAGCTAATGAAGATCACCAAGTGAAAAAGGAATCTAGTGAAACTATTCAGAAGAATGATTCAGTGAAAAAGACCAGAAGATCATTGAACAAGAACGCAACAAGTGCAAATTCTGGTTCAGCAATTAGAGGCCGTGGTACTCAGAAGAAATTTCAAAAACCAATAAAGCAAAAACCGGTTCTTGATAAGAGCAAGTTAGAGAAGCCGGGAAAAAAATCCGACGCTCCTGCAGAAGGTGCCTTTGGTTATTGCATTACAAATTTGTGTATTTTACACAAAACCAACTTCTAAACTCTCATTATTGTCATTTATGTTGCAGGTCCTCTTCACTCGCAACCAGAGAAAGAAGTTCTTCAAGAAAACAAGGAAAACATGGTAAGATCACAATATTTTTCATTTAATTAACTTAATTATATTTAGATCCATTATCTTTTCACCAATTTATGTTTGTCATATACTACCTTGTAATTTTGCATCTTTACATTGTTTTTTAGGCTGCGCCAGAAATCGAATAGAGCACTTTGGCTGAGGTTTAGACATGGTTCTTATATTAGCTCGTATTCGTGTTTGGTATGTTCTTTGTTTTAGGAGCTATTATATGAATTGTATAGGCTACATAATAGCAAGGGTGGATATGTTTTTGAAATTTGTATCTCTCAAGTGTTTTTGTTCTTCATTGTATTTTTCTGACTGCACTGGCGGTATACAAATTTGTACTTAATTAATACAATACAATGTTGGGATGTCAATGATTATTGCTGTCTTGATTGGTAAAAAGTCATGTGTTATCATTTTATCCCTGTATTAATTTGAAATTTATGTGTTCACAACATGGGGTTATTGCTATTATTTTAAGAAAACAATTGGATTTTTGCCAATTTCGTAAGTCTGCAGGGGGTTATATTCTAGCATTTGTGTTTTCACATATTATTTCAGAAGAGCAAATAACAGTTAGGGGTGTATTTGTCACTTCCTTTGCAATTCAATAATACACGCAATTAGAGCAAATCAAACATAACATGATCGGGGTGGGGGATGGATAATGTCTTTCATTTATGATCATAATAAAAAATAACAAAGAGGCTTTTTCTACGAATTAAAAATAATACATGGGTATTTTTGCATTTTACTCGAAAGAGCAATTTGAGTATTATTAAATGGTATAAATAGTAACACTTTCAAATAATATAAAATAACACCAAAGCAATCTATAGTATAAGATTTACATGATTAGAACATTATGATAATTTAAGAAAATTAATATGATAGTAAAGTTAGACAAAAGATTAGGAGTTTGAGGACGTCTGCACACTATAGCAAACAAAATAAATTTTTAGGAATTATGTTCAGATGCATTTTTGTACTTTGTTTGGTTTGGGTGAAAGAAAAATATATTGATTTGTTATTTGAAAGATCTCTGGAATTTGTCAATATAACTTAAACATGACTTGGATTCAAATATGTCAATTTAATGGTTAGCCGATTCTAAATACGTGAATGATAGTTTGGATGTGTTTTGGATGTTTTACGTTTTTGGTGATATATGTTGATTTTCATAGGTGAATGAAATAAGTTGAGAGTAAGAATTGTGTTTATTCGATTCGAAGAGCTATCTATCCTTAGTACCGAAACATTTTGTCTCTTGCCAAAACACATTTCAACGTTTATAAATAAGACTAAGAATCTGACTAATTTTGAATCAAATTTAATAGCAACTTAGAAAAAAGAAAAATAGTACTATTTTCTGTTTGTACAGATGCAAACAACAAGCAACAAATTATTGTATCTTGGTATCTTGGTAGACTACCGGGGTTCAATTATGTACACTGTAAGCAGACCAAAATTATTGTTAAAGGAAATTGTTTTGGCAAGCTATAGTCTTATTTCTTTTTTGTGAAGTGTTCTATGTATTAATTCCAACCAAAGAAGTATGATTTACATGATTTAATATGTATGAAATGTGTTAAAATATTTTAGTATGTGTTATAGTATTATTCTATGAATTTTAAATGATTCGTGAAATATATTTGAACACAGATTGTTAGACACTAAATCACCAATAATATGTTTCAAATAATTTGCTTTGTATTAAATTAATTAATATTATATCATAATACTTAATTTAATTAAAATATCATAATTTTGAGTTAACACACTTGTTCTGAGGATTGATTTGGTGAATCCAACTCCAAATAATGTTTCGCCTGCAAAAATTCGTAACACTTATCCAACCAAGACATCTAATTATAATATTGAAATCCTCACTTTCACTAGTGTTTTTTTGTTTAAAAAGAAATTAAGAATTATAATATTAAAATCCTCACTTTCACTAGTTATTTTTGTCAAAATAAAATAGGAATTATAATATTCAAATCCTCACTGTCAGTTTGTTACTAGTTTCAACGCTTCTAGTGCTACATCAAAAGGCAACTTCCAGGCATTTCCATCAGACAGAAGACACAAATTCGCCTAGTATATGTTGCTTACTTCATAATTAACAAATTCCCCCTAAATTTAAACTCAAGTTGCACTTTCAACTTTGAAATTAATTTTTTTTAATTGTGCATCTTGAACTTACATTAATATTGCAATTTTCTTCATTGAACTATTCTCCGGACACTTTTCCAGGTCAAAATAGGTCATGTGAGAGACACATGCTAGTTCTATAGGGCATTTTCATTATTTAGAATTAGGGGGAAAATGCAACATAGAAATTTAGGATGGAAAGTTTCAACGAGGGTGAAAGTTTAGGGAAAAAGAGTAAACTTCATGTAAATTTAAGGGGCAAAACTCTATTTTTGGCAATTACTTATCATTCAGAGTGCAAAAACATGGAAATTTAATAATTATGTATAATTGAAATAAAATATACAGTATAATACAGAAAAAACAAAAACTTTAGTAACAAATCATAAAATATAAAATGTATGCAAGCAATTTCAACTAGGAAATCGCATATTTTCTTATGAACTTATAGTCAAATTGCACTTCCCCATCCCCCCTTAACTTACACTCGTGTTGTATTTTCCACCCTGAACTTATGTGTTGCACTTTGCGCCTAACTTTGAATGACAAAAGTACCCAATTAAATCTAACACATGCCTCTCACGTGACCTACTTTAATGTAAGTTCAAAGTGAGCAGTGCAGAAAATATAAGTTCAAGGTAAAAAAATGCACTTTGATTGTAAATTCGGTGAGAAAAGTGTAGTTTTCTGTAATATAAATAAAATTCCTTCTTGAATAAATAAATTTACTATTATAGTGACCATTTCTTTTAAATTTGTTAATTCCACTACTATATTCGTCCATACAGTTTGATGTACTAAAACAACATATATCTCTATTGGATAACGGTCAAATTGAAATTGTTGATTCTCTCCACAACATATATTTAACTAAAATTTAAATTTACCTACAAAAAATTGTAAGATAATTCAGCTCTTTTGAACTGATATAATATGCGGTTACATGCATCATTCAATATTTTTTGATGTAATTTTAAAGAAAAATAATTTTACTTTTTTTTAAAAGAAAAAAAATCCAAAATCTCGAGGCTTTAACTCAAAAGTCACAATGTAGAAAATTCCACTCTATTTCAGAGTGGACTTTTACCAGTTCAAGACACTCTAGCTCAAGTTCATCAGAAATTTTCACTTTGCAATAATTCTCTAAGTACTGCCAAAAAAAAAAAAAAATACTATAAAAGAGGTCTTGATTTTCTTTGCACAATGGAAGAAATATTAGTGCATAAGATTTTGATTAGAAAATGTTGTCAAGTTTACATGTCTGTATACTGAGTATGTTTTTCTGTTTGTGCATCATTAATGCACAAACAGAATTACAAAACAATATTAGTACATTGGTTAACGTTGGTGTAGTTCTTGATTTGGATTCACTGGTCGGCCGTATAGGAATTACTAGTTTGTCCCTAGCTCTATCTGATTATTATTCGATCCACAGAAATTTCAGTGCAAAAATTGTTCTTCATGTAAGGGACTCAAATGGGCAAATAATTGATGCTGCAGCTTCTGGTATGTATGTATATATATCCGTTCATAGGATAATCAATTTCTAGGATATATGTTACTACTTTAATTCCTTATCTTGATTTAATGATTGTCTCCAAATGCATAAATTAATTCTAACATTGGAAGAAAATCTCATAATCCTCATATTTTTTCTAGTCCTTTCCCAATCAAAGACACAAGATTGAATTATAAGATATGGAACCAACTCAAGTTTCTCGTTTTTAAATCTTATGATCTTAGAATGTATTAGTTAAAATTAATAAAAATATTGTTGAATATAAGTTTAAAAACAAGTCAATCAGATAAAATATAATATAAAACGAGGGAAAAACACTTTTGGTTCCAAACTTTACCCCAAAAAACACATTTGGTACCATGCTTTGCAGAAAAACAGATTTGGTACCACAATTTAGAGAGTCTTGACACATTTAGTCATTCCGTTAAATTTTGGACGGAAATCTCGCGCGTGACCGTCAAGTTCAAATTGGTCACGAGTTTTGCACGTGAGAAATCTGTCAAAACACTTTTGGTCCCAAACTTTTACCCCAGAAAACACATTTGGTACTATGTTTTGCAGAAAAACAGATTTGGTACCACAATTTACATACTCTTGACACATTTAGTGTCCCTGTTAAATTGATAAAAATCACATATAATGAACAGACAACAGTTTCTCTAAATTTTTTGATAAATATCACAAAATATACTTAAATCATTAAAAATCTTCTTAATAAAAGTACCTTGGATACCTGACTTGATCCACTTTGACTTGCACTTGTATTCCAATGTTGATACAAGCACCGATCAAAAGTTCCATCTTTTCCATCGAAAACATCGAAAAAATTTCATTTTTGAATCAGGCGAAACGAAAACAAGATGTAATTCCGAAACTATTTATTTGCCTTTTATTTTCCTAAATTTAGTAACTTTTTTTACAAATTTTCCTTAGTGTTTCTGAAATATTTCCAAATAGTCTCGAAAAGTTTTCAATATTTGGCTCTCCGAAACATACATTCGAAACGAAATTTTGGTCCATGGATACAAGTGCAAGTCAAAGTGCATCAAGTCAGGTATCCAATGTACTTTTGTTAAGAATATTTTCAAAGATTTAAGTACACTTTGTGATTTTTATCAAATCTTTCAGAGAAATTGTTGTCTGTTCATTATATGTGATTTTTATCAATTTAACGGGAACACTAAATGTGTCAAAAGTATGTAAATTGTGGTACCAAATCTGTTTTTCTGCAAAACATGGTACCAAATGTGTTTTCTGGGGTAAAGTTTGGGACCAAAAGTGTTTTAACCGATTTGTCACGTGCAAAACTCGTGAACTTAACGGGCGCGTGACGGTCACGCGCGCAAATTCCGTCCAAAATTTAACGGAATGACTAAATGTGTCAAGACTCTCTAAATTGTGATACCAAATCTATTTTTCTGCAAAGCATGGTACCAAATGTGTTTTCTGAGGTAAAGTTTGGGACTAAAAGTGTTTTCCCTCAATATAAAACTCGCGTAATCTCAAAACTCATCTCAAATTCAAGGAATTCAAACTTATAGAAAATTTTATAAAAAGACTCCTAAAAATTGAGATTTCAAAAGAACTGGCCTTGTTTATTTATTTACTTTTTATATTTTGTCTTGAGCGGTGAGTTTTCCTTTTCTTTTGGGATTCCACCTGCCCCTTAAGTTTGTTTTAATTATAGTAAATATCCCTATGATTTCAATAGTTCGCAATACCTCCTCTGCAGTTAGGTTGTTAAAAAAACGAACGGTGAGCACCCTTACTTCTTTTTTCTTCTAAAATAATAAAAACGTAAAATTCATAAAATACTAAATATGGATTAACAATAATATTTCCTTGTTATGTTATAAAAGGCATAAAAGTTTTTTTTAAAAAAGAAAGGTTTAGTTCTAAAGTTATCAATTTTGTTTTATTTTTTCTTGAATATTTGATTATTTAAAACAACAAGGACACGACTTCAAGTTCAATTTTAATTATATACATCTCACTTAAAATACCTAAATTAAAGTTAATATTGACTAGGGTCAAATGGGCATTTCACTTCTTGGTTACGTTATTTTAGGGCTGTTAATGAGACGGATTTCAATTCGAATTCGACTCGATTTATGAAGATTTTAATTCGATTATATATTTGATGGATCTGATCCGATTATAAATATTTTAATCCAAAATATGTGGAGCGAATATAAATATAGATTGATCTCATTCGTTAAATATCCGTATACGACAATAAATAAATAAATAATATATATATATATATATATACATAATATTTTAGAATTAGTAACATTAATAATATTTTACCATTAGTTTAATATGATAATAGTAAATAATTTATTGATAATTTTATTTTTATACACATTTTCATCTATAAATATGAATAATAGTTAAGAAAGCTTGAACGTGTGGGTTAAATTAAATTAAATCATAAAATTAATAAACTTATTTTAGAAAAAAAACTGGTATAAAATTTGAAAGTGAAGATTTAATTTATTGTATCCGAAATATATTCGATATCCGACTGAATCCGACTTAGATCTGTTGGACTGGAGATATATAAATCCGTAGGACTGTCAATTGAGCCGGGCCTACTCGAAGCCCGATGGCTCGGCCCGATTAAATATGACCCGAACCCAAATAATTGTGAGTCGGGCCGATTTTGAGCCATTATATTAAACTGGATCAATTTGTGAGCCGAGTTTGAGCCTAATAAGGCTCAGCCCAAATAAAGCCCGACCGAATACTACTGCTAATTATTTACATCAAAATTATTATGTACCAAATATCAAAATCAATTACATACAATTAATTGTATAAGCCAAATGGAAAACATAAAGGAAAAAAAAAAGGAAAAAGATAAAAGAAAGTGATCAAGATTGGGAATTTGGAAGTCTTGGAACACTAAAACTCTACTTACCTGGAGTAAAAAAAACATATATCAATAATTCTATTTCTAGGAAGATGAAAAGTTTTTATCTAATACAATAATACAATTTAATCAATCATCAGAAAACTTTTCATTAAAAGATATTACTTTTTATGTAATATGGGTACTTGTCGAAAAATAGATTTTGATGAGTATATTATAACATCTGTGACTTGATCTTTAATTTTAAATTTTATTTAATGTTTAATATTAAGAAAAACAAGTGTGGAATTTAAATATTCTTGTCTCTTGTGTATTAAGTAAAAGTGGTTTATTCATATTAATGCGTAATTTTTTTTATTTATGGAGTAACATTTGCTAGTATTAATAAACCCGACATAAGCCCGATATAAACCCGAAGCCCGAAACGTTACATGAGCTGAGTTTGAGACGAAACAATTAAAAAATTTATGAGCCGAGCTTGAGCCTATAACTATGAAGCCCGATGGTATTTGAGTTTGAGCTATTTAAAGCTCGGCTCACAAGGCCCGATTGACAGTCCTATAGATCCGGATAGAATCCGACATAAATGGAGTTTCACTACTCTTTCCACGACAAAGTCAGCATGAATCTAGATCGAGTCCGATTTGATCCAAATCCGACCCGTTGACAGTCGTTATTCTAATTAATTAGCATTTGAATGGTAAACTCCACAATTATGGCAAAATTTTAGTTTTGACTCTCTATAGTGGATGCATTTAAGGTCCTTTATTGTGGTACCTCGACAATAATCATCCTTTATTGTGTCATCATCATCAATTTCAGTCCTTATTGTCGAATTTTTTAATTATAGCCGAGAATCATCAATTTATGTCTTAAATGACCGGAAAATTTAATTTTAGCCAAAAATATCATTTGTCGAGTGACAATAAAAAATATAAAAATTCATATTCTGACTCCACAATTTGCAAGATCAAGCCATGTGATAGTTCAAATATGACATAAATTGTTTTTTTTTTTTTTGGGTGATAATTAAAAAAGAAATCGATGATAAGAACTGAAATTGATGATTTTGACACAATAAATGATATAGACTGTCGAGGTACCACAACAAATGGGCAATTTTAAAATGCAGTCACTTTAGAGGGCAAAAAATGAAAGTTTCCCCATAATTTTATAGTTGGCTGCAAATTAACCATCAACAATTTCATATGAGCCTTTTTGGCATGTATATATAACTGAAATAATATAATAAAGTCTCTTTCGAAGTGTAGTGATATATAGGAACTTGACAAAGTTTTGCCATTCCTAAAAAACTTTAAAATAAACAATATTTTTTTAGTTAATGGCAATTTATCCCTGTAAATTTCATAATATTCAATTTACCTTCCTCTAATTTGGAAAATAGCATCTTACCCCCTATAATTTTATAAGAGTTTTATACCTTCTTCCTGATATTTTTATATGTGACACCTTATCCCCTGTATTATAATAAATGTGACAATTTATCCCATTTATTATGATAAATATGAAAATTTACCCCTGTGTTACCACCAAATTTGTCATACTCACTCTCAATTTCGAGGAGTTGCACCTTCCGGCTAAAGGTGGTAGATTGATTCTTTAAAATTTTCGTATGAGGATAAATGCTCTTTTTCAAATCACAGGGGATAAATTTAACATTATCTCTATATTTTTTTTATCTGATTTCCTACTCTAATTGCTAGCAATTATTCATATGAACCATCTTAAACCGATGCAGCTCTCAATTTATTAAAGGATGTACAAGTTGATGCAATAATTGGTCCTCAAAAATCTGCACAATCAACTTTTGTGATTGGCCTTGGAAATAGAACAAACGTTCCAATCATCTCATTCTCTGCAACAAGTCCTTCTATTTATCCTCACACTCCTTATTTTGTCCAAGCAACCATAACTGATGAAGCGCAAGTTGGTGCCATTGCTGCCATTGTTAAAAACTTCCGTTGGACTCAAGTCATTCTTATACACGAAGAATCAGATTACGGAAACGACATATATCCCTATCTAATGAATGCATTGCAAGACGTGAATGCCCGCGTTTCATACAGAAGCATAATTCCTGTCGCAGCGACCGATGATTTCATGCTTCAAGAACTATATAAGATGAAAACTATGCAGGTAAGTGTGTTTGTGGTGCACATTTCTAGTTCTCTTGCCTCTAAATTATTTCCCAAAGTGAAGGAAGCAGGAATGATGAGAGAAGGTTACGCGTGGATTGTAACTAGTGGGGTGATGGATTTACTTTACTCATTGGATTCACATGTGATCGAGACTATGGAAGGAGTTCTAGGTGTAAAACCGATGATCCCAAATTCTCGAAAACTCAGTTCCACTGCTGAAAGGTGGAAAAAGAAGTTCAGTCAAGATCATAACCATGGCTTTTCACAAGCAGAGTTTGGCCTATATGGTATTTGGGCATACGATGCCATGTGGGCATTGGCTATGGCTGCCGAAAGAGTTCAATTCAAAGAGCAAATTAGTTCTTTGCAGAACACAAGTACAAATCTATTTGATGTTGAAATATCAAAAACAGGACCAAGCCTTTTACAGGCCTTAACGGAGGTTACATTTCAGGGACTTGGTGGAGAGTTCCATCTCGTTAATGGAAAACTAGAGCCTTCGTATTTTCAAATACTAAATGTGATTGGGAAAGGAGAGAGAGAGGTAGGTATATGGACAGCTTCTGATGGAATCTTGAGTGAAAGAGATGTGAACGTTACTAGTTCTTCGAGTAAAATGCTGAAGAATATTGTGTTTCCCGGAGACTCTATAGTTGTGCCGAAAGGATGGGAGGTTCCGGTCAGTCGTAAGAAACTTAGAGTTGGAGTGCCATTAACTGCTGGTTATGTAGAGTTTGTTAAAGTAGGAAAAGACCCTCAAACTAATGCTTCAAAAGTTAGAGGATTCTACATAGATATGTTTGATGCGGTCATGGCGGCTCTGCCATATGTTGTGCCATATGAGTATGTTCTGTTTGAAAATGGATCTTCAGGGAGCTACGATGAGATGTTGTCTCAAGTTTATCTTCAGGTAAAAATCATATCCAAGAATACCAATTAACTTTGATTTGATTGATTTTTAGTCTATTTCTCATTACATTGTTTTGTGTTTCTTTCGGTTGATGTTTTAGAAATACGATGCTGCTGTGGGGGACTTTACCGTCACAACAAATAGATTAAAATATGTTGACTTCACTCTGCCATTTGCTCCAGGTGGGATAACTTTGATAGTGAAGAACGAAGATAAAAACATCTGGTTTTTCTTGGCACCATTTCACCCAAGTTTATGGTTAACTACCATGGCCCTCTTTTTTTTCACCGGTGTCGTCGTGTGGATTCTTGAACATAGGTTGAACAATGCATATAGGGGCCCCCCTTCGCAACATGCTGGACTGATTTTCTATTTTCCCTTTATGTCAATAGTATATGCACAGAGTGAGTTCATAATAATGTCATTAGATTTCCCATTGTATATATATATACATATATTATTGTGCTTCATAATTATAATGTCATTAATTATTAGTTTATACATACAATTGCAGGGGAAATAATAGTGAGCAATTTGGCTCGGCTTGTTGTAGTTGTGTGGATGTTTGTTGTGCTGATATTGAACTCAACATACACAGCAAACCTCTCAGCAAGACTAACATCAGAAAGTCTTCAACCGGGAACAAATTTGAAGAAAGAAGATTATGTCGGATGTCGCAACGGCTCTTTCATTTATAACTTCTTGCAAGAGCAGGGATTCGACAAGTCCAAGATCAAGACTTACACTTCTGTGATGGATATTAATGAAGATCTGTCAAAAGGAAGCAAAAAAGGTGGCATATCGGCTTTTTACGCTGCGAGGCCTAATGCAAATCTCTTCTTATCCGCGTTCCCCAAAAAGTACAGAACAATTGGCAAAACTATTTCAACTGAGGGGTTTGGTTTTGTAAGCTTCTTCTTTTCTTATCAAGACATATATACACATTTCATTTTGATGATCATTATCTCATAATATATTATTCTCTCATTCAACAGGCTTTTGAAAAGGGTTCACCATTAGTTGCTGATGTTTCTCGCGCGGTGATCGAGTTGACAGAGAACGACAGGTTATCAGAAATTGAGGAGCGATGGATGAAAGAGAGATTAAATGATGAACCGGATAGCATTAAAAAGATTACATTGACTAATTTTGCAGCACTTTTTGGCATCACTGGGGGAATAACTACAATTTGCCTTCTCGTTTTTATAGCCTCTTTTTTGTACAAGAACAGGGATTTTGTTCAGAGAATCATCTCAAACTCTAGTGAAACAAGTTGGTCAAAAGCTCGCGCTATATTCAAACGGTTTGATCAAAGAGATCCCGACTCTTTCCGCTCAAGTAAGTACCAAGAAGAAGAAGATGGATCACCAAATAAAACGGGAAATCCTCGTTCTAGCACAGTAGTTCCCGTATCAACCATGGACTCGAATGATGAAAATGGCGATATTAGTCCAAAGTCAGAACACGCACTTGTACCAAACCACCAAATAAGATCAACTGATCATGATCACTTGGATATCATCACAAATGTGTAGGTTGTTTGATTAAAGGTCATTGAAAAATGTACTATTGTAAAATTTTATCACAAAGTGATGAACATGTAAATAATATCAAAACTTGAGCCTTAGGATAAGATTGTCTATATCACAAGGTAAATACATACATATTTTATTATTGATCCCTCATGGTACATTCACAAGTACTTCTCTATTCTATACACTCATTTGCCTTTTTCATGCCAAGAACCTCATGGAAAGTTGTCCTCTTAATATGAAAAAACCTAGGATCTCCATCAATTCAAGAAGGTACTTTGAGGTAAAATGTTATTTGCTCGTAATAAATTATACTTCCTCCTTCCCTTTTCATTTAATCCATTGAGTTTTGACATAAAATTTTAGGTAAAAGATGAAACGGTTGAACTTTGAGGGCATCCTTACATTCATGACCTTAAAAGTAGTGGTACAAAATTAATGGTGTCAAATCATTACTTTATGTATAAGAGTATTTTTCAGAAAGTTCCAAAATAATTTGGAACAATTATTTCATACTGTATTAGGAAAGGGAGTGTTGTTTTGGGACATCCCGAAAAAGATAATAGAAGAAAAATAAAAAATAAAAGACGAAGAGTATGTGATAGGCTCATCTGATGAATAATTTATTTTTTCAAAGTAGTCGTTCAGTGTGCAATATTAAACATGAAATTAGGGTTGAGCACGGTTTAAAAAATCGCTCGAACTGAACCGGATTGAATGGTTCGGTCCGGACTGATTACCGAACCAAAAATTCGGTCCGATAATCGGTCAACGGAGCTGACTAGGAACAGAAAATTCTGTCCTGTTCGGGCCGTTTCAGACCGAATGCTCACCCGAATTAGAATCGAACCATGGAAATTTTGATAGTTTGTTTTTTTTTGGAACGAACCGGAAAATTTGATTGTTTATTTGGACCGGAACGAACCGAATTTGATTGAACCGGATCAAACAATTAAATTTTGTGGTAAAAAATGGAAAAAATTTAAAATCTGAAAAACTTGTACCGAACCGGCCAGGAATCGAACTTCGATTCGATTCGATCCGTTTGGTCCGAATGCTCATCCCTACATGAAATATTGTATATGTTCATGTACATATGCTGAATAATGATCAAATTAATTGTCAATTTCTCTCCACAACACATCAAGAAGAAAAGTAAGAGCCTTTATGGATACTAATTCCTTGTGTTATTTGTACAATTGTATTTGTATAAACTCTCATGCATATGTTATATAATTTCCAAAAACGGCCATTGCAATATTTAAGTAATAAGTAAGAGAAACTTTGTGATATTCACTCGCAAGTCGTTGAAGTAAGATCTATTGTATGCCAATATACTTATGTTATAAGTGTTTAATTAATTTTATGGGTAATTGTTTTTAATAAATTAGAATAAAATTAACTTTACTATGTTTAAAATTGCACACATTAATTGATTTTCAATTTATTGGATTGTGTAGATCGAACTGAAATCTCCAGCTTAGATCTTTTATATAGTTTGACAATTAAAATTAGGAAATCCTAGTTTTTAATCAAATGAATATGAGTCCATTTTTAAGTAAATTTTAAATTCCTTTACTTGTCATTTCAACGCATTTACTACTTGTTCCAAAAGGTGAAATCGCTCACCCCGGGCGCCCCTCACCTCCCTGTCAATGCATTTACTACTTACTTAAGTTAATTTTCACCTATTTAGTTCATTAGATCACTCCTATTTATATCGGATTAACCAATTTTGGCGATTTAATTCATTTGTACAATTTTAATAATTTTTATACCGATTTACCCATTTTGTAAGGTTATAACTTATTTTCATTGTTTTCTCGTTTTTCATCAATTTATTTTGTTTTTTCTGGTTTAAACCATTTTCTTTCGATTTCACCCAGTTATTGTCGGTAATTTTTTCTTTACTGATTTTACCCGTTGTTACCAGTGACCCTATTTTCATCTATTTAACATATTTAACTTTTTTTTTTTCACAAATTCACTCGTTTTTTACTAATTCATAAGTTTCATCAATTTTTCAACCAATTTCACTTGCAATTTTATCGATTCCTCACATGCATATTTTCACGGATTTGACTTGTTTCACCAATTTCACTCGTTTTTCACCGATTCACCAATTTCACCCGAATTTTCATCGATTTCTCATGTATTTACCAATTTCACGGGCATTACTTTGATCGATTTTCATCAACAATTCACAAGTGTCAAAATTGAAAACGACAGTTAGAATTGATACCAAAATTGAAAAACGCCTAGTTCTATGGTGCCAAAAATAAATTTTTGCCCATTGATGCATAAGTCGAGCACGAGTTAGCTGATTGTAAGCAAATGTGGCCAAAATCAGTAGAGAAGATCTGGGACTTTTTCAGGATTTGAGGTTTTGGGGGCCCGAGTTTATTAACGCACAAAACAGTATATCTTGTCTTAAAATTAAAGGGAATTTTGTTATTTTCACCTTGCAACTTTTGGTTTCATTGTACATGAAAATGCAAATTTGATACCACAATTTAAGTTTTTGTTGCAAATGTCATACCAAACCCGATTTTTCTCCGTAGTTAGTAACAATTTATGCCCTATAAAATGCATAATGTTTAATTTAACCCCATAATTTGAAAAAGAGCAATTTCAAGACAATAGACCATATATCCTTGACACAATTAATTAGTTGACCCAAAAAGATATGAGAATAAAAAAAAGCATCTCTATCACAAATCTAAAGACTTCATTAAGAAGACTAATGCAATTAAAAACGGCTGGTCATTATTCATTAAAAACATCTAAATCAAAGTCGGTCATATGTATTCTTTTTTCCAAAAACGGCTGGTCATTAGTCAACTTTAGTAACCAACAATCACCATCTATGTGCACAATTTTCTTCATCTCACATCATTCCGTAATTTAAAAAAAATCAAGTAATTAAAATGAAAAAATAAAATCAAAATATCATGTACAATTTGAGTCATAATACATATACTATAATCTCACCTCCTATCGATAGTAAAATAAAAAAATAAAATTAATAACGTATTCTAATAAATCGCTCGCAAATTCAATCAAACAACATGATCCTTGTTATGATCCCCTGGAGAGTTAGATTTACTCTTTGAGTTAGAAAACGGAAAGGAAGGCGAATGAAACATCAAACTTCCCGGTTGAGTACTAGTAGAGGTTGATGAAGGCGCACATTTGTTTACATTATTTTGATTAGATGGAAAGCTAGATAGAATTGGAAAAGACTCATTGGATGATGACCTAATATTCTGGTTTCCTAATAATGTGCTACTATTAGTTGCACTTGTACCAATTATTGATGAGAGGGCAGCAGCCAATGCAGATTGGAAACTAGGGTCGGAAGTGATCGCTTTAGTTGCAGCCGCAATTGTGTCCGGTAGTGCAAGATTTTGTTGATTATTATTCCTTTGTAAATAAGAATGATAAAGGTTTTCTTGATTTTGTGCAGTTCCAAAGCTTAAAGAATTTGTGGAAGTTTGATTAATCTTGTTGAATGGTTGATGAGATCCATAACTAGTAAGAATTGAACTATTGTTCCAAGAAATGGGAAGTGTGTTTGATTCCAAAGAGCTGAAATTGAGATTTGTGGATGAGTATCTAGGTGGGAAATTGGCTAATCGACTCAGATGAGACGAGGAAGCAGAGGAGGAAGCGTTAGAAGTGAGATCGAGAGTGATAGTGGGAAATGAAGGGGAAGATGAGACTGATGAGTTTGGTAGGTAAAAGGGTTTTGGTCTCGTGCTGTCGGAGAGATAGAAATTTAGTCCGCTGAGATTGGAGGGGGTGGTGGTGGATGATGAACTCGGCCCTGATGTTGATGTTGATGAACCGGACAATAGCATTGAGGCAGCTGCGGAAGTGGTGGAAGCCATGGCTGTGGCTGATATTGGAAGTGGATGGTTGTGTGTTCCTTCGTATGTTGTTGTTAATATGGACATGTCCTCCGCGCATCTTTGCACCTTCAAGTCAAAAACCGATAAATGTTTAGGTTTCAAAATCATATCGGTAGTTCAAAGATATCTATACAAATAAATGGAAATTTCGCGTATTAGTCTCAAAAGAATGGACCATCAATACTTTAAGTTGATCCCTTAAATAACGAAATTAATTAGGCTTTATGGCTTCAATTTTTCAAAGTATTTTTCACTTAAGGTTTCATTGCCTCATTTCTGTCTAAACTGAGAGCAAAAGGACATCACTGAACCGTTCTATATATGTGTTCAACATAATAATATGCATTTGTTATCATAAACACCAATGGCTCAATTCATATGATGCCTAATACTATTTTGTACCTGTTTTCTCACTGGACATGATTGTGCAACCGTGCAACGGTAGTATGCTCGAGGACATGGGTTCCCCTTCGCAATCTTCTGTCCATATTTGCGCCATTGGCATCCATCGTTCATCTAGATTTATACGAAAGAAATATTTAATATGGTAGTCTAACAAACACTAAATGATCATAATATAATCATAAGTCAGTCCAAAAAGAAAAAAAATTGACAAACTTACTGTTGGTGTGTCACATCTAACTCTGACCGAAACCCTAGCTCTTTTAGTAGGGTTTTGTGTCGAAATTTCATCATCCACAACATCTCTCACATTTTTCAGGGTTTTATTAGGCGGCCATGTGGCTCCAACATCTTCCTTCATTTCATCTATGCTATTTTCGGTGCTAGGATTAGGAGAATGCTCAAGCGATGTCGTTTTAGGAATTTCCAATTTATTGCAATCAAGTCCTAGTGTCAAGCCATCTTTATCCATTACTACTTTTTCGTTGATGGGAGTACTTTTACGAGGCTCTTCTCTTATTGTACCACTTGAAGTTCTTCCTAAGCTGAGTGCGAAAAATTCAGGTTCTTCCGTGTGATCGTTATGCATTGAAACTGCACTAGGAGATTTACGAGCATCTTGTTGAATAGCATCTTGATATTGAGTTTGTAGGGTTCTGTAATCCTTCATGATTCGATCTAAGTACGTTTTAAGCCTTTGATTCTCTTCCATAACTTCTTCCATTTCGGCTTTGGCTGATTCGAGTTGAACTTCCTGAATTGCAAACATATATATATATATTTCATGAGACATTAGTTAATTCTTTTAAATTTTTTTTATTATCTCTAACTGTATTTCGTTAAATTGATTTTCATTTCCAATAAAATTAATAGTTAGGGTTTTTTTCTGGTTTAATTTCTAACTTCATACTTTGTCAAATAATTTGTGGGATATATTTATATTTCACGGAACAATGCATGATACTTCACCATGTGATGCAAAATCTGTACAAAATTATCTTATAAAATATTTATAATTCCTCCATACTATTAAATATGCAGCAGAAAAATCCATCATTAATTAAATCACATAAATTGCAGCATAATTTTTTTTTTCACGTATCAAGCAAAAGAGAGTGAGAGAAATTCTAACCTGTTCCTTTTTGGCAGATGAAGATGATCTTGACTCTAATTCAGATGATGATCTCTCTATCTTAGATATGGTCAGCTCCTGTCAACATCTTATAATTTGTTAGATACTTATCTAATAAAAGTATTGGTAAATTAATTACAACCTGCTCAGAAATTGACAAAAATGTCATGAATTTAAGATTCTTAATAAAATTGTAAGAATACTGATAATATTGAATTATATTCTAACTGCTATTGAATCAATTGTTGTCATAAGAGTCTCTAAGGTCTAAATTATATCAACTTGCATATATATATGATGTTTATTAAATAGTCAATGGTGTACTTAAAAGGGCTGCTAGCTTGATATTAATTTTATATAAATTATTTACCGATGACTATAAATAACTACGACTTTGAAATAATCACATTTAACACCATTCTTTTGAGTCTCTACGAATATAACATTAATGAACAATGATTTTTTTAATATATAAATAAAATTGTAAAATTTACAATGATATTAATGGATCTAATTCCCATTACAGGTATGCAAATTTTAGCGAGTAAGAACAAAGTATAAATTTCCTTTTTCTTCATGGATATAAATATTCAATTGCATGCATGAAATTATTAACTATATGTAGATCAAGGAATTATTATTCTTCAAATTAATATTTACTTTCTAATTAAATATTACCTCTTTGCTACAATTTAAATTCTTGATCTGATTAGGATCATGTTCTTGTGCCCTTTTCCCAGCTCCAGCCTGATAAATCAAATCAAAACTTATAAAGCCAACTACATATAATTGCATGAACAAACTAATTAATATATAAAACCCCTTTTTTATGTTTTCTCTAACAGTTTAAACTTTTCGATTCAACCGTAAAGGTACCTGAAGAATAATATCATCTCCACGACTTTCTTCATCAGCACCATTAGATTGGGAACCTCTGTTTACCTCCTTTGCTGCACCTCCAAGAAGAGATTCTTTAAATTTAGAAGTCGCCATAAAAAGCTATACCTTTTCTCTCTGGGTTTTTTTTCTTTGTGTGTATGATTTGAATTTAATTAAATTGGCAATAGTCTTGATTCTATATATATAAAGGGAGCTGAGGCTAAAGTATTTGACTTTGCATTAAAAAAATTCAAACTAAATGGCTTCATCCAGCACACTTGCACAAAAAATGTCAATGCCCCAATTGCACTCAGCTTATGATGTCTATTTACAAAAAATAATACATACATTCAGTGTCAATATTCTCATAAATAATAATAAATACATTTAAAAGTACAACTTGAAGAATTCAACTTCAACGTTTAAGTCTTTAAGACAACATAAATACATGTCTACATACATAATTGACAAATATATATTGTACAAGAAAATGTCTACACACGGACAAATATTTATAAAGAAGAGATGGAGGGGTTTGAGCCGTAAAAATCGGTCCCTTCACACACACAATTATATAGATATGTATGCAAAAATTTTTTTTTTTTTGGTACAAATTAAATATGTATACAATGAATGTATGTATGTAGAGAGTTGAATTTTGTTAGAATAATGCAAATGGTCACATGGTCAAAAGAGGTACTGGTCAAACCTGTCTCACCTTAGTTGATCCCGAGGGCCAGATGTAATAGGCCTTTAGCGTATGACTTGTCTTTGTCTAGTCACAAGTCATACATTATACCCCCATGGGGGTTGGTCCTATAATTCATTTATTTTTATATCAACAAATTTCTACTCAATAGAAATTGAAGAATATGTTTGTTTGTATTTGAGAAAGTAATTTGGGAGAGTATTGAAGGTTTATGAATATTCGATTTATGTAATGTTGTTTGTTTGGAGTTTTGAGATAGTGGTTTGAGAAATAAAGTATGTGTGAGTTTTCTTTTAAAAAAGTTAGATTGTAGGTGTAAAATTTATGGGTCTATTTGGATGGGTTTTGGCTCGGTTTCGCGGGTCTCGGTTTAAGAAAATTGGTTTGGGTGGTTTCGATGAAACCTTTGAGACTTCATTTGGATGAGTTTTGGCTCTTGGGTTTTGTGATTTGAATAAGTTGAAACCCCACTTGGATTGGGTTTGGATGTTGGGGTTTAGGGAAAAAAGTAGGTGATAAGTGTCAAATCAATGTCTTTTTTAATGAGAATTGAGGGAAAAAGTAGATGGTATGTGTCAAATCAATATTTTATAGGTTTGAAGAGTTTGAGTGTGGGTTTCTGAATAGTTTTTTGATTGTTTTATGAGTTTGACGAAAACTCATTTGGAAGGGTTTTGGCTCGGTCTCACGAAATCCGCGAGACCGGGCCAAAACCCATCCAAACACAGCCTATAAGACTTTATGTCAAATCATGATTGTTACTCCATCCGTTTCATATTAATATGTTGGCATATTTCTCGTTTTCACATAAATTAAGAAATCTCACCATTATATTTTTTTAAGGTAAAATGTCTCAAATACCCTTTATAATAATGACTACTTTTTAACTTTTTATTAATGAGTGGTGACCATTGAGTGTCCCAACTTAAATATGAAAAAGGAACAAAATTGAAAAAAAAACAAATACTTTGAAAATCCAAACATGCCAATTAATTTGAAATAAAAATAATTTGACAAATGTGCCAATTAATATGTAACGAAGGGAGTATGTGAGATAAATTATTTTATGTCAAATCAGAATAGAGTTTGTATAAGTTTTGTTTATAGATAAGAAAATTGTTGTTTATTTGGCTATTGAGAGGGTAGTTTAGGAAAATTGAGATGTGAAATTTTTATTTCAGAAAGTAGAAAATATATTTGTTAGGCATTTTCCAAACACAAAATAAGTTTGAGAAACACCAAACAAACAGGCCCAAGTTTTCTCAAAATTTCCCCCCAATAAATTAAATGAACACATAACAAGTCAAGAAATAAAATGCAACATCCATATCTTTTTAATACTAATGCCAATTTGAAAATTTGTCAATCCATTGCACTTTTTATCAGAAAAATGGACAGGAAAGGATAAGATAAAAAGTACAAAATAATTTTCCAAATTTATAAAAATAATACAAAATCATAAAGTTTGGAGTAAAAAATGTTGAAGAACCAGTCGTCTAATGGGACAGTCTATAAGTAGTTATACATATGCAAAGTGAAATCATTATTAAAGATACATTTATATATCATCTAAATATAAATTCAAAGGGAGGTTATAAATCAAATTTTGTCAATTACGTTTTGGGTTAATGCAAATATCCCATTTGATATCCATAATGTTTAATTTAGTTTTTATAATTAATTTGAAAAAGAGCATTTTAACCCCTGTAAAAAATTTAATGGAGCAGTTACCTCCTTTCAACATAGAATGTAACACAATCACCATAATTGAGAATTGGCATGAAAAATATTGTGTAAAACGACAAAAGTACCCTTAGAGGTTAAAGTGTCACATTTTTCATAATACAGAAAAATAAAGTATCACATTTATAAGTTAACTGGATCAAAAATAAAATATATAAGAGGGATAATTTGTTAAATTGTATTTTTTAAGTAACAAAATATGAACGAGGCAGTGTGAAACTTTTATAAGATTATATGACGATAAATTACTTTTTTTTTCAAATAACATATAATATTGAACATTATTCATAAGGGGTAAGTTGTCTTTTAAGACTTTAACTCATTATTATTTTCACATCAACGACTAATTGCACATCATTTCAAATATTCAATATTATGCAGCCTTAAAGTCCGTGTTAGGTGAATACTTAATTAAGATTTACAAATACAGAAGGGAATTAAACTAATTCGAGGAAGATTTTAGTCACTACAAAATAGCGAATTCATGAAATTCCTATCGAGAGATGTTCTCACGTGTCCGACAGTCCTTAAAAGCGATTAAACCCTTTGGGGGTAAAAACAATAAACTAATTCGACATTATAAATCATGCATGATCTGCATCATTCCACACTTTTCCCGAAACTTGAAGTCGCAACAAATAATTAATTCTTCTAACCCTTGCAAGTTTGAAGATGCAAGTAATTATTTAATTAAAATAGTTTTACTAGTATAATGAGCCCGATTGAGAAGGGCAACTCAACTTAAGTATATTGTATCTTTTATTTCTGAGGCCTATTATTAATACATAATTAAAGTATCATCAACTAGTGAACGTGTGATATTTCAATGCACCAAACCCAAAACAATCTAACATTGGGATCGAAAACGTTGACTTCTAATAATTGGTCTTAAACCTTTAAAGAAAATTTTGCTCCAAAAAATACTAAGAGCCTGTTTGTCTCGCTTTTCCGAAAAAAATTTCGGTTTTCGGAAAGGCCAAACAAACAATCCAACCACTTTCCCAATTAATTAGCTACAGTAATTTTTTTCTCAAATCACTTTCCGAAAGGCCAAACAAACAGACAACTTTTCTACTCTATTTCTATTTCTCTCTATATTAGAAAAGTCAACAATTGCGGCTACTTTCCCAAACAACTCTCCCAAAACTCAAACAAACAACATTACGCAAATCGAGATTATTTCTCAAACCTCTACCACTTTCCCAAACCACTCTCCGAAAGACGAGACAAACAGGCCCTAAATGTTTGCTATTTTCCCTAAATATTTATTTCATTTTCCTTGTTAGAATGTCCATTAATGACAAGGCTTTCTTTCTTATTAAAATAAAATTATTTTCCTGAAAAATTTATTAATGACCAGAATGGATTATATCTGGAGTGTTGATTATGGACAAAATATGATGCGATAGGAAATTATGTGCCTATCCCGGTGGATTCAATCAATTGAGGTGTTGGATGAGCGACAAGTGTGTATGATATGACAATTATTTATCCTCATGTGCACATGTGTTAATCATCAAACCCCTATAAATATAATCATGGATCAAAATTTTCAACTTTTCTATCGAAAACATCGAAAAGTTTTCGTTTTTGAATCAGACGAAACGAAAACAAAATGAAAATTCGAAATTTTTTATTTGCCTTAAACTCTGTTATTTTCCTAAATTTAGTAACTTTTTTTACAATTATTCCTTAGTGTTTCCGAAACATTTCCGAATAGTCTCGAAAAATTTTCAATATTTGGCTGACCAAAACATACATTTGAAACGAAATTTTGACCCATGAATATAATCCACCGATGTAGCATAAATGTAATCAGTCATTGTACTTTTAAGAGTAAGTGTTGTATTGCTATGTAAAAATACAAATAAAATTTTATAATGAAGTGTATTCCAACAATTATCATCAATATTCATGCTATGATTTTAAACATGCATTAAAAATTCAGGCACAATCCTGATAATTTAATCAGATATAGAGATCAAGTGACTGGATTGAGGAACCTAAAATGCACCCTAGAACAACTTCAGATTAAACATGTCTTTAGTGACAAATTAAGGCACTATATTGTTTATAAAAAAATATTTTATTTGTGATAAAAGCAATAATGATAATAAATATAGTTTTTATTTAACTTGTTATTACTATTAGTGACAAGTATGTATCATACTCTAAGTTATTATTATTATCGATTAGTAACATATATTTAGTAAATAACCTAATAATAATAAATAATATCGTAGTAATTATTTATCGACAATAAATAATGTCACATTAGTGACAACTTTTTGGTCTGGGCTGTGTTTCGCGTGCATTTCCGTAGTAGATATTGCCTGAATTAATTTTCAACTGCATTCGCTGTAAAATTTAATCAGGGTCGACAATACTACAAGCTTTGACCGGAAAATTTTTGTGTCTTTTTTTTTTTTCAAAATATTTTTTCCCTTAATCTTTCCAGCTCATAGACCAAAGAAGTCCATTTGGCTTAAGACCTTATTTATCGATCGCAACTGTACCCAATTTTTGACCGCATTGAATTGTTAGCAAAAGCAAAATTTCAATCCGGTATGTAGCAAAATGTGATTAATTGGGCAGAATATTAATTAGGCGGTGCTTTATGCAAGACAAAAGAGAGTTGAAAATGGGAGGCTGAAATGGTCAGCAGGTCTTCTATTAATTTATTAATTAATGTACACTAATTGTAATAGATCTATCCAATTTCAACTTTCTTGTCAATTTCACATAACAGGCCAGACTTGTTAACTACTATTTGTCATTAATTAAATAAAAATTGCGATATACTTCAAGTCTTTAACCTAATTGCATTTACCATTATTCAAACTGCTATATACTCTACTTTGCAAAAAGTGGGAAATATATATATGTCCAAACTATCCAAATACAATTTTACACCGAATTTTTTTTTTTTAGATGATGAATACATTGTTACATCAAACATTATATCGAATCAAAATTATTTCAATGATAACAAAGTGAACTAATTACTAGTATTAAACTAGAGAAATGCTAGTATGAAACTAGAGAAAATACCCACATTCGTGGAAGTTGAACCCATGACCTCCTGATCATGGAGCCTCATCCTTAACCACTTGGCTAAGGAGTCATCGACTTTACACCGAATTTATAATCATGTAGTAGCCACAACGTCATTTCAATTCTTTAATAAACAACATCTCAAGAATTTTTAACTAACAATAGTACTAGTATCAAACTAGAAAATCAGCCACATTCGGGCAGTGTTTTAAAAATCGAATCGGATCGGTCGGTTCGATTGGTTTAAGCGATAATCGACTATCAATTCGATCTAGTTAACCCTTCAAAATCAGCTTTATTCCTGACCAATTCAAACCTAAAAAATCAGTCAAAAACCGATAAAATTGATAAACCAACCGATTGAACAAGTTGTCAACTTATAAAAAGAAAAAGTGTATAGACTTAAAAAAACTTACTATCTCTTCTTCTATTTTTTTCATTTTGAATAAAAAAATCAAAAAGGAAATAAAAATATATTTTATATAATAAGTTATAGAAATATCTTTGAGCATCAATATTATTAGAAAATTTATTTCTTCACCAACTTTAAAGTATTTTTTTTTTTTATATATATAAAGGATTCGAAGATATAGTTCATCAATATTTTCTCTTTTCCGATCCAAAGGTAATTAGTAATAAAAGTTGTTTTTGATATGGTCTTAATTATCATATTTTGAATAATCATTTTGATATCATGTTATCATACTTGTAATTTTGTTACTATCATTCATTCTCAACTCGAGATTTGTAAAAATAAAATGGTCATGAGATAATATTTAGTTTATGGAAATATACATGTTAAAATGAGTAAGACCTTTTTTAAATAGTTGATTATATACATTAAAATTTTAAATTAAATTATTACTTCGTAATGATGTCACACCAGTTAAATCAGTGATTAAAATAGTTAAACCGATCTAACCATTAACCAATAAAGCTACCGATTTTTAAAACATTGGTCTCGGGACCTCAACTATAATAATCAGGCTAAGCATTATCGACAAATTAATCTAATAATTGAATGATCACTTTCAAATTGAATTTTCCGTTGCAACTAAAAATAATTGTTAGATTCCATTTTATCTTGAATAATACAAAACAATATAAAAAAATAAAATTGTAATAGGACGAAAATGGTGTATTAGGTCTTGCAGCTCTTAAATTAAAGGAATTTATCCAAGTAATGAAGTCCTAGTAGTTGGATGTTTTAATACTTATCGAAAATAATTATATATAGAATAAAGTATTAAGTTATACATTGTAGTACTTTACTTTAATATCATGCATTACTTTATATATTTGGTATCAAGTCTTCTGATAAATTACATTTTAGACCATAATTTTTTCGATCTTGACAAATTTAATTTTCGTCAGAAATTTGAAACTTACACTGTGGAGCAGCGACAACTATTTATAATAATTGACATTAAGTTTTAAAAATTGTTAAAACTTGATGAGATTTTAATGTAATAATTTTTAAGACAATACTAAATTTGTTAAGGGTGATGAAATTGTGGTATAGTCTATAGATCGAATTTGTTTTTGTAAAATACTTAATAATATCAAATGTGTACAGTATGAGAAAATATAATATGAAAAGTGTAATTTTGTCATCATTCATCCATACGTCAAATATAAACATAAAACAGGCTCATATATATTGGACCCACAATGGAGTTGGTTCCAACTCAGTTGGACCAAATTCACACAAAGTTGGAAATTAAAACATGCTAAACATATATATAGGAGTACTAAAATTGAGTCCAAAATAATGAATACAATTTTATAACCAGCTGTATTCCAAGTTCATGAGTAGGAAGCAAGTTCTCATGAGCTTGGGATTCGGGGGTTAAGGGGTAATTAATTAATATTTATACTTAGTTATTTGGAGTTATGTGCCAAACATGGAATCAACAAAATGCCTCGATCTAGGTTTTAAGGTCCTATATATAATCCGCCACTGTTTTGAAAGTCAGACGGCCGGGTTCAATTCTTTTTGTTATTATTTTTACATTTTTTTAACTTTTGTTTAATCAGGCAGAAATTTATATGAGGTTATACCAGCAAAGACTGAACCCTTGATTTCAAGATAAAGCAAATCCTTGTTTAACTACATGTACTACTTAAGTTTTTCGTTTTGTTTTTGGTCAAATAAATAAATATATATATATATAAATATATATATATATATATAATGAAAAGTTGTAAATTAATTCACCATCCTCTTAATTATTAATGATAATTAACTTTCAAATGAACAATTTATTAATTATGAATGAATGACCATGACTTATGAGTATCTTTATTAGCATAACGGATAGAATTTTTTTTTTAATTCGATCATATATCTTTTGAATACTAAATAAGTTTCTTCTTTTTTTTTTTTTCATTCTCCATATATTTTCTTAAGATGAAAAAACAAGAAAATAAAGTCATGTTTATAATCTTATTTATGTTCTAAAATTCTTAATCTCCTTTTTTTTTTAAATTGTTATTACAATTAATTGTATATATTATTTTTATTTTCATTCTGATAAACATAAGCTAGAGAAATATTGCTAGCAAGGAGATTAAGTCAAAGCTAAACACCCAAATATCATTGGAAAACCAAAACAACTGTTGTTTTATATTTTTTTATTAATTTGATTTTATTTCAAATATATTAATTAGAAATTAAGTTGTGTATGTCTCCCAAATATTCTAAGATATCATTTTAAATTGTAATAAAAATAATATATAATTAAAAATTATATCCATTACATAATTATAACATTTTCCGATTCAGGGTGAGTTTGATTTAGCGGTTGGAGCTCTTAAAAGCACTTATAGAATTCTATTGTGATTTTTGAAGTGTTTGGCCCTCATTATTGAAATTACTTCTGCTCAATTGTGATTTTTATGGTGTTTGGGCCCCAAGATCATAATCACTTTTGGGATCTCGAGAAGCAAAAAAAAAACTTATTTTATAAGCTACTAAAGTGTTACTTTTGCAAAAACTATTATACAAAAACAATTATTCTACAATTAATTTTATTATAAATTGTATTAAAATTAATTCTCCTATAATTAATTTTCGAATCGCTAAGCCAAACTCACCCTCAATCAGCTATCAAACCAACCACGACTAACTCGTAATTAAAGTCATTGGTTTATATATATCTTTAATCCGATTTTAAAGACATTGTATTCCTGTTAATATATATATATATATATATATATATATCCTTCTTTATTTAGATGGTGGAGTACTTTGCAAGCACTATCTCTCAGCCATCTAAAATTGTTATATAACAAAGTTATAGAATTTTGTAACACAGGCACGATCTAATTAAGAACCTAATATATAATTGTCCAACTTAGCAAAGAACTTCACAAGAATTGATATAGTATATACCTTAATTAATAACTTGTGAGCAGGACGTATGATCAATTAAGGAAATATTAAAGTTTGCTCTATTATATAGTATTTTATATGCATATAAATTAATTATATCCGAGAGTCATAAAGTTAAGACTCCCGGCCGCTAGATTCTTGGGTAATTAATTTAAGCCCCAATTAAGTGGTGGTTTTATATTATAGGAGTATTTGATTATTGGAGGAAGTCAATGGTTTCGATCCATGGGCATTGAAATTATGACTAGAAATATTAAAGTTAGAATTATAAACGGCTAATAGATATATACAGAAAGGGCAGTCACGTTCTTCCTTCTATCATCCAAAATTTATACTTATCATGTGACTTGAATCCATGTTGAATTGAACATATACAAGCACGGTCAACCTTTTGTTTGTGTATTATTTGGTTAGATACAATTAATGAAAGGTAATTATGAAGCAACTAAGAAATGAAATTCCAACTTTATCGATCACGAGTGATGCATATCATTTCAATTTGGATTCGAGTAAGGACGGATACGTCATTTCAAGTTCGAATTTTGGGTAAATGATATTTCTGGCGATTGAATATATAATAATTGTTTTGCTAATATTGGAGATACTGAAGGTTTAGATTGATGGAAGAATTACTTGTTGAAGAGAAGAATTGAAAGTGACAGTGAAATCGTCTGAGGAAGAATTAGGGATTAGGGTTCGAAATGAATTTTGTAATTTTATTTGTTTTATTCTTTTGTATTTTATTTTCTTATTTATTTCAATTGTTCAGTTTTATAAAAGCGTGTATACGCTTTATTAGTTGGTTAGGTAGTTATAGGTTTGTTTTCTTTCCACCGCCTTTGTAAGCATATATAAGCAGGGTTCGACCCTTGTGTTAGGCAGTTGAGTTAATAAAATTTTTCTGCACAGTTTTTCTTCATCTTGTTTTCTCTCTTCTCTGTCAAGCTTTTCTTGATAAAATATTCAATCTACAATTCATATTATACATGATTAATATCTAGATTACAATATGGTATCAGTTTGATTAATCTTTCTACAATAATCCGCTGCTATTTTACAGATCAAACCATTTTTTCTTGGTTCTTTTACCCTCTGTTTTTTGTCTTTCACATCCACCATGTCTACTGAATCTGTTCTCACATCATCTTCCACTGGTAGCATTCGCACAAAACCACCTTTGGAGGATCCCTCTGGCCCCTACTTCCTCCACCCTTCGGACGGCCCTGGATTGCTTCTTGTCCAGAACAAACTCACCGGTGAAAATTATTCAGCCTGGGCCAGATCAATGACTCTTGCCCTGAATGTTAAAAGAAAATTAGGTTTCATCAATGGTTCAATACAAAATCCAGGTACCTCTGACCCAATTCTTTTTTATGCTTGGTCCAGCAATAATGATATAGTGGTATCTTGGATATTAAATTCCGTTTCTACTGAAATACATTCAAGTATAATCTACTCTACTGTGGCAAGGGAGATTTGGGAAGATTTGAATACACGGTTTCAACAGAGTAATGGACCTAGAGTCTTTCAATTACGTAGGGATCTTGCTACTATAACTCAAGATTCTCAATCTGTGAACATTTATTTTACTAGACTGAAATCCATTTGGGATGAATTACATTCTTATAGACCAGTAATGGCCAATTGTGAAAGTGACTGTGGCAATGCACAGAAAATTCACCATCATACTCAGGAAGAATATATGATGGCCTTTTTAATGGGTTTAAACCCTTCTTTTGACACTCTAAGGGAACAAGTCCTTTTGATGGACCCCTTACCTAATATTAGCAAGGTTTTTTCCCTTGCCACACAAGCTGAAAGACAGAAACTAGTGGGACAAAAACCTACTCAAGATTTCTCATCCTCCATGGCTTTTGCAACAAGAACCTTATCTCAAAACCAACCCAACCCACGCCCATATAATCAGTTCAAAAACAATTCCTCAAATAACAGCAACACCAATTCCAACACATATAAGAATAAACCCCTATTTCCAAAACCAAGGTTATTTTACCTGATACATCTACTCTCCCTGTTTATGAAGTAGGTGATATTTCTATTAGTTCTGACATTTATCTTAAAAATGTCTTTTATATACCTAAATTCAAGTTCAACCTTATTTCAGTTAGTGAATTACTCAATACCAGCAACCTGTTAGTAAAATTTACACCTACTTCCTTCATCATTCAGGACTCCCAAGAGAGGATGATTGGAATGGGTGATTTACAACAAGGACTATACATACTGGAACCTAAGAATTGCACACCTATTATTTCTACATACTGCAATAAAGTCTCATTCTCAACCTGGCACAGAAGATTGGGACACTTACCACTCAAAACCATGACTTGGCTTAAGAGTGATTTGAATTTAGAATCTTCTTCTAGTTGTAATACAGATCCTTGCTACATTTGTCCTTTAGCCAAACATAGAAGAAATCCTTTTCCTATTTCTGTAACAAATTCTACAGCTATTTTTGATCTTCTTCATTGTGATATTTGGGGTCCTTTTCATACCCCTTCATATGATGGATATAGATATTTTGCAACTCTTATAGATGATTATTCTAGGTTTACATGGGTATGTTTTCTTACTAAGAAGTCTGATATAAGTTCTGTTATGCCTACTTTCATTAACATGATTAAAACTCAATTTGATAAAAATATCAAGGTATTTAGGAGTGATAATGCTCCAGAATTGGTTTTTACTGATTTGTTCAATAAACATGGCATTTTACATCAATACTCATGTGTAGAAACTCCACAACAGAATTCTGTTGTGGAAAGGAAACACCAACACCTTTTGAACATTGCTAGGGCTCTTTTTCTTGAATCTAAAGTTCCTGCTCACTTTTGGACTGAATGTGTTGCTACTGCAGCTTACCTTATTAATAGAACACCTACAAAAGTTCTAAATTTTCAGACTCCCTATACTTGTTTGTTTAATAAAGATGTTGACTATAGTTTTTTAAGAACCTTTGGATGCTTAGTCTTTGCTTCCACATTAAAACAAGGAAGGACAAAATTTGATCCTAGGGGGAGAATATGTGTTTTTCTTGGTTACCCTTTTGGCATAAAAGGCTATAAACTTTATGACATTCAAACTCAACAAATTTTTATATCAAGGGATGTGACTTTTACTGAAAATATATTTCCTTTTCATACTATAAATAAGGATGCTTCTAAAACTGACAATATTTTTCCTATTCCTGATATTCAGAATACCTATGATCCTTATCCTTTGGAACCTCAGGATTCTGATCCTCCTTTAACATCTACTGATATAATTACTCCTGAAGAAGCTAATCCTACATCTTCATCTATACAATTAAGAAAATCTGCAAGACCAACAAAAAGACCTAGTTATCTAAATGAATATCACTGTAATTATCTTAATAACAATACACCCACTTTTGCATCAAAATATCCTATTTCCAGTGTGTTACAATACAACAATTTATCTGATTCATATAGGTCTTTTATTTTAAATGTTTCTTCTGAATCTGAACCACTTTATTATCATCAAGCTGTTCCTAATGAAAAATGGAGAACTGCCATGCATTCTGAAATACAGGCTTTAAAAGAAACAAATACTTGGACAATTGTTCCTTTACCAGAAGGTAAACAAACAATTGGCTGCAAGTGGGTGTACAAAATCAAAAGGAACCCTGATGGTTCCATTGACAGGTACAAGGCCAGGTTAGTGGCTAAGGGATACACTCAGAAGGAGGGAATTGATTATAAAGAAACCTTTTCCCCAGTTGCAAAACTAGTGACTGTTAAGGTTTTATTAGCTTTGGCAGCAATAAAAAATTGGATTTTATGTCAACTGGACATCAATAATGCTTTTTTGTATGGAGACCTAGAGGAAGAGGTCTACATGGACCTTCCCCTAGGCTACCCTCATACAAAATACACAGGTAAAACAAAGAATGTTTGTAAATTGCAAAGGTCTCTTTATGGTCTTAAACAGGCCTCTAGACAATGGAATGCAAAATTCACTGAGGCACTTTTGGAATTTGGTTTCCTACAGTCTAAATCAGATTACTCTTTATATACTAAGGGTCAAGGTAAAGATTTTATTGCTTTATTACTTTATGTTGATGATATTGTCCTGGCAGGACCTAATATTAATCAGATTTCTATTATTAAGGATTTTTTACTTACTAAATTTAAGCTTAAAGATCTGGGTGAACTTAAATATTTCTTGGGCTTGGAAGTAGCTAGAACTTCCAAGGGTATTTGTCTGAATCAAAGGCAGTATACTCTCCAAATTTTGGAGGAGTCTGGTTATTTGGACTGTAAACCATTGGCTTTACCAATGGATCCTAGATCTAAGCTTCATTCTGAAATTGGAGATTTACTTGATGATCCTACACATTATAGAAGGTTAATAGGCAGGCTTTTATATCTTACCATAACAAGGCCTGATATCAGCTATGCTGTGCATAAGCTGAGCCAGTATGTTTCCAAACCTAGAATGCCTCACTTACAGGCAATTCATCATATATTTAGATATCTTAAAACTAGTCCAGGTAAGGGACTGTTTTTCTCATCTAGTTCAACACTAACACTAAGCTCTTTTGCAGATGCAGATTGGGCATCTTGCAAAGATACTAGAAGGTCTACTACAGGTTTCTGTGTGTTTTTAGGCAGCTCACTTGTTTCCTGGAAATCCAAGAAACAAGTCACTGTTTCTAGATCCTCTGCCGAGGCTGAATACAGGGCTTTAGCCACTGTTTCAAGTGAAATAGTGTGGCTACAACAACTACTCAGGGATTTACATGTTCAACTTTCTACACCTACTTTTTTATACTGTGATAATAACTCTGCAATACAAATAGCATCAAAACCAGTTTACCACGAGCGTACTAAGCATATCGAAATAGACTGTCATTTTATACGGGAGCAAATAGACAGAAAACGAATAAAACTCATGCCTATACATACAACACATCAAATAGCTGATTTACTAACGAAAGCATTAACTTTACCTCGTTTTTTGCTTCTAGTTTCCAAGCTGGCCATGCTCGACATCCATGCTCCTGCTTGAGGGGGGAGTATTGGAGATACTGAAGGTTTAGATTGATGGAAGAATTACTTGTTGAAGAGAAGAATTGAAAGTGACAGTGAAATCGTCTGAGGAAGAATTAGGGATTAGGGTTCGAAATGAATTTTGTAATTTTATTTGTTTTATTCTTTTGTATTTTATTTTCTTATTTATTTCAATTGTTCAGTTTTATAAAAGCGTGTATACGCTTTATTAGTTGGTTAGGTAGTTATAGGTTTGTTTTCTTTCCACCGCCTTTGTAAGCATATATAAGCAGGGTTCGACCCTTGTGTTAGGCAGTTGAATTAATAAAATTTTTCTGCACAGTTTTTCTTCATCTTGTTTTCTCTCTTCTCTGTCAAGCTTTTCTTGATAAAATATTCAATCTACAATTCATATTATACATGATTAATATCTAGATTACAATAGCTAAAAGCAATATCTTAGTGACGTCTTATTAAATAAGTTGATTTTTTATTTTTTAAGATCTCAAAAGTTATTATGACAACATGGCCAAACACAATAAAAATCACGATTGACCAAAAGTAATTTTAAATTATGGGATCAAACATTTTCAAAATCACGATAGAGATCTATAGCTCATCCATACTTATCATCATTTTGATATGTTCTTCTCCTACAATATAGGGGGTGAGCTAGACCAGGACAACTCCAGTGAAGCCACTATACTTAGTTGTTCAAGCCAATAAGCACTAACTTGAAAGCAATGTTTAGCCGTAAAATTACTAGAATTTTGCACTTTACACCCTGAAATTGCATATTCTATGGCAAAATGCACCTTCTTAAGGGGCAAAATGTCCATTATGTTGCTAAAGAATTTTGCAACTTGAGGGTCCAATATGTCAATATTTTAGTTTCAGGATGCAAAATGCCTAAAACGATGATTTTAGGCTTTAAAACTAGCACGTAGTTTTGCAATTAGATAATTACAAATATTTTTTGGGCATCCGATTAGATTTGTCATCGAGTTGAATAACGTGGAACGAGACATTATTTAGTTTGATTTGAATTTTATATCGAGTCTGTAATTTCTTTTTAGTATGATTTTTTTTTTTTTTTCCTTTTTTGATAATGTGGGTATGACTTAATTGTTAAACAAATGATTCTTGAACGAGTTTTAGTTTAAAATAATTTGATTCGAATATTAAATAAACTTGATATTTTTTATAAATTGTCCCGTGGTGCCCGCACCCCCAGACTCCACAAAGAATGCACCTCTCTCTATTTGTATTTCTAGTTGAAGTAATAACTATTAACCCATTTCCATGTCCCGAATGGACTCAAATGCCGTGTTTTTGGGCCCAAGCAATTAAACTGGAGCCTTAGTTTCTTTAACTAAATCAGTTTAACACATAATAAAAGCTTCATAAACTCAAACCATTATCTATTCAAAAACCAATTTTCCAACATGATATGGACTATTTATTGATAAATTTCAAAATAGCAGTATTCGTTCGACCATTCTATTCTATATTTACCTATAATTCTAAATAAAAGTGTAAAAATTGTAAATTAATTAGTGGGTTTAATTAAAAAAAAGCATAATAAAGAAGTTATTATTAAAACTTTATAAATATTATTCTGACATGCATTTTTGATGAATTACTATGTTTTTTGTTTATTCTTAATTTTTGACAAATGTTTGGGTGACTTATTTAAATCGATAAAATAACCAGATTGTTTCGTGAATAAACATGTATTTGATAAACAAAATTTATCATGATTAAGAGGAGATTTTTTTTTTACTTGAAAAGATTAACCCCTCTGATAATTCGTTCTTATAAGTGGCGATAATGCTAAGCTCATTCTAAATATATCTTAATGTCTAAGTTCTAACTATGTAATCTCCTCCAATATAAATTCTTAAAGTTAACAAAAAAATTATGACATGAAAGAAATTAAAAAGAAGATAAAAGTTCGGCGAGCTTATTCAATACAGTGTCCTTATTAATCAATAATTAACCCGTAGCAAACATTTTATTTCTTCTTGATATTTTTCATCTTGGACTCGCACCTCCTTACCTAATATTCTGGCTCCGTCCCTAATTTTGCCAGTTTTTAGTTTAGTGAGACAACCTCAAACTCAAAATTAAATCAAACAAAAAAGGACATTATATTATGACTCTTGCCCATTCAAGAGTCATAAGATTTCAGAGAGAATTGCATTTTTGGTACACAGCTATAGGTTAATTCCCACTTTTGGTACACAGTTTTATGTGTCCAACACATTTGGTACACCTCTTTAACAAAGTTCGACACATTTGGTACAACCGTTAAATAAATTGCAAAATCATCGTTAGTTCGACACATTTGGTACACCTCTTTTACAAAATTGACATGTGCGCGGCACATGGCTGCCCAAAAAAAAAATTAAACTTGATAAACTTTTATAAAAATTATCATATGTATTTATTATATTTATCATATCATATTTATATAATGATAAAAAAAATATGTATTTATTATTTATATGACATGTAAAATATAATAAACTATATAATGTCATTTATAGTTTAATATTGCAAGAAGAATAAAATATAATAAACAAGTTACTTTAATTTATCATATTTATAAAAATTATTAAAAAAATATGTATTTATTATTTAAATGACATGTAAAATATAATAAACTATAATGTCATTTATAGTTTAATATTGTAAGAAGAATAAAATATAATAAAAAAATTTATCAAGTTTTAAATTTTTTTTTTTTTGGTGTCTTTTCACTTGTTTGTAAATTCTAAATAAAAGTCTAAAAATTGTAAATTAATTAGTGTCTTTTCACTTGTTTGTCTTGTTAATTTAATTTTGAGTCTAAGCACACGTGTGTCCCGCATAAGCTATTTAGATATTTTCCACGTTGCTTAATCAAAACAAAACAAAACAGAAATGCAAAAGAACCTCTCTCTTTCTATTGAAAGTGAAGACTCAGCAGTCAGCACTTCAAGAAAATCGGGATCGGAAGATAAGAAAAAATCAAATCTACAATTATAAAAACCTCATAAATCCTTCCAAAACCTCGTACCCATAATATCTAACCAAATTATTCCCCACTTCTTAATCAGTCAGAAAAAAACCATGTCTGGATTATTAGCTTTCAGACACTTGAAAAAGAATGCGCTCCAACCCACTTCTTCGAATTGGCTCCGGTCTCTAATTTCTTTAAGGTACCTAAAATTAACCCCTTTTTATGGGTTTTGGATATATACTGCTGAGAATTGGTTTACTAGAATTATTTCTATGTTTTTACCGCACATTACGAAATGGGATTAGGTACTCTGAGTTGTGGATTCTCTTAAATTATTTCTAAGTTCTTCCGTATATTTTCAATTTTCATTTAATTTTGAGGAAGATGTCTGATTTTAATTTGTTCATTATTTTGTTCTTTATGTGTGCTTATGGTACAATTAATTGTGAAATTAATTTGCAGTAAGTTTCATCTTCAATTTACACGTGTTTAAACTATGATGAACATAGTGAGAATTATTGCCTGCTTCATGAAAAATCATGATTGTAACAAATGAGACTGGTTTGTTGTTTACCTCAGTCTTACATATTTTTGTTGAGTAATGAGTTATTGTCCTCTTTATGAAATTTTTTGATATCTTATTTGTAAATGCAGATTTAGTCATTCCTTACCTTTTGCGACCGTGAAAGCTGAGGAAATATCAGGTTCTAAGCCAGCTGAAGTGCTGAATTTGGGTATAATACACGAATCTTGAATCTATGCTTAATCAAATTACACTTCATTTAGTTATATCTCCAATAACTCTATCATAAAAACAACTTAAGAAATGTATCTATTAAATAACACAATAATTGAAGACCTGGGTTTTTGTTTGTCTTTTTTAGTGCAGGGTAACTGGACGCGGTCCTCTAATTGGAATACCATTTTGGATCCTTTAAATGGTGAATCCTTTATTAAAGTTTCCGAAGTAGATGAGAATGGTATACAGGTAACTTAGAATAAGTTTACGAGGCATTCATACTTTGGCTTCACCTTCCCATTTTTTATCTTGAATTTTGGAATTATCTCGCCTATAATATATTTGAAGAACATTACTAACAGCAAAAATTGTATGCAGCCTTTTGTGGAGAGCTTGTCTAAGTGCCCAAAACATGGTCTGCACAACCCATTTAAAGCACCAGAAAGGTCACTTTTTAGTTTAATTATTTTTTCCGTGAAATTAGTAGAGTTTTTTTCCACTTTTTCTTAGTGAAATTTGTATGGTTTGTTCTATTTATGCTAGTTAAGTCTTTGAAATTTAATTGGAAAAGAATCATTTTTTAGGTACCTCATGCTTGGAGATGTAACAACAAAAGCAGCTCAGAAGCTTTCTCTCCCTGAGGTGAACAACTTATATTGAAGAAAAATGTTTGGTGATTAGCAAATTATCTTAGATTTTTAAATGTTACCTCGTATGATGGATTATTATTTTCGTTTATCTTCTAGGTTTCTCAATTCTTTGCCAAATTGATACAAAGAGTGGCTCCAAAGAGTTACCAGCAGGCTTTTGGTGAAGTTTATGTCACTCAAAAATTTCTTGAAAATTTCTGTGGTGATCAGGTAATATTATTATCCCATTTTAAATTCTGGTCTTATTGAATATATTTCAAAGAAATAAATCTAATTGGCATCCCTTTTTCTTTGAAGACATTTTATTTCTATCGTTAATTTGATCTGAATACATTCTTTTTTAAAGCAAGAATTGTATCTAAGATAAGTGTAACTCCACTTTTGTAGCTCTTTATTGTCTAGTATTTTAATTAAGTGACTCTTTGTCTCAATTTATTTGGCAGGTTCGTTTCCTAGCTAGGTCATTTGCAGTACCAGGAAATCATCTCGGTCAGCAAAGCCATGGGTTTAGGTGGCCTTATGGACCAGTAAGTATATTTGGTACGCTTAATGCTGCCATTTTTTCTTCCTAATACTAATTTATTAGTTATCTGACAATTGTTCTTTTTTTTTTCTTTTTTCTTTTTGTTGTTGATGTAGGTTGCAGTTGTTACACCATTCAATTTCCCTCTAGAGATTCCAGTGCTTCAGTTGATGGGTGCACTTTACATGGGGAACAAGCCAGTTCTCAAAGTTGATAGCAAGGTAAGCAATCACAATTTTCTTTGAGTTGTGAATGGTGGTATCAATCTCTACTTTTTAAGGGGGTAAAAAAGGATCTTTACATAATTTTTGGTTCTTTCATTTGCTTTGAATTCATATTTTATATGATAATCAATTTTCCTTTATACTTCAACTATTGGGTTCTTGAATTTTAGTGGATAAAATACTCAAATGACAAATTTTTCTTGCAGCAAATGATAGAATTTATTTGTTACTCATTTTCATGTTCTTAATTTGTTATTTTCCTCACTCAAATTCAAGTTCCAAACATAGTGTTAATGTAATTTGTTTTGTATATTTTATAGGTCTCCATAGTTATGGAGCAAATGCTCCGGTTACTCCATGAATGTGGGTTACCCATAGAAGATGTTGATTTCATCAACTCTGATGGGAAGACAATGAACAAACTTCTAATGGAGGTTAGTTCTTCGTATGCTAGGATGAGATCGAGGTTGAAAGTTATCTTAATTTTAATCTTTATTATTCTGCACAGAATTCAAATCTTAGAAATGATACCAAAGGCCATCGAACTTATGAAGATTCTTTTCTTAATCAACTTAGAACATAGTTTATTAGTTAAACTTCTTAAATGATGTAGAATATAAACATATGCACATGTTTGACCAACTTATTTTTTGAACTAAAAGATTATTCCCCTTAACTGTCTCGTAATTTTCTTGCCAAAGATTATACCCCTTAACTAAAAGATCTATTTTGGACCATTTTATCTGTGTGGAAAGGGTGCAACTAATTTAGCTTGAGGAAGTTGGTTACCTTTGATAGTATTTTTCACTTTTTCCCAAGTCTTAAGATATCTTGCAGATGTTGCTTCGCTTTATAATTCCTTCGCACTCAATTGGATTCAACTTCCTATCTAGAAAGCACAATTCTTTTTTCTCTGAAATTGATGAAATTTTTACTTGAATCATACTATATCCAACTTGTGAATAATAAAAGACCACAACTTTTATTTCACGTGAAACCGATAGCCTTTGTTGAAACTCTAGTAGCTTCTGGAAAAGCCTTATCCAAGAATCCAATGATAGACATTCTTTGCTACATGAGTTTATTACCTTTCACAAGATTCTGTAATTTCTTACAAATTTATTATGATCAATTTGTATTATCAGGCAAAACCACGCATGACTCTCTTCACTGGCAGTTCGAGAGTTGCAGAAAAACTAGCCCTTGACTTGAAGGGTCGTATCAAATTGGAAGATGCTGGATTTGATTGGAAGATTCTCGGGCCAGATGTTCAAGAGGTATATACTTTTAGTCTTTATGCTTTCAAACTTTATGTTTACGTCTTTAGGTTTAATATTACTATCACGATTTGTTTATTTATTTAATTACAGGAGGAGTATGTTGCATGGGTTTGTGATCAAGATGCATATGCTTGTAGTGGGCAAAAGTGTTCAGCACAATCCATGTTATTCATGCACGAAGTAAGCTCAAAATTCTTTTGTTTATAATTCATTCATATTTCTTTTGAAGCATTTTTTTAATTGAATTCAAAATGTTAATGCAGAACTGGTCTAGAAGTTCACTCATACAAAAATTGACTAGTCTAGCTGCTAGAAGAAAGCTCGATGATTTGACAATAGGCCCAGTTCTCACTGTAAGTTTCTATACTTTTTCCTTTTTCATGATCTCATAAGTTCACTAATTTTATATAACTATAATAAAGAGCATAATGCTCTTAGGTGACTTATTTATTATTAACGATTATGAACTTGAGATAAGATAACGATATTGTTGGTTTAAATTTGCTCAACATGGCTTGTTGATCTGCAATGAGATTCGTACGAGACAATGATATAGTAAATATAGAATTGTTTGATTAAATGGGTAATTACACATGGAATGAAAATGAGTTAGTATCTCCATTAATATTCAGAAACAATGTCTCCTTGCTACTTACTTTTACTTGTCAAAGTCGTGCTGTTATCTTTGTACGGGCATTTTTATTGGTATAATGGAAGGACAGTGCTATGAAATATTATTGAGAGTTTATTTCATTCACTACTAAGCTACATTAAATTGTATAATACAATCTCATCCTTCATTAATTTCATTTCATTTTGCTATACTAATAAGGTTTAAGTATGGTTTTTTTATTATTATATTTTTATAACATTTCCAATGTTTCGTCCTGCAGGTTACAACTGAAGCAATGCTTGACCACATGAACAATTTGCTTAAGATAAAAGGATCAAAGCTTTTATTTGGTGGTGAACCCTTACAAAATCATTCTATACCTTCAATTTACGGTGCCATTAAACCTACTGCTGTCTTTGTTCCACTCGAAGAAATATTGAAGGACGATAATTATGAGCTAGTCACAAAAGAAATCTTTGGTCCATTCCAGGTAACTTCAGCGTAAATTTAGAATATTTGTGTCATTTTTTCAAGCTTTTTATATATGCAAGAGATGTACAAAGTTATTTTATTTTCTATTTGATTATTAATTCTTGTTAATAAATGTCAATGGTCCAGATTGTCACTGAATACAAACACGATCAGCTTCCATTGGTATTGAGTGCTCTTGAAAAAATGCACGCACATTTAACAGCCGCTGTAGTTTCAAATGAACCTTTGTTCCTACAAGTAAGTCAAAACTATCATCTTTTCTTACCACTAAGTCCTAACTATAAATTCTAGGGTTAATTTCAGATACCTCTCCTGTACTATAACATATGAATTACTTATATCGTTTATACTATTTAAACCTTCACTTACCTCCCTAAACTATTTAAACTTTCACTTAGTGTTTCTACACTTTTGCACCTAAAAGACGGAGGTCAATTTATTTACGTATTATTGGTATTGGATGAATGAATTTTGTAGGAAGTTATTGGGAATTCGGTCAATGGAACTACTTATGTTGGATTGAGAGCACGAACAACGGGGGCTCCACAAAATCATTGGTAAAATATTCTGACGATAATTAAGTTCATTGTTTTGTTTTACGTTTATTTGTTCGTAGATTTGTTATACAATATTGATTGTATATTGCAGGTTTGGTCCCGCTGGAGATCCATTAGGTGCAGGAATAGGGACCCCGGAAGCGATAAAGCTTGTATGGTCATGCCATAGAGAAGTCATATATGACATTGGTCCATTGCCACATAAATGGGAAACTCCAGAATCAACTTAAGACTAGTTACATTACAATACAATCTAAGATGATTTGTATATATTGAACCTCGAACATTTCTTTTTTCTTTAAATAAAAGATTTAGATCATTTCTCGATTTGTTTGTGTCATCCTTGCGTAGGGGCTATGCTAATCTTCTCTATATGGTTCCAGTTATTTTAATAAGGCAAAATTTCAAAAATAGTCCTGTAACATTGGGTCTCGTTAAGAAATAGTTCTCTAACTACATTGAACACACTTTTAGTCCTTTAATTTTCATCTAATTTCAATTTTAATCATATGCCTAATAAATTTCGCCCTCTAATCTTCAGAAAGTTTCAATTTTCGTACTGCGATTAAAAAAAACTTCCTGGTAATAGGATTAAATTGTAATTGTTGGATGAAAATTGAAATTTATTGAAAGTAAGAGGAAGTGTTATTCATAGGATGGAATTGAAATCAGGTGAAAGTTAAAGGATTAAATCTTCGTCACCTATAGTTATAGGACTATTTTTTAAAGAAACCCAAAGTTATAGGATCATTTCTGAAATTTTGCCATTTTATAAAAATGAATGAATTGATGGAGAATTTATAAGTTGTTTCACGTGATAAAAACGAAAAATTATGTTACCACTTTTCTCTTTCAATTCTATGTTATTATATATTTGTTTCAACAATCAATTTGGAAGTAAGCAAAAATGGATTTATTTACTAGTTGACATTAGGGGTATAAACGAGTCGAATATTATCGAATGACATATTGTTTAAGTTCGGTTTGAATTTTGCATCGAGTTTGAAGTCGTATTTGAGATTGGTTTGATTTCTTAGCAAACTGAGCTCAAACGAGCTCGAGTCGAATATCGAATAGATTGATATTTTTACATGTGTTTTTCAAATTTTTAGCTTATTGAAGCGTGCCTCAATAATTTTCAAACAGAAAATCTTATTCAAGCTTGTGTGATTTGTATTACAAACCGAACTTAAACGAACCATGTGAAAGACTTTTATTTAACTTTATGCGGAAAATCTTTTACCAATATGCTTATCAATTAACACATATTATATTATAAATATAATAAGGATACGAGAAAGATATCGGTATACCGTTCGCCATGGAGTCTTCAAGATATGACGTTGCTTCAAAGTAATCCTTCAAATTAAACTTGTTATCTCCTCATTTGTATAACCTTTCTAGTGAACTCGCCTTCTCCTATCTTTCTATCCAAATGACACAACCTTAGAACACTTTTAGATAATGGAAGTTTGCTAACACTTTTGGTTCTTTTATTCTGGTGTAGCTTTGAGGAGTGGTTGTATCTCCTTTTATAGATGAGAGTAGAAGGCCACTAAATGTAAGAGTTACAAGAAGGTGAACGGCTAACCATCATGACCTCCATAACTCACTCCCTTGTAAGTTACAAGACTTTAACATATCCATTAATATGGTTAAATATTGCAATAGAATATGGTCAAATATATAGTTAGTTATGATAAGTATATATATTAGAATAAATAGCATTTTGGTCCTCCTTATGGGTTAACCGACGATATTTTAGCCATTTGCATCAAGTCAAACTTTCTTCTTACATGTGTGTGCATGCACTTCCATCCCTCTTAATTTTTTTGTAGCAGATTCGTTCATCTTATCTATGTAGTAACATATTCGTCATTTTTATCAATCTAGTGTAACATGTTTGCCCGCTTAAATTTTTCATAGCGGATTCGTCCCTCTTATCAATATAGTGTAACACATTTAGTCCATTTTAAATACAAATTACATCACTTAAATTCAAAATGTATTCTAAAATGGACGAAAATTAATGTATTTGTCCGGTAAACTACTTGGGGCTCCCCATGGTTTGCTCGCCTTGGAAGATTATTCTTTCCTCCTCGGCACCTACTTCATGCAAGCTCTGGAGTATGTTCTCAATTTCGGTGGTATGTAAGTCATCGATTTTGGATTTAAAAGGTACAAATGTGTTACACTATATTGATAAGAGAGATAAATCTGCTCCAAAGAATTTAAGAGAAACGAATGTGTTACATTACATTCATAAGAGGGACGAATCTGCCATAAAAAATTTAAGAGGGACAAAAGTGCAAAATTTGACCCATAAGAGGACCACAAATACTATTCACTCAAAGTATTATAACCTATTAAGAATATGTTTTTAAGTAATTTTTCTTGGTTCAAATAGTTCGAGTCCAGTGTTTTCATAACCGGATCGAACATAGAATTGATAAGCTTACTGGTTACTGGTTCAATCGATTTAATCGGACTAACCACTGATTTAACCGGCAAAACCGATACGACATCATTATAATATAGTAAATATATTGTATAAATAATAATACTGATAAAATCCTAATATAGACCAAAAACTTACTTTTATAAATAAAACAAAACTCAAAAGAAAAAAAAAACTTGTACTTTATATTATATTGAAAAGTATTTATATCCTAAAATCTCCTATAGTATTTATATTTTAATTAATCAAATAAATATTTAATTGTTACATTAAATGAAAGTTACCAAATATAAAAATAATATTACCTATCAAATTTTTAACTATTTTGCTTGTTCATGGAATGGGCTTTGGCCCAGTTTAAATAAAATCTTATTTAATGTTTCACTTTTAACTTCTTTAATTAAATGGGTAAAACTCTAAAAAATTCACCCCTGTTGCACAAACGATTGTGCTTTCAAATTTTCTTTTTTTAAGTAATCAACCGGCGGTTACCGATTCCGCCAGTTTTTTACCGGTTTCGACCGGTTCGAACTGGTTCAGAAGGCTGCTAGTTTTAAGGGGTCAATCGGATCGGACTAGGATCTTGTTAGCTGTTAAACCGGGTCGATCGGTCGGTCCGATTCGATTTTAAAAACAGTGAGTTCGACCCTTGCAAATCGTGTAGTAGTAGTATACGGCAAAGTTGTCTCTTGTTTTCTGTACCTCTCTACAGCATAAACCCTCAAATTTTGAACATATACAAAAAGTCATGGATTTGAATTCTCAGAATCAGAGTAATAAGAAGAAGAAGAAGAAAGGAAGTGGTGGTAGAGAAGATGAGCTTTTTATCGAAGGCTACAAAATTGAAGGATTATCAATTGCTGGACACGAGACTTGCGTTATTTTGCCCACTCTCAACTGTGCATTTGACATTGGCAAGTGCCCTCAACGCGCCGTTTCTCAACAATTCCTCTTCATCTCCCATGGCCACATGGATCATATTGTAAATTCACCACTCTCCTTCTTTCTTTTACAAATTTTTTCTATCATTTTGTTGGGTAATAAATTGAAATCGAGGGAGATTCAAGTCTGTGCTACCAAAATGCTACATGAGTTGTGTTAATAGTTGAATTAACTTACTTCCGCGAAGGCATAATCTAATAATTTATTGGAACTTCTTAAGAAAAATATGAAATAAAATTAGTAAACCTATTTCAAGTATTAATGTAGATCTCCTAAGCTATTTTATCTTCACCACTAATCTACTCTCCAGTTCTAGTAAGTAGTTAAATATAGAGTTTATGTCAATTTGATTTGCATAATATCTAGTTTAGTCACTAAGATTTGATAAATAGCACTTTACCCGCTATAATACAAATTGACAAAACTACGCCTCATACGTACTCTACTTTGACTCAAACGACTTATAAATGTGACACTTAACCCCCATTTGTTATTATAAACGTGGCACTATAATCCTCTGTGTTGTGATAAATGTGACATTTTGACTCTTTGTGTTATGATAAATGTGGCATTTTACCCCTTTTATCGGTATAAATGTGACACCCCCATAAGGGTATTTTTGTCATTTAGTTACTCTCAATTTCGGCAAGTGTGTTACATTCTCTGTTCGAATGAACTAAATTGTTGCCTTTAAAACTTTCACAAGGGTAAAGTGCTCTATTTTAAATCACAATAGGTAAACGTTATGCATATCACATGATGTAAATTGACATTAACCTATTAAATAATTATATACATTGTTTATCAGGGGGGACTACCCATGTATGTTGCTACGCGTGGCTTATACCGGATGGCTCCCCCAACTATTATTGTGCCAAAAGTCATAAAGGAAAATGTTGAAAAGATTTTTGAAGCACATAGGGCTATGGATCAGTCTGAGCTTAAGCATAATCTTATTGGTCTGGATGTGGGTAATACAAAACTCTACATTGTTTTGTTTCAGCAACATCTTTCTCCAGAAATATTTAACTTTTGTCTTCATTTATATAGGTGAAGAATTTTGTCTGAGAAAAGACCTTAAAGTGAGAGCATTTAAAACTTATCATGTCATTCCAAGTCAGGTTATCATCATGGTTTTAACTTTTTTTTTTCATTCAAATTTTTTTTTGATGTTTGTACTTATATTTTTGGCTTGTTTTTTGCCAAGGGCTATATAATTTACTCGGTTAGACAAAAACTTAAACCGGAATATATTGGGTTGCTTGGAGTTGAGATAAAAGAACTGAAGCTCTCAGGTGTGGAGGTTTGTCTTGATAACTACTTCTTGTTTGTTTTTACATTTTGTGTAGCTTACGTATTCTAAGGGCACGAGTTTTTGTTTGTCATTTTAACTTTGTTTTCTTTGGTAGACCAAAATGAAAACAAAGTTTATGGAATCTTTTGTTTTATTTTGCTTCTTGGCTTCTAAGATGCACATTTTGGATGAGGAAGGTGTTGGGCTCATAGTTATTGAACCGTGAATCGTATCGCGTATCGGTGAGCCATCGTATCGTATCGAATCGTGTATCGTGTATCGTATTTTAAGATACAAATCACTTATAAATAGTTAAATAAAATATATCTTCCACATTACTAAGAAATAGAAACATGTAAAAGGCTAACAAATTAAAGTAACAAAAAACATCATTTAAAAAAATCAAGTTTCAAATTTGAACTTTTTGTCACAAAATAAAAAGAAATACTATAATTTTCTAAATTAACATCGAAATATCAATCTTAAATGATTTTTTTTCTCAAATATAGATTACACATCACCACATTATCAATGTTACCCAAATAAAATAATATTTTAATCAAAGAATAAAACAAAATAAAGTTACAACCAGTTAAAATATAAACTCTGTGATACTCTATGTTCATTCAAATTTCAGAAAGTACACCCAATCATCAATAAGATATAATAAAATAAAGTTTCAAAACTAAAATAAATACTAAATAACTGGACTGACCGTATAGTTACACCTCAATTTTATTATACTAAAAAGACAAAACTATCAATTCACACATAACAACACATGATATAAATAGTTTCACATCAAATATCACAATGTTTACCGCGATGTACATCTAATAGCAAAGAGGAAAAATATTATGCATTTTGTATGGGTTTCAAATTGACCATTTTCTATATTTGTTAAAAAAAAAAAAAAAAAAAACTACTTAGTACTTATAGTCAAAGAATCGTACGTATCTCAAATGTATCGTGTATCGTACGATTCGTATCGTATCGCAAACGAATCGTTGCGAAACAAACACCCGGCGATTCTTTCGACCGAGTCGTATCGCCAAGGCTTGGAATCGTATCGAATCGTACGATTCGTATCGTAAATCGTAAGATACTTACTACTATGGTTGGGCTTAACATGAACCTTATGTGTTCTTGTTGGATTTATGGGGGTTGAATCAATTGTAAAATTGATATCAACTTGATGATTTGTTTGATGATTATTTGTGAAGTTAGTTGGAGAGTGATTTTTTGAGTGAAAAGATTTGCATTAAATTCATTACTTGCTTACAATTTGGCTAGTACACTCATTTATACTTGTCCATAGAACTACCGAGACTTTCTAGGACATTCACTATATTTACAACATTCAACCACTATCTTAGACATCCTAGGATTATTTGATATTGTTCTAGAGTCTCCTTCCAAATTGATATTAGCATATATGAATTGTCTTGATAAACCATGAATTCTGATGTTTATTTACACTTGAAGATATTTTAGACCTGCATAATGTAAGACCAGAAATGCAGTAATTTGGAACTTTCTATGTGTAATGTTACCAAGTTGCTATGTGTTCGATTTCGACTATGTTTAAAAGGTTTTCTTTTTTATTTTTTAGACATTAAATTTCCCAAATTTAGTTATTTTTTACTTATATTATGTACTTTCTGCTTTTACAATAGGAGCAGATACTTTTCCAAATCATTTATGCATTGCAACTGACCTTTCTCATCTTTGAAAAATATTAGCACTAAGGTAGATCTAATCTTGCCTTTTCCGGGCTTGTACCACCAATTGAGTTTTTAATATGCTATTTTCTCTCCATTATTTTGCTTAGATACCTTAAGCTGAAATCTTGGTTTTGGCTGCTGTGTTTCTTGTTCCATGAATTGTTGGTTATGTAATTGTGGATCATATTTAATGTTGTAAGCTCTGCTTTATTGGCAGATCACAAATACATACACATCACCTGAGATTGCGTTTACCGGAGACACTACGTCAGACTTCATTATTGATTCTGATAATGAGGATGTTTTGAAAGCGAAAATTCTCATTATGGAGGTATCAATTTGGATTACCACTTCTATTTTTGTAATTACATCATGCAAGCTTGAGGGCGCCGAAAGTAGAACAAATTTGCAGTTTCATAGTTGTTGATACTAGTATAAAGTGCCTACTTTGATTCAACTGTGTGACTGCTGGTAGACGTATATCTTCTTTTTTTCTTTTTGTCCGGCTTTATACCAAAATTGTTGATACTGGGGCTTTATACCAAAATTGTCCCCATCTTGTCGTAGTTGTCTTATCTTTTACTCTTTTATATCCTAAATGTTTTTCTTGATGGATATTTGTGTTGATTTACGGATCTCATTCTCATTCTTAGTTCGAGAAAGTACTGTTGTGTTTATTGTCAACTACAAGTTTTTGTAGGTTAAAAATATTTCCGATTGTTATAGTTAAGTCATTCTCGTGGATCTTTATTCTTTTTTTTTGTCTCATGTAGAGCACCTATGTTGAGAACTCCAATACAGTCGAGGATGCAAGAGAGTACGGGCACACTCATTTATCTGAGGTTAATGTTCCAACACTCTTGTATCTTTCTTTGTTTTTATCAAGTAATGACTGATGTTTCTATTTTGCTTTGTAAATTGCTTTCAACAGATCATAAATTATGCGGATAAGTTTGAGAACAAAGCAATTCTTCTAATACACTTTTCAGCTCGTTATCAATTAGATGTAAGTAGTTTTCTCTTTTCACCCAATATCATCAAGTGAATGCATATAAAAATTGATTCTTTATATGTCTAGTATAGCTGATCATGTTTCATCTTTTAAACGGAAAATGAAAACGACCAATAAATGAAACTCAGTATCATATTATTTGATGCAAATAAGACATATTACTTAGAGTTTTACTCGCTGAAATTCACAAACCAAACATAGTCTTTCGAAAAATATGACCACAAATATGAGTTTTGGTTTGTATTGTAAACCCATAGCCTGCTGAAAGTTTGCTTGTGATTCATCAGGTAATTGAGAATGCTCTTTCTACGTTGCCACCTCCTCTCTTTGGACGAGTTTTTGCTCTCACGAAAGGTTTTTAAAGTGCGACGAGGCTCATCTTTGTGGGTCAAGCCATCTTCGGAATTTCGGTTTAAGGGAATATTGAATTTGATAGAGTTGTTCTACAATTTCATTATTAACTCGTGGGATGTTTGGTTGTTGGAGAAGAAATTATGAAAGATTAGATTGAAATGAAATACGACGTATTATCTTTATATTATAGTAACATTTTGCCCCCCTTTAACTTTTTGTTTTATATTGGGAAAATAGCACTTCACCCCCCAACCTTTTTACGTTTTTGCAATCTCCCCCCTAACCTTTAAAGTTTTGCACTTTCCCACCTCACCTATTTAAAAAGTTTCAGGCAACCACCTCATTGAGCAAGGCAATGGAATCTGGCGGAATATTCCGTTTGCTTGAAGTGACGTGGCTTTAGTCAAGGGTAGAATAGTCCTTTAAGGCAAAAAAAGTGCGAAACTGTAAAGGTTAGGGAGGAGACTGCGAAAACTTGAAAAGGTTGGGGGGTAAAGTGCGATTGGATCAGATTTATTCATTAAACTATTTCTGATACGGTATCATATATTTTTCCGCAAAATGCAATATTTAAAAAAATATATTTCATACCAAAATAATCGGAGAGATTTTCATACATGAGCACTCCTTAATCTAGAATCTTAAGAAAAAAAAATCTCAACTTCGGTACAATTTGATATAGTACGGTATGTTGCGGTACGACCTTGGATCAAAATTTCAATCGTTTCCGTTAAAAATAAGGTGTAATTCTGAAATTATTTGTTTGCCTTGGATTTCTTCATTTAGTAAGTTTTCACAATTTTTCTTAATATTTCCGAAGAATTTCTTCAAAAAATTTCAATATTTTGTTGACCGAAACATATATACTCGAAACAAAAATTTGATCTAGAAATTATTATAAATAAGGAAAATCGCACTTTACCCCCCAACCTTTTCAAGTTTTCGCAGTCTCCCCCCTAACCTTTACAGTTTCGCACTTTTTGTGCCTTAAAGGACTATTCTGTTGTTCATAAGAGAAAACTGAATTCATTCTCAATATTTACATACTACAAAGAAGGACTTTATATAATCTATACAAAGCTAAAGGAAGTAACTAATCAAGCTAATTTAGACTATAATCTAGGAGAATCAAATCAAACTAACTTGGTAACTAGAATATTATGATTCCTAGAATTACTCTTGACAGCTCACTTCAACATCCCCCCTCAAGTTGGTGCGTAGATATCATCAATGCCCAACTTGTTTAGTGAGTTGTAAAATATTTTGCTAGAGACAGCCTTTGTAAGAATATCTGATAGCTGGTCTTCTGACTTCACGAAAGGAAACTGAATAACTTTGTCCTCAAGCTTCTGCTTAATGAAATGCCGATCCACTTCAACATGTTTTGTGCGGTCATGTTGAACTGGGTTGTGCGCAATTTCAATTGCTGCTTTATTATCACAAAACAAGTTCATTGTATCATGAGATGAACATCCAATTTCTTCCAATAATCTCTTTAACCAAAGTAGCTCACACAATCCTTTAGTCATACCTCTAAACTCAGCTTCCGCACTAGATAAAGCAACTACCTTTTGTTTTCTACTTCGCCACGTGACCAAATTTCCTCCCACAAACGTGAAGTAGCCTGATGTAGATTTTCTATCAACCATATTCCCTGCCCAATCTGCATCAGTATAGCCGTCAATGCGCATATGATGGTTTTTTGTGAACATCAGTCCTCTTCCCGGAGAAGACTTTAAGTATCATAGAATTCGAACCACAGCATCCAGATGGTCTTCACTAGGACAATGCATGAATTGACTAACCAAGCTCACTGCATAAGCAATATCGGGTCGTGTGTGAGATAAGTAGATTAGTTTTCCTACAAGGCGTTGGTACCTTTCTTTATTGGTAGGGGTTTGATCAAGAAACTCTCCCAAACCATGGTTTTGAACAACTGGAGTATCAGCAGGTCTACAATTAAGCATTCCTGTTTCAGCCAACAAGTCAAGCACGTATTTCCTTTGAGATAGAAATATGCCTCATTTTGATCGAGCTACTTCAATACCCAAAAAATATTTCAACCCTCCAAGGTTTTTCATTTCAAATTCAGTTGCTAAATGCTCTTGAAGTTTAAAGATTTCTTCATTGTCATTCCCTGTGATTATCATATCATCAACATAGATTATAAGAGTTGTTACCTTCCCTTGCTGGTGCTTCAAGAAAAGAGTATGGTCTGAATTGCTTTGCTTGAAACCGCATTTTTTCATGGCAAGACTAAATCGACCAAACCATGCTCTAGGGGACTGTTTCAATCCGTATAACGCCTTTTTCAACTTGCAAACCGTATTCCATTGTGTCGAAGAAGTAAAACCTGATGGAATATCCATATACACTTCCTCCTTAAGGTCCCCGTGGAGAAATGCATTTTTTACGTCAAACTGGTGCAATGGCCAGTCCAAGTTTGCAGCAAGAGAGATTAAAACTCTCACTGTATTTAACTTTGCTACAGGTGAGAAAGTTTCTTGGTAATCTATTCTGTATGTCTGAGTATATCCCTTCGCAACGAGCCTTGCCTTATATATTTCTATTGTTCCATCTGGTTTGTGTTTGATTGAGAACACCCATCTACATCCCACAGTTGTCTTTCCCTCGGGCAATTGCACAAGCTCCCAAGTATCATTTTTCTTTAATGCTTTCATCTCTTCCTCTATCGCTTGGATCCATTTGGGATTTTTCATGGCTTCACTCACTGTATTAGGAACATCTTCTACCGATAATTTCTGGATAAATGTCTTAAGAGGTTCCACCAATTCTTTAGTTGAGATATGATTGGCAATTGGGTACTTTGACTTGCTCGTCCCATGATCTGGTGAATAACGGTTCGGTGGTTGTCCACGATTATGCCTGAAAGGTAGTTTATAGCCAGAAAAAATATTTTGAGGAGAATTTAGAGTTTGTACCTCAAGAATATTCTCAGGAGATTGGTCTGCTTGTGGTACTATTAGGTCAGGAGAGGGCTGTACACTTTCAATTTCTTCTTTTTGAACTGCTCTTGTTGGTTGTCGATCGGTTTCTGTTCTGACGTACTCTATATTTTCAGTTTCTTCCCTTTGTTCTATCGGGATTGGCGTTGGGTCTCTTGGTTGGACCTCCAAAACTCCATTGTTTGAAGTTACCTCAAAAGCTGGCCAATTTTCCCATTTATGCTCTTCACTTATCATCACCTCATGAAGATAGGAGTGACAAGATTGAGAGGTAAAGAAATCCTCTGATTCAATAAACGTGACATCCATGGTAGTGTAGAGTCTCCTTGTAGCTGGATCATAGCATCGATATCCTTTCTTGTGAGCTGCGTAGCCAAGAAAAACACAACGGATATCACATGGGTCCAACTCTGTTCTTTGATTCTTGTGTAGATGAACATATGTAACACAACCAAACTTTCTTGGAGTAAGCATTAAAACTGATGGTAATGTCACATGTTCTGCTAGAACTTGAAGAGGGGTTTTGTAGTTCAAGACTCGTGATGTTATTCGGTTCATCAAGTATACAGCGGTTAGTACTGCGTCTGCCCAAAATCGTTTGGATACATGAGCAGCAGTTAAGAGAGCTCGAGTTGTTTCCATAATATGTCTGTTCTTGCGCTCCGCAACACCGTTTTGTTGTGGTGTTTGGGCACAAGAGGCCTCGTGATGTAAACCATGTTCTTGAAAGTATCTATGAAACTGTTTATATCATATTCCCCACCATTATCAGATCGTAAAATTTGAAGTTTAGCAGAAAATTGCGTTTGAATCATATTATGAAATGATCGAAAAGTTTCAAACACTTCATGTTTATTTTTCAACATATAAATCCAAGTCATTCGTGTACAGTCATCAACGAAAGTTACAAACCATCGAACACCAGAGGAAATAATAATAGGAGCAGGACCCCAAACGTCGGAGTGAACAATCACAAAAGGAGTGTCACATTTATTCAAACTGATTGGATACGGTACACGATGACTCTTAGCTTGAATACAAGCTTCACATTTAAAATCCGACTCATTAAACTGTGTAAATAAATCTGGAAATAAATATCTCAAATATCGAAATGACGGATGCCCCAACCTATTATGCCATAACCAAATATGTCTTTCCTTAGCTCCAGCGGAACGCATATTATTTGCTCTACCATAATTAAAGTCATCCATGTAATACAACCCTTCCCTTTTAGTACCACGACCAATAATCTCCTTGGTGAGAATATCCTGAAACAGACAGAAACTCGGATACATTATAGCACAACAATTCAAATCCTCAGTCACTTGACCTATAGATAACAATTTATTGGAAAGTGATGGAACTAGTAAAGTATTTGGTAATGAAAACAAAGGAGAAAGAGCAACTGTTCCAGCCCCTGTTACTGGATACTTTACTCCATTAGCATTGGCAATGCATCTTCGTTTTGGTTGGGTGGATTCAGAGAAGTCACAAGGATCAAATGTCATATGGTCGGTTGCCCCTGAGTCAATGATCCATCCATCACGGTTTCCCATTTTTACACAAGAAAATGCATAACCATGGTTACCTGGATCATTTTGAGCAATGCTAGAAGAATCTTGTTCTGGCACAAGAGATAGTTTAGGCTCTACATTCACAAGAGCTGCACGACCAGAATTATTGCCTCCACTTGCCTCACGTTTTTTCTTAAGTTCATGCCACCAATCTGGATAACCATGTAATTTGAAGCAAGTTTCTTTGGTGTGTTTTGTATTTCCACAATGTGTGCAACCTTCTCCTTCCCCATGTGACTTTGGTTTTGCAATTATGATCAATGGCTTTTGAAATGATAATTGCTGTTGAGATTTATGTCCTCCCCGTGAAATCATAGCACCACCAGATATCATATCATTTGTCATCATTACGGATTGCCTCAAATCCTCTCTCCGAACTTGTGCATAAGCTTGTTCCACTGTTGGAAATGGTTGTACTTGTAGCGCATCTGCTCGGATCTTGTCAAGTCGATCATCAAGTCCATCTAAAAAGGTATCGACTCTATCTTCCTGCAAAAGAGAATTATATTTATATATATCATTATTACATTTCATAGGATTTGGTCGACGAAAATCAATTTCTCTCCACAAGCCTTGCAAATTGTTGTAATATGTCTCGATGGATCCTCCCCCTTGTTTAAGTCTCGTTACTTTTCTTTTGAGATCGTATACTTGTGATGTATCAGTGCCATCAAAGTATGTTGTAGCAAGATTATCCCAAACAGCCTTAGCCGTTGAGAATCTAATAAAGTTACTAACTAGTTTTGGATCCAAGGAATTGATTAGCCATCCCTTCACCACAGCATTTTCAGTTCTCCATTTTCTGAATATAGGATCTGTTTGAGGAGGTTCTGGAAGATCTCCGTTTATGTATCCCAACTTGTCTTTGCCTGAGATATACATCTCGACTATTTGGGACCATAATGCGTAATTGGTACCATCTAACTTGATTCCAATTTGAGTAGCATATTCATGACTTGGGGTATGGTTCTGGGTTTGATTTTGGTTTAGTAATTGTGTCATTCTTGCCGAGAGGTCTGCAAGAATTGAATTCTCATCTTCATATTTTTCCACCTTAGTGGAAGGTGTTTCCATTTTTTTTTTTTTTATGGCCCTAGAATCTTTGCTCTGGTACCATGTTGTTCATAAGAGAAAACTGAATTCATTCTCAATATTTACATACTACAAAGAAGGACTTTATATAATCTATACAAAGCTAAGGGAAGTAACTAATCAAGCTAATTTAGACTATAATCTAGGAGAATCAAATCAAACTAACTTGGTAACTAGAATATTATGATTCCTAGAATTACTCTTGACAGCTCACTTCAACATATTCTACCCTTGACTAAAGCCACGTCACTTCAAACAAACAGAATATTCCGCCAGATTCCATTGCCTTGCTCAATGAGGTGGTTGTCTGAGACTTTTTAAATAGGTGAGGTGGGAAAGTGCGAAACTTTAAAGGTTAGGGGGAAGACTGCAAAAACGTAAAAAGGTTGGGGGGTGAAGTGCGATTTTCCCTTTTATATTCTTTGTTCTAACTTTCTGTCTTCTTTTCCTTCCAATTATTCAGTTCAATCAGTCTTACGTATTAAAAAATCCCTTAAAGAATCATATCTTCGATTAGATAATCTTTTACATTATCACGAGGAGAATCATCAACCTATTAAATATTCTAGGCAACATATTAGTGGCCCAGTTGTTACATCCTAAATAGTTTCGTATTGATAAAGTCCTGAAATATTAATTGTGATATTAGTTAATTAGTTTAAAATCCATACTCATCAATAAGATCTTATTGATCAATAGTTCATGTATTGGGGCTATCTCGTAGCCATTTTTTGCTAAAGTTTTGTCCATAGACTGGATTAACCTCTAAGAATATTAAGATAAATTTTAATTTTAATATCATTAAAGGAAAAATATTTATTTGGAAAAATCCAAGAGAACTGTTGGTGGTGGTGCATGGAGTATTTTTTTAAGTCTACCTATATGTCTATCTGTTAACATCATAATTATTTCATGTAGGTTTTTTATATATCTCTATTTTTAAATACATGTTGTTTAATGTTGTTATACAAAAATAATTGAAACTATTAATTACCTAAATTTTAGGAGAATAAAAATTTTATGGTTCAAAATACCCTTAAAAACAAATTAGAAAATCTCCAACTTAATTCCCATATCTTTAATGAGAAAGGATAAAATTGTAAAAAAAAATAAATTAAATTTCTCTTGAATTTTTAATATGACATGTAATTACAATTAATTTTTTTTTTTTTTACTAAGATGACATGTATTTAAAAATGAAGATAGCACCATTTTAATTAAGTACGCCCCACATAAAATATGTTCATATTATTTATAGAATCTAGAAGATCCGGACAGTTGTTTATTTACTCAATCACGTAAAAATTATTTTTACAGTTCTTTTAGCATTACATAATTATTTTTACATATCTTTTTTTTAAAGAAAACATTAAACCATAATTAGTTTTTATATCTTTTTTATACATTTAAAATGAACATAAGTTAAAAGAATTCGTCCAAAATTTACTATTATTATTATTATGTAGAAGAATATTAATTTGAATATAGTATTTAATAAATAATTTATTATTACTATTTTTATACTATTTCGCTGCTTTGAAAATGAAAATTTGACATATGCACAATCTAATTTTGTTTATAGAACAAGTAGCATTAATTGTTAGAAAAAAAAGTGAAGATTGATCAAGTTGCACAAAGTAGTATTAATTGTTAGCCAAATTCAAACATACCATTATTACAAGGCCAAATTCAAACATACTATTATTATAAGGCCAATTTTTTACATATAGGCCTCGTTTTCTGCCCGTGTGTTGCCCACAAGTGTTCGACTAATTTTCTTTTAGTGTGTAATAGTTGTTTTTATTTTCAATCTAAGTGCATTAATAATAATTGTTGTTGTTTTTCGTGAATTGTGTTTATTCATTTTTATTATTATGAATGCCTTATTATTATTATTATTATTATTATTATTATTATTATTGTTGTTGTTGTTGTTGTTGTTGTTGTTGTTGTTGTTGTTGTTGATGTTGTTATAGTTAAGTGAGAGTGGGGAAAGTTTGAGATTGAAATAAATATTTTGAATTGTTGATACGGTTGGAAATGACTAACTTGGCAAGGCACGCACGCAGGCAGGAGGGGGCTATTGCCTGCTTCGGCTAGAGATGGCCTAAACGTGAGGACTATGCTAGCATCATAGTCAAGCATTACAACCCAATATCACAGTCCATAATATAAAATTGTAAAAAAAATCCATAACTAATCATCAAATAAAAATAAATCCTATTTATAAAATAAACCCTAACCTAAAACCCTAGACCCCTAAACCCTAAAATCCTAAGCCTTAAACCCTAAATCAAACCCATAACTAATCATCAAATAAAAATAAATCTTATTTATAAAATAAACCCTAAACCCTAAATCTAAACCCTAAATCAAACCCTAAATTAAATATTATGTCATAAACCCTAAATTCTAGGCATTGCAAATACTTTTAAATTATGAGTTTATTTTTATTGTAATTTTTAAGATATTTTATATTTAGATATTGATAAATGATAAATTAACATTTGAAAAGTAATGATTAATTTTTTAAATGAGAAATATCGTATAAATTAGGTATTCTTTTGTAATTTTCGAAAGTTGAGATATTTATATTCAAATATTGTTGAATGTTAAATTATCATTTGGAAAGTATTGAATTATTTTTTATATGAGTAATTTCGGAAAATTTTGGTCTCTTTTGTATTTTTTGAAAGTTGATTGGTTTGTTAATTGATTAAAAAAATTATTTCAAGAAGAAACATGTTTAACATGTATCAGGTAACACAATTAACTTTGAATACATAAAACATGAGTTGTACAAAGGACTGTGAAATTTTGAGTTGTGATATAATCATTTTTCTTTAATTAATACTACCTTGTTTCATAATAATTGTTTTTTCATAGTTGTGCACGGGTATTAAGGAATCAATAAATAGCATGAACTTTTGAAAAGAAAAAATAAATCTAAAATATTCTTAATAAATAAGAAGAATGTGATAAGATAAGTGTAATATAAGGACAAAAAAAAGGTAATTAATATTACATTGAAATCTTAAAACAATTGATATTTTGAAATAAATATTTTCTCTAAAACGACAATTGGTATGGAAGAAGCTACTTACCAATTTAATCAAGCTAAAATTTTCATGCATGCGTGAAATTACAAGTATAGTTGTTAATTAAATGACTTGTCTCATGTGGTATGGAGTTTTGACCATGCCTTCCTTTTGTCTTTCTCAAGAACTCATGAATCATGATCTTACTCCTTCCCTTTTTTTATTTGTTGCTTTGGCAAAAATGTTATTATTTATTTTTATTTGTCATTTTAGGATTTCAATATAAAATTAATGTTATTTTATCAATTTTATTTTTTACTAATATTTATAATTAATGCTAATTAATGTTAAAATTATTTGATTAAAGGGATATTTTAAAATATTTACTTCAAAAATTTTTATGACATTTCTTTATTCTTATGCAATCCTCCAATACAATAAATAAAAAAATAGAAACAAATTAGATAATAAGAATTTATCCAAAAAAGGAAAGGAAAAAATCTTCTATATCAAGATTCGTGCCTACAAACTAAAGAATTAAATAATCCTTTTCGTTGAATGTGGTCACTTTCACATTCAGCGAGCACATCTAGTGTTGGCTACGAAAACATAGGTTCATATATAGTTGTAATAAAAAAATAAAAAATTAGGAGTACCTAGTCTCTAGTGTGCCGAATTAACAAAAAATCTATAACTGTAAATTACGTCTTGACATTGGACTCGGTAGTAATTTGTTGTATATAAATAGAAACGAAGTTCCAAGTTTATTTCATGCCCACAAACTACTTCTGAAAGAAGAAAACCAAAAAAAAAAAAAATTGTAAAAACAACACATAACTGAAAATGGCTGCAATTGCTGCTACTAGGCATTACATATCCAATTTGAAAGACGTAGATTCCATGAAATGTTCTTTCTCATACCCAACTGCAATTGCAAATCCAACATCACTTCATTTCTCCAATCATGTAAGAAATTGACATTTTATTTTGTCTTCTACCTAAAAAACGACAGAAACTATTAATTTGTCTATTGACCACATTATATGTACATAAGTATTCCATTTATTTTATTACAGAAAAAATATCAAGAACTCAGTTCATTGTCTATGAACGGCTGTGGAGGTGATCCTAGAGCACCGCTTGACACCACCGAAACACGAACTTTTCCTCCAGCCGCGACACCCGAATTGGCTGCTGACCGTCTCAACTCGGCCCTCTTCGAGTTGAAATCAAATCCTACACCGTTCGAGTCCGGGATTATCCGTATCGAGGTACGTAATTTTATAATCATTATGAGCATCAACCCCATAACTCATTTCTTTGCTATTGTGAGACTGAATATTGAAGAATGAGGTTCAATTCAATATGTGATCAGTGCATGACACGTGGTTGGTTGAGAGAGAATATATAATTGATTATCCAATCTTCTTCCTTATCTCACACTAGCTACTATTAGATAAGAGAGAATGAGCATGTAATTGGTGAAATTGGATAATTCTTTAAACAAGAAGTGATTGTAGTAGGATAAAATATTATGCCTTAAGAAATTGCAATCTTGTGATAGTTCATGTTCACAAATTTTTCTCTTATTTTAGTGGCTCTAAGTGTTGGATGATAATCAATCCAACTTAAACGTTGCAAATTTGAATTTTATTATTAAAGCTTGATGAGACGATTTGGCTCTAAATCACAAGGGTAGTAATAAAAATGTTACCGCTTACTTAACAAATATATGGCTTTATTAAAGAGAAGTAGTAAACTCTATTCAATTAAAGATTTAAGCACTGACATATTATCTAGATACTTTTCCAACGGAATCCGAATATGAGTCCGTCGTAGTGTAGGACGAATCCCTTTCAGTAAAACAAACACGAAAAAAAAATGAAATTTACTTGAGAAAATTTAAGTAAATTAAAGTGTAATAAGCCAAAAGAGAATATGTGAGTAATATACATATGATTGTTGGGAACATAAGTTAATTGTTAAATATTTTAACTCTAATCGAGTTTGATCCTACCTAATTATTGATAATGCCACTGCAATACACGTAAATCTTGCATTTTCTGTCAATCATAAATCCGAATTATAACGACCCTTGTTTCATAATATCTTCAGTTTGACTAGTTTTGTTTATTGGCAGGGCCGGCCTTGCCTATAGGCAATTTAGGCAAAGGTCCAGGGCCCCCACTTTTGGGGGCCCCAAGTTTTATATAATTTAATTTTTTTTGTGAATTAATTTTTTTTTATCTTAGTACATAAATACAATCTTTTTTCATACATGAATATGTATTTGTTTATTCATTAAGATAGATTATTGAACCTTTCTTTTTTTATTTTAAAATCATATTTTTATTAAAAAATTATTTATATACAAAGACTATTAATTGATCAAACCAATTGATTTTTTTGTTTGCTTTTGTTATAAAATAGTATTTACAAAATCTTTGTTTATGTTAAAAGAAGTTTTCAAAACTGAAAATAATTAAAACATATTTATAATCGACTATGTAACAAATAATATGAAGTATACTGAATATTTTATTTGTAAAAATTATGTAATAAAAATCAAAAAATTATTTTAAATCAATACTTTTGTTGTATGGAATAAAAAAAAAATTAACTCATATATAATACATAGGAGTATAATTTTTTAATGATATAGGGCCCCAATGTTAATTTCGCCTAGGGCCTCCAAAAATGTTGAGCCGGCCCTGTTTATTGGTTAGGTAACTTACTTGATAGACGAATAGATATTGCTTCGCCATCAACAAGACAACTTTGAATTCAAAGAAAAATACACCATGGAATTATGGGGTTTTGGCATTTTGCATCCTAACTTAAAAGTTTGGCACTTTGCACCTTGGAAATACAATTTAGTTGGCACTTTGTACCCTAGTGTGTGTTTTGAAGAAAAAATTCATTGATTGAAGGGTATAATAGTTATTTTCGTATATTTTTGGCACTTTGCACCCTAAAAGTATAGATTTTGACACTTTGCACTCTGAAATACAGAATATTGGTACTTAGCACCCAAAAAATATAATTTCTGACATTTTCAACCCCAACTTAATATGATAGTCTATATTATATAAATAACATGCACTATAATAACATGTTAGATATGTAAACGTGTAGTTTAGATATAAAGTGAATAATCTAGAGGATACTTGAAAATAAAATGAAGACAGTGTCTTTTTTTAATCTAAATTTTACTGATAGAAAATGTTAAAATAAGTTATTATAAAGTAAAATAAATTTAGAATAATAAGTTTATGATTGTTGTGCATAGAAATGATCATTTTATCTCTACGTCGCCGACATTCATGAGTTTGTTTTTTTTAAGAAAAATAAATTAGGTGCAAAATGTCATACAAATTATATTTTTAGGGTGCAGAGTGCCAACAAATTTAAATCGGGGGTGAAAAATGCTAATATTTTATAATATTAGGGTGCAAAATGTCAACATTCTATATTTTAAGGTGCAAAATCTATATCGCCAAGGTGCAAAGTGAAATAAAAAGTTTAAAATAACTATTCTACCTTTTTACCAATGAATTTTCTCACTAAAACACACACTATGGTGTAAAGTGCCAAATAAGTTATATTTCCAGGATGCAAAGTGCCAAAACTTTTAAGTCCAGATGCAAAGTGCCAAAATCCTATAATTTCAGGGTGCAAAATGCCAAAAACCCCATATGTATTTATACGACCATTTACTTAATAATAAAAACTAGTCTTGTTTTGATCAGAATCAAGTTTGGTCAGTCAAGAGAAGGCAACTGGGAAGTGATAATTAGTATCACAAATCCAATGTAAACTCCTTAGTCGGAGGACAAGACCGTCTTCTTCTCTTTCTTAATTTTACCAAGGAAAGTGCACATACGTTGTACGTGTCTAGTTAATTTCATTGGTAGCTTTTAACTATTGTTGTCATTTCATTGATTTTAGGGTTTTTTTTTTTTTTTTATTATTTTTAACCAATTTCATCAACTTCGCCAGTGTTCACTAATTTCACCCGAATTTTCATCGATTTTACATGTTTCAATGATTATATTTTATCTATTTCACCATTTTTCACGAATTTCACCCGTTTTTCACGAAAAGAATTACATAGAGGTTATGCATCATGTAAAAAAGAATTTATAAATTTTAAGAGTTTATGTAGGAGATTAATATAAAAAGACTTCAGGTCTAATTATACCTCTTCAATTACTTTTATTCTTTTATATATTTACCATTTAATTAAATATCCCTTTATAATTTAAATAGGGGTTTTTTTGTCTTCACAAAAAAGTTAAGAAATATTCATGCTTTTATAATAGATAGATAGATAGATAGATAGATAGATAGATAGATATAGAGATATAGATTATATATTTACCATTTAATTAAATATCCCTTTACAAATTTTTTTTTTTTTTTTTTGTTTCCCAAGGGTTTAATCCCTTTTGAGGCGCGTCGGGCACATAAAGTGAGAACCTCTCCCAACAGAGATTCGAACATGAGTCCGCTACTTTGTATCCCTTTACAATTTAAATAGGAGTATTTTAATTTTCATCAAAAAATTAAAAAATATTCATACTTTTATAATCATAGAGATAAAGATAGAGATAGATATAAGTTCGAATTATTAATTAAGGTCATCGATCGCATCTAGACTATGATTTATTTGGTTTCGGGCTTTTAGAATATCCAAGTGAGGCCAAAAATTGAAGTTCACCCAAATGTTTTGTCCTTTTCATGCAAAATTTGCAACCTTAAAAGCTAAGATCTATTAAAAATGATTCTCCTTAATAAAACTATAGTATAAAATATTTGATCGATTGAAGCAAATAGTGTGAAAGATCTCCGATATTTTGATTTTAATCGCCAATAAATAAAATAGAGAAAATGGGACCAAGTATGATATAATTGCTACTTATTAGGATATAATCATATAATCAACTGTATTTGAATTTAGGTTTATTGGTAAACTAACAACATCAATGAGTTTAAGTGATGTATTATTTTTATTTTACATATCTTTTGACATTTTTTGTCTATGAAAGTGAGCTTGACTCGAGTTTAAAAATTATTAAATAATAAATTTTGTTCAACAAGTTTTTATTGATTTAACTTGAATCAAATTTTGAATAATTGAAGTTGAATTTTTTGACCCAGAAAAGATTCCTTTAATTCATTTGCTATTTTTGACTTCTTGACTACTTGTGCTTTAAATCTTGATTTACCAAGAACCATATATTTGCCTTTTGATTGTAAAAAGGTTTATAGTAAAAAAAAGTGTCCCTTGGATTTGAGAAACTATTTAACTCATCCGTTACGTGGACGATGTGTTGTGATGTTACGTGGACGATGTGTTGTGATATATGGTGGAGATTGTAATTAGCTTCTTCTAAATTTAAGAAAAATCTTTATGATCTTATCATCACCGTTTATTTGTATATAAAATCAAATTTGAATAAATCCAAACCATTTGTCATGCAACGGTATATGTGCATCGCATGCAGAAAATAATATCTTATTGAATTAACTAGTGATTTTTATTGGATCGATTCGGCCCACCTTTGTGAAATTGCGAAACTGGATCAACACAAATCTACATACTGTTGGGTTCGTGTTTTGCAAACTTTAGGTTTCAACTTTGAACTACCCGCCCAAACTTAATGCCCAAACTTAAAAAACTCTAATAATTGATTTGACATATCATTTATTTTTTCCTTCAAACCACAATATCCAGATTCACTTCAAACATTTCTCAAATTTATAAAAAGAAAAAATAAAATTAACATTCACACTCAATTTACATCGTGTTTTGAAGTTCCATTAAAACCATTAAAACCAATTTTCGACATCAAAATTAAGCGAAATCGAGTTAGAACTGATACATATGAGCCATCCATTTCTTGCTTTTTGGCCTAACTGGCCAAAATATCTAATAACATAACATAATTGTCTTGTTTGACTTAGCTCATTTTCTTCTTAATCAAGGGGATCACAGATAATGACATAATTCCTTTTATTGCGAAGCTATAGAGTCATTTAAGAGTGAAAAGATTAAAGCTCCCTCTATCCTTTGTCTAATTATAAAAAAAATCTTGTGTTATTTTAATTTCTCAAAACTTTTCGTGTTTGGTTTTAATTACCTAACTCGACCCAAATAAATTTTGAATCGAGTATACTACCCCAATTTTTCCCTCTAAAATTATTATTGATAGGAGACATTAATGGTGTAATTTAGATTTCTTTGTGATTAATTCTTATTGAAATATTTAAATTATACGGGGCTTTGTTTTGTTTTGTGAAAAAAAAAAGGTGCCAATCCAGCAGCAAACAGAGGCGCTTGATTGGCTTCGTTCACAGAGCCAGAGCCTTGTTCTTCCCCGCTGTTATTTCTCCGGCCGCGATTCCACCACCACCACCACCACCACCACCACACTCATCCAAAACCAACACCAAAATGAAAATGGAAATGAAAATGAAAATAAAAAGGGAAGACTTGTCAGTGTTGCTGGGTTGGGTTCTGCAGTCTTCTTCCGCCATCTCCGCCCTTTCTCTTTCGACGATTGGCATTCCATCAAAAGGTAAATTCAAATCCCTTTTTAATGCCATTTTCAGCATATGGTTTAGCTTTATTGGATAATTTATTTTTCAATTCTACTCGGAATTTGTCATTTCCACTTTATTGCAATCTTAAGCATATTGTGGTTAGCGCAGAGCAATGTCGATAGGTCAACAGTAACTAGGGTTTTACTGTTCCATGCATTTTTCATTGTCTAGAAATGGTAATCTGTGTTTGTGAGTACACCCTTTATGTCTACCCAATCACATATTAAATTATTAATCTATAGTGTAGAAACTCATAATAAATCATGTTACACTTAAACTGCACAAAAAATTCACTAGTATTTGTTAAGAGGACACACATGGTAGGAAAGTTGGTTTGGTAATCACTAATCAGGTTAGTGAAAAGGAATACATGACCGATAAATATGGGAAAGTTTGGTTGCACTACATTGCAAAGTCAATATATAACTTCTTTATCTAATTGTATTTACATTTCATCGAAGGTTCTTATCCAAAAAGTGTCCATTGATTCGTGCTTATGGTGCAATCCGCTTTGACCCGAGATCTGAGATAGGCTCGGAGTGGAAAGGTTTTGGTTCCTTTTATTTCATGGTACCCCAGGTAAATAGATTGTTTCTTGTCTACAAGGAGGTTTCTGTTGTCAAAATATAGTGTATTCATAGAATGACATGTCATGAGACACCTATTTCAGGTTGAATTTGATGAGTTTGAAGGGAGTTCAATGATCGCTGCTACCATCGCGTGGGACAATCGCCTCTCAATGACATATGAACAAGCACTTGCCGCAGTTGAGGCCACAATGTGCCAGGTCCAACTATTAATTTTGTCATCTTATATATCTTTGTTCTTGTCTTTCTTATCTAATAAATAAATATTTCGTTTCAGGTATCCTCTGGTATCCGGAGATTAAATGGTAATGCTCCCCGTGCTGCTTTACTCCATCAGATCCATGTCCCAAATAGATCATCTTGGGATTCAGCTGTTAAACGAGCTTTGGACATGATAAATAGGAAAGATTCTACGCTGGTTAAGGTTGCAGATTATAACAAGCATATCATTTTAATCTATGGCAGCTTCTTTATAGAAAAAATATAGTTGTGATAGCAACTAGAAAACCACAATGAAGTGATGAATTTTCTCACTGCTTTGTGAATCGTTATTTTCATTACTTAAACTAATCTTGCATTTTTGTGTACGCTGCTCTAAAAAATACAGGTTGTTCTTGCACGTAGTAGCAGAGAACTGACCACTGTAGAGATTGACCCTTTAGAGTGGTTGACGCAGGTGTTGTTTTTTCTTCTGATGTTTATGAAATCATGATGAGATGACATTTAGTGATTAATGCTTAGTCCTTATAGGTTGAAGGGGATAATGCCTATCAGTTTTGTCTTCAACCACCTGAATCTCCTGCTTTCATTGGGAACACTGTAAGTAATTTTACTATCTTATTTTGCTGAGAAAATTGAAAATTCTTTTTTATTTGATTGCTGATGATCTCATCAGTTAGCTGATATACGAGATAAAATGGTATTGAATTTTTTTTCCATCGCCATAGTAATTATAATAAGATATTTAATCCAGTTATATAGTAATCAAAGAGATTTTGATGATATGAAATAAGTTACTATATAATTTATAAACTTCATTTCCAGTTAAAATACCAACCATTTACGTTATTGTCGCTGCATATAAATGCTTGACAAAGTGATCTAGATGTGCATTCTCAACGAACTTTTTTTCTTAGAGCTCTTTTGAAAGGAGAGTCCAATAACTGTAGGATTTAAAGTTCAGGGCTTGTGTTCTATATTTTCATGTTCAGAGGGACTTGATCTAAGCATTGTCAAAAGTTAATTGTTTAAGCTCGGTATTGTTACACAAGGGGCTCAACTTATTCAATCAATAGAATTTCTTATGGTTTTTAATTGATAAATTTTGTAACATGTCGGAATTTAAACTTTAATTTTTCATTTAATTGTGTTTACATGGATAGCCTGAGCGACTATTCTACCGACAACGGCTGAGCGTTTGCAGTGAGGCTTTGGCTGCAACACGAGCTAGAGGTGAATCAGAGTATCTAGATTTGCAGATAGGACAAGATTTACTTTCCAGGTTAAAATTCATAACTTTAAATGTCAAATGAATCATTTTTTTTAACTTCAATTCTTTAGTTGAAATTTAAAATAAAAAACTACTTGTCTTTTTAAATAAACTCGCAGTCCTAAAGACCACCATGAATTTGCTGTGGTGAGAGAGAGTATAAGAAGAAAACTAGAGGTAAGTGACACTTGTACCATTATTAGATCTCACAATATACCTTTTCTGTGTAGTAATGTTTTACATAACGCGTAACACTTAGACTATTTTATGGTGCATATCCAGATTTCATTTTTGGTAGAAAAAATTGTTTGTTTTCTAATCATGCATTTCAGACTGTATGTTCCAGCATATCAGTCGAACCATACAAAGCTCTACGGAAACTCCCACGAGTTCAACATCTTTATGCTCAACTGACAGGCACACTTCAAAATGAGGATGATGAGGTATTATCTTTTTTTTTGAGTACCATATATCCCATATTAACTTCTTGCTTACCATAAAGCTAGTGAATTTTTCCAAAAAATCTGAATAAAAGTATATATTAGAAAAAAATGATCAAATAAGCTGACGAGAAAGAGAAACTATCTCAGGCATAAGTGGATCTGTAGATGGTCATGTTTCAAATAAAATATAGATAGATGGGCATGCCACTTGAGGCATAACTTGCTATAACATTACTACCCCTGAAATAATTTTGAATTACAGATGACTGGTAATTTATTCAGAACAAACATTATAGTCAATGTTACTTGATTTGTTAAGGAAATTATTGTTCCCTTTATGTTGTTTGGATTTTAAGCTCAAAATATTTTTCCTGTTTTCAGTTTAAGATTTTGTCGATTCTTCATCCGACTCCTGCTGTTTGTGGTTATCCTACGGAAGATGCACGTATTTTAATATCAGAAAGTGGTAGGCATATCACTGTTACCATATTCATCACATTTTTTTACTACTAAATAATGTAAAGACCAATGAATTTATATTTATATTCACAAGGTAAGGATCAAGGAAAGTATTTTATCAACAGCTGCTATATAATGCAGAAATGTTTGACCGAGGAATGTATGCTGGCCCTGTTGGATGGTTTGGTGGTGCAGAGAGTGAATTTGCTGTGGGAATAAGGTCCGCTTTGGTTGGAAAGGTGAGGATATTTACCATTTTCTGAATTCTTTACCAGAATACCGTGGTGTAATAATCTATATACTTGAAATCAAAGTTTTTCTTATTTAAGCTACAGGTGCATTACTATCTTGTTGAATTAGCTTCCATTATCTTCATTGATTAAATACTATTTATTTGAATCACCAGAGTGTTGGTGCTTTACTCTATGCCGGAACTGGAATCGTAGAAGGAAGCAATTCAGCACTTGAATGGCAGGAACTCGAGTTGAAGACCTCACAGGTTTGTGTATTTGACTGCTAATATGTCACATTTCAGTAAAAAGTAAACTTTTTCGTAAAGGTCAAAGGGTAAACTGGTTCTAACTCCTAAGTGTCTGTATGATCTTTCTTTATACCTATTCTGTAGTTTACCAAATTGATGAAGCACGAGGCGCTGCGTTTCTCTATGAGGGAGAGAACTGAAATATAAATTAAAAGGTCAGTGGCTCCATTATTCTTGGTTCCCTTTTGACTTTTCAATTCCTTGTAAACCTCTTGAATTTAACTTCTGGTAGATCATATTTCAGAATGATTACATTTTTTCTGTAAATTTCTATGATGACAGATTGATAAATAAAGATACGACATCATTGGAGACGAAAGTATTTCCATGGAAGGAAAATTTCAGTGGCCGAAAATAATTACTCGAGACTAAAATCAACCGCCTCCTTAGAGTACTAATATAGCCATCACATATTACTTAGATCAATAGTAAATACACATTTACATGAAGAGAAGAGAGAACAGAGAGAGATTATGTCTTGAGATCATTGCCTTTCTTACAGTGTTTGTTTCCTGTATATGCACAAAAATAAATGTAATGACACTATATAAGCTTAATTTGTTGTTAAAAGTTAATTTGTTAACATTCATTTCTCCTAATGCAATTTAGATGGCCTGCATATTGGGTAAGCAGTCTAGCAAAATTTCCAGGTTTGGGAGTGATCATACTATCAGTTGGAAACTTGTGCTTAACATCTCCAGATTGCCTAAAAAATGCCCCATTCCTCAATAGATCTCCCTCTGATTTCCATGCCCAATTAATCCACTCGCTCTCCGGTGCATAGACTCTCTTTGTAACCTGCATTCATTACCACCCAAAATTAGCAGAATTGAGGGTACTTGTTACAAATAACCAGAAGATATTGCACACAATCACACATTAAGACATGATAATTGTTACCTCTTTCGCAAAAGCATTGTCAGGAGCAATGAATTCGTTGCCTTGGCTAAGTATGGTCGGGTTCTTGCTTCCGCCAATTGCATACATTAGCCAACGGGTGTAAAGATTGTTAACAATGTGCACAAACCCCCATCTCACTCGAGGTATTCTCTGCTCCAACCCATTACCAAAGTGATTGAAAGCCAAAGTTATTTGCATTATCTCATCCTTTTGGTAGCTATCACTAGCTCCAAACAACATAGCCTGCAATGAATCAAGTATCCCTAAACTTTAAATATGTAGCTTCTTGGTGTACATTACTTGATATATGATAGGTTATGTACCTCATTATGCTTGTTAAAATGGCAATTTGATATGGTGATGGCTGTGGAAGCTTCAATGATATCAATAAGTCCATCATCACATTTAGACATAGAAACATGATCAATCCAAATATTTGTTGAACCAAAGATTGAAATGCCATCTCCGTCGCTTCTCGTACGGAAACCATAGTGATCAACTGAATCCCTAATCAAGCCTCCATTCCCGTTCTTTATATTACGAATGCGTATGTTGTGGATGATGATATTTCTTATGTATTGTAAGGTCAAGCCGGCACCGTTCACGATTAACACATTTGCTCCACGCCCGTCTATCGTCTTATTGCTTGTCATAATAAGTTCTTGGGATAGTCTAATGACCATAGAATGGGAAAATATGATCCAAAGTGGCTCTGATTGGATTACGGCGTGTCTTAGGGTTCCCGGTTTAGGGTTAACTAGGTCATTATCCGATGAGTCGTTCACCACGTAAATTTTTCCGGCCTTGCCTCCAGTCACATGTCGGCCAAATCCAAGGACACAATCGACCAACTTCTTGCGTTTTCTAGCCCAGTTTTTCTGACACCTCCAACATTGATCAATAGGGTTTGTAGCTATGCATGCACCATTATTTCTCTTCCTTAAGCCTCTCCTTGTGCTATTGTTACCATCCATTGACCTAAGTACGATCAATAAAATGTAATTGATTAACATGAAAATCGAGGGTAGTTTTAGAACGATGTATAGGCCAATGAAACTTACTTATGAACACGATTGTTGAGATTATCCATGACGGACATAGGATTAGGTTGATAGGCTTGGTGAGCGGCCATATCGGCTTCTTCTTTGCGCTTCAACCAGACTCTATCTTCTACAAAATTGGCATGATCTGCCTTAGTGGTGAAAATCACAACAACAAAAATCAAGAAAACTAAACTATACCTAATTGAATACATAATGTTTAGGAATGAACTTTATATAATTTTTTTCTGTTTGTTGATTTCAAATTCTAACTTTATTTACCTACTTAACATCTTTTACTATATAGGAGTATATTTCAGTGTTGAACTACAAGCGCTCACTACTTACCAAATAAATGCATCAGTTCTGTTAATAATATATGTACTTTATTCAATAGAGTTAGGTACCACATGTACAAAATATAAGTAAAGGAAAATGAGAATGAGACGATGAGAGGAAAATGTGGGGAACCTCTTTTCAAGTGTGTTGTGTCAATGGTTAATATTCTAGTAAAATAATTACATCAAAGTCATGTTTTAATTGTTTAACTAGACGAACGACGAATATGCGCGAACGAACTCTTTTTTGCCTACTCGCTCGCGATCAAGAATCCGGCGACAATGAGGAGTCTGGGTCTTTTAAGTTGCTGAAGCTACTTTGCCGCGGCCAAGATTCAGGCGACAACGTAGACCTTTTGTCCGCAACCTTTAAATTCACCCTCACGGCGGTGAGAAAGCTCCACCATTGAGCTTTTTCTAAGCATGTGGTGTCTTCTCGGGACATTTTTCGCTCCTCGATCTTCGTGTAATTGGATTAACTCTCCAATAAATATCTACAAAATAGGGAGAAAAACATCATGACCACCCACTCATAATACATACTCGACTCTAAATGAAAAACTACTAAAAACTCTAAGAAAAATCGTCTATCAAGTTTAAGTAACACTGCTTTTACAGAGTTATCAATATGGTCGAACATGACATGATCCATAATCAGATCCAACACGTTGTCTAAGTAAACCAATTAACTAAAATCATCCTCCAGGCTGGACATTTTAAAATTCGTTACTGATGTACGGAAAATATAATCTTGAACAGTCTTATAAAGTAATGAAACATAAACAAATGAAAGCAAAGAACAACCTTTTCCCCTCTACTCACTCTTGATATAAATTTTATCATCTAAGGCAAAATTTCTTGTAGTTGGCTTTAAAAGTCTTGTACCTTGAGCATTTATCTTCATTAGTCAACGCCAAGCTTTTGGAGTCACAAATGTACAAATTCTTGAAGTTGGCATCACAAGAACATATAGGGATTAGGGAGACATACCACAGGTGATTTGGGCCAAAGTCTCCCGTATTAATTAAGCACACTTAGGCAAAGAACAAAATTACTAATAAAGAATATTTATCTTCCAAGAAAGTAAATATGCATAAATTGGAATTAAAGCAAGATCGAGCTCCCCTTTACTATAAATAGCATTCATGTGTGTTTTATATTATTGCAAGTTCACATATAATTGTATAGTCGATCAATTAATATTTAAATGGCTACATCTGGCAACAGACGTCTGGATAAAAAAAGCTCAAGCCTGATGTTTATAGCGATAACTCCTCCTCACGAGTGGAAAGAGGATGACAATTCTTACTACTTATGCTTAACTATTCCGGGTATAAATTATTCATTATTGTCTTCTGTATAGTCCTTTATGTGTTGGTGTTGAAAGTGTAAACGAGTCGAGTAGCTAGTGTCAAATGAAAAAATATTTAAGTTTGATTGAATTATGTATCGAATTTGAAATATGTATGAGTTTGATTTGATTATCAAGCAAATTGAGGTCGAACAAGCTTTAGTTAATCAAATAAGCTCGAGTCAAATATCAAATACTTTCATTTTTTTACATGTAAATATTTTGTTAAATTTTAGCTTATCGAGTCGAACTTGAACCAATCTTTAAATTTATCATGCGAAAAATATTGTGCAAGTTTATTTAAAATTAGCGATGAGTCCAACTCAAACGAGTTTTTACCAAACGATCTCGAGTCGAATATTATGTGATTTTGATATTTTTTTTCCTATTAATGTGTTATGAATTTTTGGTTTTTGGGCCAGTTTTATATGTGTAGATAAATGGGCCCAAATTTACCATTCCGGTGTAATTTTGTGATTAGGTCTAATATTTCAGATTCAAATCGGAATTTCTATCTCCTAATGTAATTGGGTTGGTAGTTTGGACCCAATAATTCTAAGGGCATGTTTGTATGGTATTTGGGAAAGTAGTTTGGGAGAGTAGTGAAGGTTTGTGAAATAATTTCGATTTGCGTAATGTTGTTTGTTTGAGTTTTGAGAAAAGTAGGGATTTGTGAAATAATGACTCTGCGTACTTTACCTTTTTTTTTTATTTTTATATATTATTTGAAGGTTTTGAATCCGAGAACATCACAATTAGTGTCGATAAATACGGTCACCTAGTTGTACGCGGACACATGCAAGTGAGTGACCACAAGTTTATAAATTTCGAAGAAACCTATGAGTTGCCACAAAACTCAGACATTGAGGATGCTGACGGAGAATTTCAAGATGAACAAATTTACTGCGTCATTATCCCAAAGCAGAAAGAAAAAACTATTAGACACAAAATCTCTATGCCAAAAGAGGAAAAGACAACTTCACCCCCAAAGGAAAAACAACCAGTTGAAAAGAAGCCAATATTAGCGGAAAATAAAGTTGAATCTTTTCATAGGTACGAGAGTAGTAAAAAGCCAGAAGATGAATTACCAATGCAGCAGAGTCATCCAAGCAAACCACATTTGCAAATAATAACAAAGGAAAAAAAAAAGAAGAAAATTACATTCTCTGTTGCAGTTGTACTTGTACTTATTGTTATTGCTGTGCCTTTAATTATTAAATTTCATCATTGAACTTTAAACCTTGAACTAAAATAAACATCATATAACTAGTTATGTAAAAATTTAAATAATATGCAAGCCTTGCTGTAATAATATATGTGTGGGTAATCAAGTCAAACTGTTCAAGTTTGATCTGGATTTTATATAAGACATAAAATTATATGTGCGATTGTTTGATTGTTAAATGGATCGGGTTTGAATGAACTTTAATTATTTGTATACATTCAAATAGCTATTTTAAAAAAATTAACAACACGGGATCTGTTGTCGCTTTTTACATGACCTCGAAAATTTAAAGTAGGTATGAATTCTCCCAAAATTGAACAATATAACTCATCTGTGAACTTTTGATTTTTTTTTTTTGGGTCGATTTGAACTACTCGACTCATGTTAGACACTTAACTCTATTTGAACTACTTGACTCATGTTAGAATTAAATTATTAAATTTAACCAACTCAATTAGATTAAACTAGAGTTAAGTTACTAGAGTTAACTTAACTTAACTCTAGTTTAATCTAGTTGAGTTGGTTAATCTAGTTAAGTTAAAATATATAATTGCTTCCAAAAAAAAAAGTTAGAATATATAATTAAGTGTGAGCCAGCTTTTTAACTCATCGTACATTATTATCATAAAACTAATATTAGTTAGAATTTAAAATCTTCAGTTTATTCTAGATGAATAAAAAATTCAAGCCTAAGTATTTTAGTTCCCAACCTTCTTTATTTTCATAAAACAATACATGTAAAAAAAGTAGAATTAACAAAAATGTTATATGGGCCAATATGACTTCATTAAATGGCTTGGACTGCAGGGGAGTTTTTGTAATTCTGCAAGAAGGCCTAATAAATAGGCAACGAGCAGTGGATAGAAATGAGAATGTTAAATGTTCAGATTAGCTGTCTTCTACCCCAACTTTCCTTTTTACATGAAAGGCCTTTTTTTTTTTTTAGAAGCAAAATAATTCAATTCGTAAAATTGTAAAATATAAGGGTCAATTTGTATAATTGTCAAAGTCAATTATTATCAAAATTGGGGGTAAAGCAGTCTTTTTTATATGACAGACGTTTTTTATTTTTTTTATTTTTAGAAGCAAAATAATTCAATTCGTAAAATCGCAAAATATAGGGGTCAATTTGCAAAATTGTAAAATTCAATTATTATCAAAATTGGGGGTGAGAGGCGTTTCTTTTTAGAAGCAAAATAATTTAATTCGTAAAATCGCAAAACATAGGGGTCAATTATTATCAAAATTGGGGGTAAATCGGTTGTTTTTATATGACAGACGTTTTTTTTAGAAGCAAAATAGTTCAATTCGTAAAATCGCAAAACATAGGGGTAAATTTGTAATATTGTCAAAGTCAATTATTATCAAAATTGGGGGTAAAGCGGTCTTTTTTATATGAGAGGTTTTTATTTTTATTTTTTTAGAAGCAAAATAATTCTATTCGTAAAATCGCAAAATATATGGGTCAATTTGCAAAATTGTGGGCTAAAGCGGTCTTTTTTATATGAGAGACGTTTTTTTTTTATTATTTTAGAAGCAAAATAGTTCAATTCGTAAAATCGCAAAACATAGGGGTCAATTTGTAAAATTATTAAAGTCAATTATTATCAAAATTGGGGGTAAAGCTGTTTTTTTTATATGAGAGGCGTTTTTTTTGGAAGCAAAATAATTTAATTCGTAAAATCGCAAAACATAGGGGTCAATTTGCAAAATTGTCAAAGTCAATTATTATCAAAATTGGGAGTAAAATGGTCTTTTTACATCATAGGCGATTTTTATATATTTTTAGAAGCAAAATAATTCAATTCGTAAAAGCACGGAACACAGGGGTCGATATGCAAAATTGTCAAAGTCAATTATTATCAAAATTGGGGGTAAAGCTGTCTTTTTATCTGAAGGAGGTTTTTTTATATTTTTTTAGAAGCAAAATAATTCAATTCGTAAAATCGCGGAACATATGGGTCAATTTGCAAAATTGTCAAAGTCATTTAATAAGATCGGGGTAAAGTGCTCATTTTATATAATGGCCGATTTTTTTTTAGAAAAAAATTAATTGAAAGGGTAAATTAGATATATTGTAATTTAATTAAAGTCAATAATTACAAATTAAATTTGACCAAGTTACCTAATCAACAATCCAGATCAATCTGAGTTAAATGAACGACATGATGATGCTTTTCCGCATATGAAGGCGTAACTCACATGCCCGCACCCTAGAAAAATCCCATATTTATTGCCTAATTAACTGTTATTTTATAATTTATCAAAAATTCATCCACGTTACAAATTACAAGGTTTATTTTACAAAACTTCCATGTATAAAAATTACTTACTTTGTTGATGAGTTTTGCTAATTTAATCAATAAATATGAAATATTCAACTCTTCTATTAAGCAATTGTTAGAATTGCAAAAAAGAGTAAATAAACTTATGCTTTTAAGATTGTGTTACCAAACGAGATTAAGTGCAAGAAAATAAATTTGCCTAGTTTTGTATGTCATTTGTTAGTTAATAATGGAAAACATGCTAGCAACTTTGTATTAATTTTTTATTTTTTCATATAAGATGATGGAAAAATGATTACAAGTTTGGAAATCTTTTATTCAACTAATTTCAACTCATTCATTAATCCATGAAAAACGTCAGTTCAAACTAAAATATAAATGATCTTTTGATATTATCCCGACACATGCATAACCAGACTTGAGCATGCACACTTTTACTGCCAAAAAAAAATATCACAAAAAATGTACTCTCATAGTAATTACTAAAAAATAAGATAAACTTTGTTATCTGCATTTTAATTTGAGTTGATCCATGAATTTTTGGTCATTGTTATTAAGCCTCAGGATATACTTGTATTTATTAGATGACTCGTCTAAACGGATAAGAACACGTGTTTTTTCTTTTTTCGAGGAGAAGGATAAGAACACATTGAATGCATATAAACTCTATCAATAGAACTTCTCTGAAACTATGGTTATAAAAGCCGAAGGTCATTGATACTTAGATGCACAAATTGGCCCTAAACAAATGGTTCGATTCAAGTGTTGATGTCCAACTTTTTTTATATTACTGTATGATGATTGCTTGTCAAAAATATATATATCAGATGTGGTTCAAACATAGTCCTTTAGGAGGCGCTAGTGTAATATTTGTCAACATCTCCAGCGATCCCAACAACTTAAACTCACTAGAATCATTCAAGCGTGATGTGAATCAATACATGCCAATTTCCAATGTGATTAGAATCATGGGTCAGATCCTTCCACCTCATGCAAAGATTGTAGACGATGCAAAAGAGACAATCCAGGAATGCGTCTCTGAGCTCATTCATTACATATGTGGCAAGGGAAAGTGCCACCATGAATGCCGAAAGACTATCACCCCAGAAAACATAATCTCAACCATGGGAATACTGGGGTATGATAAGTACCTCGACTTTCATACAACCTGAGCCTCCGGTGACTCAACCACCACCACCACCACCACACATAGGCTATGCACTATCATCTGCTACATATCCACCCGATCCAATTATTAAATTGGACCATCACAACTGAATAACTATATTCATAATTTAGGTGGCCAAGGTGGAAGCTCTTCTAACAATTTGGAATTTGATCCATTCATCCGGTTCAATTATGTCATTTAACACTCTTGTGAATGCTTAGACAATTAAATTATGTCATATAAGACTTTAAGACACTTGTTTGAGATTTTTGATGATTTGATTATTAGATTGCTTCTTCATTAGAGCATCTCTAATGACTCCGAGAGGGAATACCCTCTCCCTCTCCCCCTCCCTCTCCCTCTCTACCTAGTTTTTTAGTCATCTCTAATGACTCATTCTATCAAACCCATTTAATGATAAATTTTATCCTTCTCCATTATTATTATTATTATTATTATTATTACTACTATACCAAAAATAAATTTAAAATTAACATTAATTTAAAATCAAAAGTATATTAGGGAACTTAGAAAATAAAAAATTACATCAAATATTAAATTAATTCATATAAGAAAATTCATCATCTCCACCATATTCGTATATGTTTTAGTCGAACATGAATTCATGATTGTATCGTATTATTTTAAATTTTTAGAAAGAATTATTTTTGGGTGATAAATATAACCCCAAAATTAATAAAACAAATCAATATTAAAATAATAGTGTTAATTTAATGAAATGAAAGCTATATTTTTATAATTAAAAATAATTATCTACAAATAATATACAAATTTTAGGAATTTTTTATTCTTAAATAAAGATTAAAAAGAAAGAGCCATATAACACAAAACAAAATCACCAAAAAAAAAAAAAAAATAGAGGGGGCTTGGATGGGAGAAGTTTCCCCTCCCCCTCCCTTCAAGGTCCCTCCAGGGTCCCTCTAGTCCGTATACCCTCTCCCTCCCCCTAGTCATTAGAGATGAATTTTTTTTCCCCCTTCCCCCCATATACTCTCTAGGGCATCTCCCCACTAATCATTAGAGATGCACTTATATACTTCTTCTGCATTTCAAAAATCAATGATATCATTGCAATTGTGGGGGATTTTGAAAGATTTGCGTCAGATTTTAATGTTTGAACAAATTCCTAAGAGGAATAATATACTAATGTCTGTTGACTTACCAACAGGTCTCAATTCATCATTTGTTTGCATATTTCACTTCCAATCTCCCCCACTTCCAGTACTTACTAGGTACTCTATGGTTGAATCTTGTTCATATTAATCTTCATTGATCTTCATCGGCCCATTTAATTATAGTTGACTGAATCTTGTTGCTATTATATATAGATTAGTGTTTAGATAGTTAGTTTAACTATAGTCGACTTTGGGTAGTTTAATGATAATTTGTTGTATTAATAATTTTGCTTTTAAAGTTTGATGACTCACAATATTCTTGTTTCAATTGATCTTTTGTTGTCCACTTCTTTTTTTTTTTTTTTTAATGGAACCTACAATACCGTCTCATTCCATTCCATAATGATTAGATTACCCATTACCCAAATTTTCTAATTAATTGAAGAATACTAAAGGATGCAACTTGCAAAAACTAATGTATTTCAATGGTGCATTCTGTCAAATTTTAATTTCAAAAATGCAATGCGCCAAAAATTTTAATAACAAAGGAAAATAAAAGGAAGAAAACTACATTCTCTGTTGCAGTTGTACTATACTTATTGTTATTGATAACTAGTTATGTTAAATTTAACTAATGAGCAAGCCTTGTTGTAATGCTATTAGGGGTAATCAAGTCAACCTATTCAAGTTTGATTTAAATTTTATATTAGGCTTAAAATTATACCTGAGCTTGTTTGATTGTTAAATGAATCGGAGCTTAATGAACTTTTATTATTAATTCGTATACATTCAAATAGCTGTTTTTTAATAATTAATGACAAGATCTATCATCGCTTTTTAAATATCCTCGATTTGTGATCTACCATACGTACAATCTGTTATATAAGCAGGCAAATGATATTTACCATTATGAATTACATTCGTATAGCCAATCATTATGGGTGTAATGGTAGAGCTACGGGAACAAGTTACTATTATTTCTTTCTTTGCTTTTTATTAAGTATATCAATTTTGACTAATTGGTGATTTGATAAAAAAGAGGGTTTCTTGGGGCGGGGTCGGGCTTGGGAGGAAGAACCGTTGGAGACGGCTGCGGGCTGCGGGGTGGAGCGGCAGATGGGCTGGAACGGGTGGGGCGCAGGGCTCGGCGGAGCCCTGCGCCTGGGCCGGGGCGCGCGTCCAGGCTGTGGAGAAGAAACACGCGCCCCTATTTAAAACAGGTGCCGCCAAGTGGCAGCACCTGATTGGCTCCTTTCCCTTTTTTCTAATTTTCTTTTAATTGATTGTTGATTATAATTAATGTGGCCTAATTAATGTGCTATTTATGTGATATTTATGCATAATTAATGAGCCTTAATTAATGTGATATTTATGTTAGTTAGTCGTATAATTAATCTGTTACTTTAATTAATGTGATATGTTTTAATTAATATGTTAGGGCATCTCTATTGACTAGTGAGGAGATGTCCTAGAGGGTATATGGGGGGAAGGGGGAAATTTTTTTTATCTCTAATGACTAGGGGGAGGGAGAGGGTCTACGGACTAGAGGGACCCTGGAAGGACCTTGAAGGGAGGGGGAGGGGAAGCTTCTCCCATCCAAGCTCTCTCCCTCACATGCTATTTTTTTTTTTTTGTGATTTTGTTTTGTTTTATTTGGTTCTTTTTTTTTTATCTTTATTTAAAAATAAAAAATTCCTAAAATTTGTATATTATTTGTAGATAATTATTTTTAATTATAAAAATATAACTTTCATTTCATTAAATTAACACTATTATTTTAATATTGATTTGTTTTATTAATTTTGGGGTTGTATTTATCACCCAAAAATAATTTTTTCTAAAAATTTAAAATAATACGATACAATCATGAAATCATGTTCGACAAAAACATAGATGAATATGGCGGAGATGATGAATTTTCTTATATGAATTAATTTAATATTTGATGTAATTTTTTATTTTCTAAGTTCCCTAATGTACTTTTAATTTTAAATTAATGTTAATTTTAAATTTATTTTTGGTGTAGTAGTAATAATAATAATTATAATATAAAAGGATAAAATTTATTATTAAATGGGTTTGATAGAATGAGTCATTAGAGATGACTAAAAAACTAGGGAGAGAGAGAGAGGGAATGGGAGAGGGAGAGGGGGGAGAGGGGGAGAGGGTATTCCCTCTCGGAGTCATTAGAGATGCTCTTATATACTGAATATAATTAATATGTTACTTTATATAATTATGATATACTTATATATATAATCAGTTACTACTACCTAATTAAACCCGTAATTTATGCCAACACAATGATTTTATTATGCATGGTAAGAAAATCATAAAAACAATGAATTGTTAATCAAACCAAAAATTTTTGCCATCAACCTTAAAATTAAAATTTATACCATGGTAACAAAATATAATAAGTAATTACATTTAACATAATATGAATATTTAGCCTCAAACTAGGATGTTTCCTTTTTTTTTGGTACATTATTTTTTTAATAATATTGACTTGATAATTAATAACTATTAAAATTTTAATATTTTAATATAATTAATAATTTAATAACAACTACTAATAATTATTACTATTATTAATATTAATATTAAAAACAAAATTAAAGTTATAAATATAGGTGAGAGTGGGCAAGTGTTGAAAATGAAATTAATTTCATTTTGGAACCCTGCCATTGAAGACGACCAGGCAGGGCTCGAGGGGGGGGGGGGGGCAGGGCTGGCTGTCCTCTCCATTGAAGATAGCCTTAGCAAACGTATCACAAGTAACTCGTTTTTTTTTTTTTTTTTTTTTTTGTGTGTGTGTGTAAAGACAAAGAAAAAAATTGAGTGACGTTTTTACCCTTTGAAAATTACTTAAAAATGATAAGAGGGCAAAGTGCATTCATTTGTCAACATATAGGGGCCACTGTTATGATTTTTAAATTAAAGGGGGAAAAGTGCAAAAATTTAAAATTTCGGGGGTTGTCATGCAAAAATCCCAACATTTTTTTTTCATTTTCTACTCAATAAACTCTTTACTACTTTAAGAGGCAGATTTATCAGGGCTTCTAGGGTGCGGGCAAGGTAACTCGCCCTCACATGCGGGACGGCCCTAAAATCATGCATGTGGCACGCGTAACTAATACGTAACTCGGCGAGTTGACTCGGTCTGTAACTAGACCATTTTACCCTTTTTTATTTTAAATAAAAGTTGAGATAATCTTCAATTAATAAAAGACATTTATAACCTTTAATAATTGACTTTGACAATTTTGCAAATTGACCCCTATATTTTGCGATTTTACGAATTGAATTATTTTGCTTCTAAAAAAATAAAAATAAAAATGCCTCTCATATGAAAAAGACCGCTTTACCCCCAATTTTGATAATAATTGACTTTGACTATTTTGCAAATTGACCCTTATATTTTACGATTCTACGAATATAATTATTTTGCTTCTAAAAAAAACGCCTGTCATATAAAAATGACCGCTTTACCCCCAATTTTGATAATAATTGACTTTAACAATTTTGCAAATTGACCCCTATGTTTTGCGATTTTACGAATTGAATTATTTTGCTTCTAAAAAATAAAAAATAAACGCCTCTCATATTAAAAAGACCGTTTTACCCCCAATTTAGATAATAATTGACTTTGATAATTTTACAAATTGACACCTATATTTTGTGATTTTACGAATTGAATTATTTTGCTTGTAAAAAAAACCCGCCTATGATATAAAAAGACCGCTTTACCCCCAATTTTGATAATAATTGACTTTGATAATTTTGCAAATTGACCCCTATGTTTTGCGATTTTACGAATTGAATTATTTTGCTTCTAAAAATATAAAAAATAAACGCCTCTCATATTAAAAAGATTGTTTTACCCCCAATTTAGATGATAATTGACTTTGATAATTTTGCAAATTGACACCTATATTTTGCGATTTTACGAATTGAATTATTTTGCTTGTAAAAAAAAAACCGCCTATGATATAAAAAGACCGCTTTACCCCCAATTTTGATAATAATTGACTTTGACAATTTTGCAAATTGAACCCTATGTTTTGCGATTTTACGAATTGAATTATTTTGCTTCTAAAAAAATATAAAAAAACCGTATGTCATAAAAAAGACCGCTTTACCCTCAATTTAGATAATGATTGACTTTGATAATTTTGCCAATTATCCCCTATATTTTTCGATTTTACGAATTGAATTATTTTGCTTCTAAAAAAAAACCGCTTGTCATATAAAAAAGAACCGCTTTACCCCCAATTTTGATAATAATTAACTTTGACAATTTTATAAATCGACCCCTATGTTTTCCGATTTTACGAATTGAATTATTTTGCTTCTTAAAAAACAAAAAAAACTGCCTCTCATATAAAAAAGACCGTTTTACCCCCAATTTTGATAATAATTGACCCCTATATTTTGCGATTTTACGAATTGAATTATTTTACTTCTAAAAAAATGCCTCTCATATAAAAAAGACCATTTTACCCCTAATTTTGATAATAATTGACTTTCACAATTTTGTAAATTGACACCTATATTTTGCAATTTTACGAATTGAATTATTTTGCTTCTTAAAAAACAAAAACAAAAAAAAACCGTCTGTCATATAAAAAAAAAACGCTTTACCCCCAATTTTGATAATAATTGACTTTGACAATTTTGCAAATTGACCCCTATGTTTTCCGATTTTACGAATTGAATTATTTTGCTTCTAAAAAAATTAAAAAAGAACGCCTCTCATATAAAAAAGACCCCTTTAGCCCCAATTTTGATAATAATTGACTTTGATAATTTTGCAAATTGACCTCTATATGAGTCAATTATTATCAAAATTGGGGCTAAAAGGGTCTTTTTTATATGAGAGGCGTTCTTTTTTAATTTTTTTAGAAGCAAAATAATTCAATTCATAAAATTGGAAAACATAGGGGTCAATTATTATCAAAATTGGGAGTAAAGCGGTCTTTTTTATTTGATAGGCGGTTTTTTTTATAAATGATTTTTTGATATTATCCCGACACATGCATAACCAGACTTGAGCATGCACACTTTTACTGCAAAAAAAAAAAATATCACAAAAATTGTACTCTCATAGTAATTACTAAAAAATAAAATAAACTTTGTTATCTGTATTTTAATTTGAGATGATCCATGAATTTTTGGTCATTGTTATTAAGCCTCAGGATATACTTGTATTTATTAGATGACTCGTCTAAACGGATAAGAACACGTGTTTTTTATTTTTCCGAGGAGAAGGATAAGAACACATTGAATGCATATAAACTCTATCAATAGAACTTCTCTGAAACTATGGTTATAAAAGCCGAAGGTCATTGATACTTAGATGCACAAATTGGCCCTAAACAAATGGTTCGATTCAAGTGTTGATGTCCATCTTTTTTTATATTACAGTATGATGATTGCTTGTCAAAAATATATATATATCACATATCAGATGTGGTTCAAACATAGTCCTTCAGGAGGCGCTAGTGTAATATTCGCCAACATCTCCAGCGATCCCAACAACTTAAACTCACTAGAATCATTCAAGCGTGATGTGAATCAATACATGCCAATTTTCAATGTGATTAGAATCATGGGTCAGATCCTTCCACCTCATGCAAAGATTGTAGACGATGCAAAAGAGGCAATCCAGGAATGCATCTCTGAGCTCATTCATTACATATGTGGCAAGGGAAAGTGCCACCATGAATGCCGAAAGACTATCACCCCAGAAAACATAATCTCAACCATGGGAATACTGGGGTTTGATAAGTACCTCGACTTTCATACAACCCGAGCCTCCGGTGACTCAACCACCACCACCGCCACCACAAATAGGCTATGCACTATCATCTGCTACGTATCCACTCGATCCAATTATTAAATTGGACCATCACAACTGAATAACAACTATATTCACAATTTAGGTGGCCAAGGTGGAAGCTCTTCTGACAACTCAGAATTTGATCCATTCATCCGGTTCAAGGAAAAGAGTATGCTTAGATAGTTAAATTATGTCATTTAACACTCTTGTGGATGCTTAGACAATTAAATTATGTCATTTAAGACTTTAAGACACTTGTTTGAGATTTTTGATGATCTGATTATTAGATTGCTTCTTCATTATATACTTCTTCTGCATTTCAAAATCTATGATATCATTGCAATTGTGGAAGATTTTGAAAGATTTGCGATAGATTTTAATGTTCGAACAAATTCCTAAGAGGAATAATATACTAATGTCCGTTGACTTACCAACAGGTGATTGGTCTAGTGGAAGGGACTAATTAATATAAAGTAACGGACTCAGGTTCGAACCTATGTTGGGAGAGGTACCCACTTAATGTGTCCAACCCGCCTCGAAAGTTATTAAACCCTTGGGAAACCAAAAAAAAATTGTAAATTGACTCTAAGGGATTTGAACTTTAGACACACACTTAATTGATCAACTCTTTCCTTTTTGTTTTGAAAAATATTTGATAAAACCGAGAGAATTGCATTTTTTTTTATTGAGTTTTAAGTAAATTCTTACTTTTGGTACATAGCTTTATGTGTAAAACACATTTGGTACAATACTTTAACAAATTTTGACACATTTGGTGCAACAGTTAAAAGTTGTTGGTGACATGGCAGTTAAGTCAAATTGCAAAGTTGATGCCATTACTTATATTGACTGATAATTTTACCCCAAAATATTTCAGAATATAAAAAAAACCTCACATCTCCAAATTTAGTGACGATTTTAGCCTACATTGTTGTTAAATTTAAAAATTAACTCGAATAAGACCACATGCACATCAATTCGGTGATTTTTTCTTATATTTAAATAGCTAATTTGATTTATAAATAATATTAATAAATTAAATAATACTTTAACATAAATCTAAAAAAGAATTAAGAAAACATATTCTATACAAGATTTATATAATAGTTAATCAATTTGATATTTATTAAAATAATTAAAATAATTAATATTAATTAAAATAATAAAGAATAAATAATTATAATTAAAAAAAACCAACCCCACCCAACCCAACCCAACCTAACCCTCCCCCCCCTCCCCTCCCCACCCCACCCCAAATTCCCTGCCCACCGATGGCACCGCGGCTTGGGACCGAAGATCCCAGGGCGGCGATGGCATGTAACCGAAGTCCCAGGCCGTTAGCGGCATGGGAATTGTCGGGGAAGGGGAGGGGGAGGGGATGGTATAAGGGGTTGGTGTGGGGTGGGTGGGTTGAGTTTTTTTTTTAAATTATAATTATTTTGTCTTTATTATTCTAATTAATATTAAGTATTTTTAATTATATAATTTATCATTTTAATAAATTTTTAAATAGATTAATACTTTTATATAAGTCTTATATTTAAATAGAATATTTGAGATATATGTTAAAGTAGTATTATTTAATTTATTAATATTGTTTATAAATCACATTAGCTATTTAAATATAATAAGAAAAAATCACCGAATTGATGTGCATGTTGTCTTATTCGAGTTAATTTTGAAATTTGGCAACAATGTTGATTAAAATTGTCATTAAATTTTGAAATTTGTAGATTTTTTTATATTCTGAAATGTTATGGGTAAAATAGCCCTACTCCCAATTACGACGAGTCAAATAGTCGAAAAAACAAGCAGGGTGCATAGTTAAACGGAAAACATGATTTTTTACTTGCCCAAATCAATTAAAAATATACTTACTTTCATATTTTATTTTTTTTTGCTATAAAATTAAAAACATCATTTTAGCACTTCTATAACTATGCTACCAAATGAAAGTATTTGTAACCATCTCTGTTGAAAGATGATTAAAGTACTCAATATTTGGTTAATTTGGAACTAATAGAAGCGCAAGTTATATTTATTATGCATATTAAACCAAAAATTTAACAAAGTTTGGTAATTTTTTAATTCAATTATGCTACTTTTTAGTGTAAAGAATTCTACTGAGGGCTAAGGAAATTCGGCTTGGATAGATCAAATAAAAGTTCGTTTCAACTATATTTATCATACCAATATTTAACTATACTTACGTTTGATATTGTTTTTTTTTTGTTACGAATTGCATCATTTCATTAGGATACTTATTGATCAAATTAAACAAATTACAACGAATAAAGGCAATTACACTATATAAATAACTAACCACCAATAAAATTAATATATAATTAGATAAATACTTATAGGACTCGAAACAAAACCATTAAAAATTTCATCTTTGCCACAAGGTCCGATCGACTGACTAGAGATCTGCAGTGTTGACTATAGAGTTTTGAGAAATAGGAATCCATAAAGAAGGTGATTTTTGGCACCTTTTTCAAAATGGTGCTGGAAACTTTTTGACAAAAAGGGGAGAGGCAGAATCATATGCTTCTAGGAGCATCTTATTGATGTATGATATAAAGGTCAATTTTGAAGAATATATACTATACTCTTCTTCTTTAATTTGAGTTGATAGAATAGAACAATGTATGTAATCAATCTTATTGAAAGAGTATCATATACTTTCCATAAAAAGATTTGAGTTTAGGAAAAAATCTATGAAAGATTAGAATCCTTCCTTGCTTATGAATTAACAGGACAAACAAACATAGTTTGCAGACTTGTTAATCAAAGTATAATAAGTTGATTAACAATAATGGAGGGAGCATAACTTGAGACAAAATCCAAGTCTGTATTTGCAGCCTTTGAAATTTAATAAAACAATCATTCGATTAAACCAAAAAAAAAAAAGGAAATAATCCCTCTAACCAAAAAACAAAAAACAAAAATAAAAAAATATGAATATAGAAGAAAAAATGATAATAATAATAGTGTAAATGGGAAGTTGAATAGAGAGGACCCGGATCCAGAAAGGATGTGCAGAAATTAAAAATTGAAAAGCTAAGAAAAGAAAACTTGAGTGTAGAGAATGGAATCCAATCTACAATCTTCTCACACTCTCTCTCTCTCTCTCTCTCACAAACACACACACACACACGCACAAACAAATTAATATTCTCATGTCCCCCAAAAAACATTCCCCAATCCCCAATTTCCAGTAACAGAAAAATGCCTTGGTCCACTAAAACACCAAACAAAATGAAATCAATAAAAAACTTCTAATTTTACCATACGAGAACAAGAAAATTGTTTTTTTATTAAATTATGAAACGATGACGATGTCGTCGGAGCAACCACCTCCACAGCCGAGCACCGTCCGCAAACTGGTGGTCGAAGTAATCGAAGCACGAGACCTGCTCCCCAAAGACGGTCAGGGGAGCTCTAGCCCTTACGTAGTTGTGGATTTCGATGGACAAAAAAAGCGAACATCGACGGTGTTAAGAAACCTAAATCCGGTATGGAACGAGGTTTTGGAATTCATCGTCTCCGACCCTAAAACCATGGAGTGGGAAGAGCTTAATGTTGAGGTTTATAATGATAAAAAACTCAGCAATGGCAATGCGAGGAAGAATCATTTTCTGGGTAGAGTAAAATTGTACGGATCGCAGTTTGTGAAGAGAGGGGAAGAAGGGTTGGTGTACTTTACTTTGGAGAAGAAGAGTGTGTTTAGTTGGATAAAAGGTGACTTGGGTTTGAAGATTTATTACTTTGACGAGATTTTTGAGGAGGAGCCGCCGCCTCCGCCGCAGCAACAGCAGGAGGAGGAGCAACCTCAGCCACAGCCGCCGGAGGAAGTGATGAAGCAGCCCGTCTTGGAAGAACCGCCCCCGCCGATGGAAGCGCCGCACGACCATCCACCACCGCAGGTAGAAACCGGACCTCCGCCGGGACATTACAATGTACCGCCGCCGGAATTCTTGCAGGAAATGAGGAGGATGCAAATGGGTGGCGGTGGTGGAGATAGAATGAAGGCACACCGGAGAACGGCGAATGGAGAGTATTCTCCTAAAATCATAGCTGGTAAGTTCGCCGGAGACACATCGGAGAGAATACCGGCGTTTGATTTGGTTGAACCGATGCAATACTTGTTCGTACGGATCGTCAAAGCCCGCGGGCTAACACAGAATGAAAGCCCGCAAGTAAGGATCCGGACTACGAGCCACATGTTACGATCCAAACCCGCGAGCAGTCGGCCCGACCCGGAATGGCATCAAGTATTTGCACTTGGGTATAACAAAGAAACAGCTGCGAACTCCACTCTCGAAATCTCCGTATGGGACGGCGGCGCGTCAGAAAGGTTCCTAGGCGGAGTATGTTTCGATCTGTCCGACGTGCCAGTGCGAGACCCACCCGACAGTCCTCTGGCCCCACAGTGGTACCACCTCGAAGGGGGTGAAGATCAGGGCGGTGGCGGTGGAGTCACCGGCGATTTGCAGCTTTCAGTATGGATCGGAACTCAGGCAGACGACGCGTTCCCTGAATCGTTGAGCACCGACGCGCCCCAAACTTACGTGTCGTACACGCGCCCGAAGGTTTATCAGTCTCCGAAGCTTTGGTATCTGAGGGTGACCATTATTGAAGCTCAGGATCTTCATATAATTCCTAATTTGCCCCCGTTAACTACACCTGAAATTCGGGTCAAGGGTCAGCTCGGGTTTCAGTCAGTCCGGACCCGAAGAGGATCCATGAGCAATCATACTCCCGCGTTTCACTGGAACGAGGATTTGATTTTTGTTGCTGGGGAGCCACTGGAAGACAGTTTGATTTTGTTAGTTGAAGATCGAACGGGTAGGGATCCGGTGCTTCTCGGGCACGTCTTGGTTCCAGTAGGGTCTATCGAGCAGCGACTGGACGAGCGTCACGTGGCTGCGAAATGGTTTAATTTGGAAGGTGGGCCCGGCGGGGGTGGGGATGGGTCTTACTGTGGGAGATTGTATTTGAAAATGTGTTTGGAGGGAGGATACCATGTATTAGATGAAGCTGCACATATATGTAGTGATTTTAGACCTACTGCTAAGCAGTTATGGAAGCCTGCTGTTGGAATTTTGGAGCTCGGAATTCTCGGTGCTCGTGGATTGTTGCCCATGAAATCGAAGGGAAACGGCAAAGGTTCTACAGACGCTTATTGTGTGGCGAAATACGGAAAGAAATGGGTCCGGACTCGAACCATAACCGACACTTTTGATCCGAGATGGAACGAGCAGTACACGTGGCAAGTTTACGATCCTTGCACGGTCATAACTATCGGAGTTTTTGATAATTGGCGTATGTTTTCCGAAAACGGGGAGGAGAAGTTAGATAATCGTGTTGGGAAAGTTCGAATACGAGTCTCGACTTTAGAAAGTAATAAGGTGTACATGAACTCGTATCCCTTGATGGTGTTGATGAGGTCCGGGTTAAAGAAAATGGGTGAAATCGAGCTTGCGGTTCGATTCGCTTGCCCGTCTTTGCTGCCCGACACTTGTGGTATATACGGGCAGCCCTTGCTACCCAAAATGCACCACCTCCGCCCACTTGGGGTGGCTCAGCAAGAGGCATTGCGTGGTGCAGCCACCAAAATGGTGGCAGGGTGGTTGGCTAGGTCGGAGCCTCCTTTAGGACCGGAGGTCGTACGTTACTTGTTGGATGCAGATTCTCATAGTTGGAGTTTACGGAAGAGTAAGGCTAATTGGTTCCGAATTGTGGCGATTCTCGGTTGGGCAGTCGGGTTAGCAAAATGGTTAGACCATATCCGGAGGTGGAAGAATCCAATTACGACGATCTTAGTCCATGTTTTGTACTTGGTCCTTGTATGGTTTCCGGATTTGATTGTTCCAACTTGGTTTCTATACGTGTTTTTAATAGGCGTTTGGTATTATCGATTCCGACCAAAAATACCGGCGGGTATGGATATTAAACTATCACAAGCCGACTCAGTCGATCCGGATGAACTTGATGAGGAGTTTGATACATTTCCGAGTTCGAGACCGCCGGAAATTGTTCGAGTCCGGTATGATAGGTTGAGGATATTGGCAGCAAGGGTTCAAACGGTTTTGGGTGATTTTGCAACACAAGGGGAAAGGGTTCAAGCCTTGGTTAGTTGGAGGGACCCGAGAGCAACAAAATTGTTCATAGGGGTGTGTCTTGCTATTACAATAGTTTTGTATGTCGTGCCTCCGAAAATGGTGGCGGTGGCCCTCGGATTCTACTTTCTACGACACCCTATGTTTCGGGATCCAATGCCGCCGGCAAGCTTGAGTTTTTTCAGGAGGCTTCCGAGTTTGTCTGATAGGTTACTTTAGTGTTAATTAGTGTAATTTTAGGGGTCCATGAATTGTGGTAGTGGTGGTGCCTTTGTGGGGAAAGGGTTTTGAAAAGGGGTTTTAACTCTTTAATTGGTAACCTCGGAGGAAGTGAAAAAGGTGAAGAAAAATTGGTTTTGCAATTGAGTTCATTTGACTATAACTATTGAAATAGGGAAAAAAGAGGTGATGGAATGCAACCGTGCGAGATTAAAGGAGTCTATTATGTAATTTTTGTCGTGTAAAGTATTGACATTGATTTTCATTATGTCAAAGAAGCACAAATCACAAGCATAATGCTTTATTGAGTTGCACCTTTTGCTGTTTTGCAGATGAGAAATTTGCTCATTTTACTTTGTTCTGCTAAATGAAGATAAGAAAAGCAACATTGGTTGAAGTAATGACTACTCAGTTTGAGTCACATGACAATATTGATAATATGCTTAAGTTTTTGTTTGGTAATTATTAAAATAGTAAAGAAAGAAAGAATTGAAGTTTGTGGTTAAGAGAGAAATTGGCAGCTTTTGCAAAAACTGAAGGTGGATAAGCAGAAAACTAAAGACCAAAGATTTTCTTGTAAATGCATAAAAGTAGGATTTACATGTGTTCACTGTTTTATCTTAGTTAAGTATAAAAGCTGAGGGGTAAAGAAAATGGAGCTTGAAGAAATTAAGATTTGATAAAAAGTCCATCAAAGCCTAGAAAGATTGATTCCTGAGGTCTGTTAGATTCATTCTTATCTCTGCATTTAATAACTCCCGATTTTATTTGACAATTTCTTCATATTTTTGCAATTTCAGATTAATTATTTGGCTACGCCAAGGAATGGGAGAAACGGAAGATTTGAAGAAACATGACGATTCAGCCAAAGTCGAAAAGGAGAAACATGAAAAGAAAGAGAAAGATAAGCACAAAGATGAGAAAGGAGAGGAAGGCGAAGAAGAAAAGTCCAAAGACAAGAAAAAGAAAGACAAGGATGCTGCTAAGGAGAAGAAGAAGAAGACAAAGAATCCTGAAGATAAAAAGGATCCGACTAAACTAAAGGCGAAATTGGAGAATATCGAAAGCAAGATGCAAGCTTTGCAAATTAAGAAAGAAGAGATTTTGCGTCTGATTAGTGAAGCCGAAAACAATGCAGCAAATCCAAGTGCAGAAGCATGAGTTAGAATATATAGCAGTTTTATTTTACGATTAATGATTTTTGTCGGTAGTAGTAATGTGTATTTTTTGAATTGCAATTGCAGCTGTTGTAAGATATGAATCTGCATGCATGTGATGAACTAGAAGTTAGAATTTAAGTGTACATAAAAGTTGCCTCTGTTGTTACATCTGCTTCTTTGCAGAACAGAAGGAATTCGCAATTTGATTTTGCAACAACCCTAATTTCAAAAATCAAGA